>CM058234.1:73280342-73778141 GCA_030180135.1 Orychophragmus violaceus | reverse complement strand
AACAATCCAATACCATAAACTCTAAATCAAATGTTTATAAGACATTTACTTATAATATTACAAGTTTTTAATTTTGTATTTTATTCAATTTCGAGAATTACAAAAATTATATATTTCACTCCCGAACCTCTAAACATACCCTAAAATAAAAAAATCAAGATTTTGTATGTTTCTAACATTTTTTATTTTAAAAGTTGGTATGTTTAAGGTTATATTTAAGATTTGAGGTTTGAGATTAATGTTGAAAATATTGTTTTATGTATATATAATTTGGGGTATAGGGTTAGGGTTCAAACTCTAAATCCTATTTATACTCTAAACAAATTATCATTAACGTTAAAAATATTGTTTTATGTATATACAATTTGGGGTATAGGGTTAGGGTTCAAACCCTAAATCCTATTTATACTCTAAACAAATTATCAAACTCTCTCTCAAGATCTAGCATCTCCTCAAAATGCATCTTCTTCTCTTGCTCATCTATCAGCTTCTCCCTCTCCTCCACAAACTCCATCTCGTTTTCTTGAAACTCTATGAAGCTGGAAACTTCCTCAGCTCTGCACAAAAATTTAGTTACTCTTGTCTGACAAAAATAAGGATTATGTAGGAAGTGTTTAGCGGATACCTCTTTAGTAATTCATCTTTGCTAGAGGGATTAGTGTTCTTCTGCTGCTGCTCAACAATAACTTAGCTCGGCATTGGAAGGGAGATCTCTTTGTAGACTGCAAACGTCTAGGCATGGTCTGATCAATCGAAAGAACCGTTCACCAAACTCATAAGCTCCACATCCTTTACGCTATGACAAGTCCGTTAAAATTCTATGCAAGCTCAACAATGACCAAGAAGTTAGCATGAGCTCTTCAAAAACAGAATAAAAGACTTCATACTTTTGAAGCAAGAGTAGATCTCAGCTATCAATTAAAATTCCAGCAATACCTAGACGTTGATATAATAACATAATCCAAAAAAACGTTTGAGATACCTGATCGATAGCAGAAGGATTCTTGCCATGGTGAAAGTTGGAGATCAAGATAGACATAGCTTGAACATGATTCATGCTAACGTTGAACTGATCCTACAACATACGAGCTCTCTCGTCACACATGGAAAAGACTCATCCACCACTTGAAAACACGATCAAACCCCTCCAAAAAAGACGAGTGATTGCAAGCAGCTCAATTCAACAGCAAGGCTCAGAATCAGAGACCCCTAGAACCAAACTGTACTAAAGGGGGAAGAATCACAGAACTGGGTTTTATCCTTATAGTCTCTCTCACAGAACGAACAAGAGAAGAAACCAAGAAACAGGAACGTGTCAGATTAGACTACCCAAAGGCTCAATCAAACTGAGAGAGATCAAAAAGCCTTTACTTAATCAAAGATGACGACGGATATGACAATCACCATGCCACAAATCTGAAACAACATGCGTCTGAGGATTTATAAACATTAGGAAAAAAAATCGAAATAGCAATTAAAGCAAGTGACCAAGGATTTTGATTCCAAAAGCTAAACATTCTTAGAGACGACCTTTTTTGTTGTTAGATCCTTACTCGTAGTCTCTCCGGCGACGGAGACTAAAGGTTTTGAAACAGGTTATCAACTTACTTCAACAATCCAGCTCAGAACTAAAGTATACACCAAATCTAATCTATAGAGCTCAATGATCTGCAATCTACAGATGTGGTTCATGATGCCGGTTAACGAAGCAAAAAGGGGATCTTTTGACAACAACAATTAATTTGTAAACCATACCCTGATAATAACACTGTGAAAGGAGGGTGAAAACCTCTCCCAAGCTCTTGGAATCATTGTCACAAAGAAAAATCCTGACTTTGCCTTTGTCCATGAACCCATCTCCTCCTCCTTTACACTCTCCGTTCAAATCCATAATCAGATTACAAATAAACCCACAAAATTTCTAATCACATAAACTAATATATCCTAACCAAACAAAAAGTTACACAAAAATACAGTGTCCCGACAATAGAAAGTTCTAGGATACTTCCATGGCCAAATCATAACTATGGTTTCAGTACAGTGTCCCTACAAAGTCGCCTAATTTATCTCTACAAAAATTACTCTTTTAAACCCCCAACCTAATCGTTTAGCCACGGAAACGTACAAAGCGAAATCTAACAACAAAGAGATTGAAGAGACACATAAAAAAGGTGAATTCTTTTTCTCCGGGAAATCGAGAGCAGCTCAAGAAGAATCACTGGGGATCCGGCACACCACCTGCGGTGAGAAGAGGGGGGAGTTTTCCGACAAGAAGAGTGAGGAGACGTGAGGAGAAGATCGGAGAAGAAGAGTCTCGAGAGACGAGAGCGATGTTGGTGGAAAAAAAATTTCTGGGTTGGTTATGAATGAATTGTAGAAATGACTTGGCGAAATAAAGTGTTTCCGCCAAAACAAAAAAATTGGCCAAGGGTTTTGGCTCTAAAATGAATTTTCAGCTATAGAAAACATTTTCGGGTTCCTACTTAATGAAATTCTTTCTTAACGCGGATTTAATGCTACTATAGAATTTGGATCCGATTTTAGCACTTTCGGTAGCAGTTCGTGAATTAGTGCTACAACGGCCTGCTATCAATGCCCATATCAATACTATAAAAGTTGAATTGCATCTCCTTGGATTGACAACTCAGCCCCAATATTGATTGAGAGAGTGACATCTGTTTTAATGAAAAAACACACAATCCAATCAGGATAAAACTTTTTTCCACGTCATTTGCCATTTGTCTCATTTTTTTTGGCCAGTCGAATACCAAAAAGAAACCTCTCTAACCCTAATTCTCCTCCTCCTCCTCCACGCAGCTTGAATCATCTACATAAAAAACTAGATTGAGACTGCATAATCATCTTCTCTGAAATTATGTAATCCATCTCCGTAATTCTTCTCTCCGATAAATCCTAGAGTCTGAAAGGCTGCCTCTTGGAGGTGCACGGGTTTGATGAGATCGAACAGAAAATTGAGTATGTCTGCATCTCCATCTCCTCCTTCGGTCGCTCATTAATCTGAAATCGGATATCGGTAATAATAACATCTTCGTCTTCCGATTGATCTTACAAGTTTTGATTTTCTGTATTGAGTAGAGCAAGTTTTCAAGGGTTTATAGGTTGAGAGCGTTTCGCTCCAAGTACGAGCTGTTTTATGTTAGTTTCACGCTAATGTTTTGGCTAGATTGATTTTTAGTTATTTCTGGAATTTGGGTGTGTTGATGGCTCGGTTCATAATTCCTTGTCGAAGTTCTTCTCTGGATAGAAGTTGATTAACTGTTTTGGGTTTGCTTTCAGGCTACGGACAAGAAGGTTGTGAAAGCTCATGTTTATGTTGCAACAGGTGATGTGCCGGGAGTCAAAAGGTTACTTCCCAAAGAATGGCAGGAATCTCGGTTTTTGAACGATATATACGAACTCGAGGGATATTCATATACAATGGTTGGGTCACTGAGTTACAAGACATTGAACTTGCCAGGTTACTGTCTTAAAATTCAGATGTTTTGGGATGATAATGATGATGGATTGATTCTTCTGGGCGGTTTTTACTTACCAGAGTATGTGTTTTGTGGTGTGTCCAATTGTAGGCAGTTGAAACGAGCGGTTGGTTTAGATAACCTTCTCTACACACCGGATGCTGATTTTTCATGTTTTACGGATCTTGCACTCGCCTGCATATTATGACATTGAAGGGCAAGGCTCTCTGCTTCAGTAAGAAACAATAACCCCCTTTTCTACAAATATAGCTAGCATGCCTCTCGGTTTCTTGAACCCAAACTCTGTTTTTACAGGTGCGTTTTAACTCCAGGAGGTCCGTACTCAAGGGATACTCAGGTGTTTTTATATTTTGGCATATGCTTGATATTTTACATGTATGTTCAGGCACACATTGATTTTAAGAAGCTTCAAGAGAAAGGTGTCAGAGAAAAGGACAACCAAGAGAAGCAGTTGCAGAGCCTAAACCAAATGCTGACTATGCTTGTCGTTTGTGCAATGTGGTGTGCCAGAGTCAAATTGTCTTTGATTCTCATCTAAGGGGCCAGAAGCATGCTTCCATGTTGAGTCAATCGGATGCAAGTTTCATACTTTTGGATATTTGAGCACTTGGAATTTACAAACATTGAATTTTATTGTTTGTAAAAATATGCTTGATATAATATCGTTGGATCAGGTGATTCTAAGAAGCTTCAAGAGAAAGTTGTTGGAAAAAAGAACAACCAAGAGAAACAATTTTAGAGCTCAATTGCAGTCTCAAAACGCTCAAGAGAATACCATGTGCTTTGAGAAGCTTGCCATGGATAATGAATCAGAGGCAAGTTTCTAACTTTGGGATATATGAGAATTTGGGATTTTAAACATACATAGAGTAAGTCTTAACTGTGGTAAAAAGGTATATAATGAAGTCTTATATATGTGTTTGGATTAGGCACTCATTAATTCTAGGAAGCTTGACGAGATGTTTGTCCCAGAAAAGGTTCAACCAATAGAAACAATTGCAGAGCCTCAGTCACAGTTCAAAACACTCAGCATAACACCAAAATATTTGAGCAGCGAAATGAAGAGTTCAGAGAGATATATGGCACCTCAAAAAAAAGTGTAAAAGAAAAAAAATTCAAGTACTAGAGGCTGGGTAGAGACTGTTTTCTTTGGTGATGTAAGATGTGATTTTGGAGCACTACAAGAAGCAATGTAAATTTTGCCAACTTGGATATCTTAGTATGTCAAAAATGTAAAATCCGTATCTTTAATAATATTCTGCAACCTTTGTCACAGAGAATGTTTTGATGGCATTGTCAAGCATGTAAACATGTCTGAGAGAGCAACTGAGAAGGACATGGAGGTGATGGTACCCCGAGCAAAAGCAGCTAGCAATAAGTTTTGTGATAATCAGGGTTTGTAAACAGTAATTTGTGATATCAAAGTCATTGGACAAAGCAAAAGCATACTAGGGTTTGTTTTTTGATCAAATCAAACCCATTTGACATTTTTACTCTTGATACAGCCAGCCTTTGTAGCCAGTGATGGTGCTAAGTCCAGCGGTTTAACCAAAACTATAACAAAGGAACCAAAACTTTTGCAGCATGTGTGGTGCCAAATCTGCCAGATCAGCTGCAACAGCAAGGTTGTATATGCAAATCACACCTATGGGAAAAAACACAGACAGGAGTTGGAATTGCAATCTGCCAATAATGAAAACGTGTCTAAGGGACAAGCCAACCTTTCTAAGGAGAATGCAGAGAGAATGAAGAAGGTATTATGCCAAAACCAAACCCGCTTTGATTCTCAGAAGCATGCTGCCATGGTCAAGGTGCAAACAGAGGCAAGTTTATAACTTCTCTATATTTGGTTTTCTTTCACGAACTTGGAATCTGCTTTTTGGATGCAAGTATTACAAAGCATACACACGTCTCCTTAGGTTTAATTCCCATTGAAAGTATGAAGTATATATTATATGATCTATATTACGGTTAAGGCTACAGTATATACATAGTAAAACAAAGAGAAAGAAGCTAAAATATACTATTGTTGTAGCAGGCACACGTTGATTCAAGGAGAACTAGACAAGAATTTGACCAAAAATAATTAGAACATGCACTCATTGTCGACTCAAGGAAAATCCAAGAAGAACACTATCGAGAAAAAGAAACAACAGATCTGGTGATGTGTACATGGTGTGTTTGTTCCAGCTCTTGACAAAGATTGTCCTTGGGAGTTCCAGCCAAATAAATTTGGTAATGTGTTTTACTTCATATATCTCTCTATGGAAGTGTTATTATGGTCTTAATCCTGATGCCAACTGAATTTGAGTTTGTTGCAGTCGAGGGAGAGACAATAACTGGTGGTGACTTAAGTTCAAAAGAGCTCAAGTAGCACGTCAGATGCTTCCCGAAATATTTTAACTCTTAAAGGTACATTTAAAGCACCATATCTCATGTTGTCTTCACATCTTTTATATGAACATATTTAATTGTTTAGTGTTGTCATTTTTCTGGTGTATATTTTACAGCAGTCTCACATTTGAACGTAACACTACTTGACTCTCACTTTTCTCTCAGAAATACATGCCTGCCCGGAAGACTAGGGAAGAGATGAACTTCACATATGTGGAGTGCCTGTTATATGTTCTTCATCACTTGGCCCGTAAGGTTGTCAGCTATTTTTTCTACTTGGCAGTTCTCTTTTTTATTTTCCTTCTTACTTATGTGTTTCCTTTTGAACATATAGGTTCCAAATGCAACAAACAGCTTGTGTGGGTACAAGATAGTGACTGGGCAGCCATCTGATAGACTCATGGAAGATTTTTCAGAGTCTTTCAAGGAATTCACTGAGAGGTATTATCGTATTATGTTTTCTTCTTCTAAGATATAGTCTATGATTAAGTTATTTTTGGATTTACCTTTTCAATATAAACGGATGTTGCAGATTGACCAACGTTGTGGATCTAACCAAGGCAACAATGAAAAAACTAGCTCAGGGAATGTCTGAGCACAACAAAGCCATGTTTGCTGCCAAGACAGATGAAGAGAAGTCAAGCTTGGTGAGAATACTAACTTCTCACTCCTGTATTTTCCTGTTTCACCTCATCCTCTTTTCCCCGGTTTAATATAACTGAATTTGTTATCAAAAAACGAAGAAGCAGAATACAAGAACTGGTGTTTATATTTGTAAATGATTATATTTGTTTAAATGTTTATATTTGTAAATTTTTTTATTTAACTAATTTCTGAAGCTTATATATTGATGTTTATATTTGTGAATGTTTCTTTATATTTTTCGAAAGGAACAAAATGTATGTTAATGTTAGTTTTGAAAAGTAACAAATGTTTATATATATGACATGAAATAATCAAAACGGGATAAAAATAAAGAGTACTATTAAAAAACTTTGATTATATATATATATATATATATATTCTGTATTATACTATTAAAATAACTGAAATAAAAAATAACAAAATATAAAAAAAAAGTTAGAAAAAATAATCCCGCTGCGTAGCGCGGGCATATACCTAGTTTCTTGTAGTGAGACGAACTTTCTAGCGATCAAGCGGATGCATATCTAACAACCTAGCGGTCAAACCGACCATCATTTGTTTTCACATCGTAATTAGATTGCATTCAAAAACCATCACATGCATGCAATAAAATTACTATGTTACTAAAAACGATAAATCGAAATACTCAGCATCCACCATATACATAAAAACATACATAACCATACATCCGAGTTTTTAGTACATAGTTTAAGCCGAAGTCTACGACAAAGCGGTCACCCCATCATACCCAAAAACCAAAATCGAGCGCCGCTACATATCTGAAAGTCGTCAATGACCAATAATACGGTGATCTATAAACAATCAACATGAGTTAGAGCCCTACTTACCTGGGCCCACTGTACTACCTAACCTAACTCCTCCAACAAGACTGATATATGATATATCATGGTTTTTACTAGTTTTAGACCATGATATAAGTGTGTTTTAGAGTCTATTTGTGTTTCTTTAGAGTCTTTTACAGGTTTTATTAGGTACATGCACGTTTGGAGCAGATGTGGTGATTATGGAGCTATTTGGAGCGTTTTGGAGATTTGGTCCGAGAGATAGAGTTTACTGTCCAGATTTGGGGACTGCATCGATCGATGCACATCCTGCAACGGTCGTTGCATAGCGCGAATGGGCCAGATCTCAGCGGTTTATGAAGTTATTGAATATTGCAGAAAAGCCCAAGAGTTCCAGATAATTACACAGAAGCCCCAAGACGTGATTAGCTATATTAATTAGGTTTTAGACTTTATTTTACAGACAGCATTCATAATTTAGAGCAGAGAGTTTTTAGAGCTTTTGGGGCTGATCTGATCCTGTACTACACCTTTATTTTGGAGAAGATTTCGAACCCCTTTACTTGTTTAATCTCTTTTATGATATCTAATTATTCATTGATTATGTTTACATCTTCTATGTCTGAGTAGATTCATAGTTAGGTTTAGGGTTTCTCATTAGGGATTTCATGACTTGCTAGACTTGTTTAATTCAGTTAAGGATTCATATCATATCTGTTCTTCGATCTAAATTGTGTTTAATGCTAGTTCTAACCTGATCACTTAGAATCTAGATCTTAGGTTGCTAAATACGACACGAAAGTGTGGTTTAGAATATGAACTATTTAGGTTGAGCAATTAAACTTCTCGCAAAGGAATTTGGTTTAGTTTAATTGTGAACATATCGAACTTGGAATTAATGCTGGTTTAATCTGTTAGTAATTGCAAAAGAATTTGGATTGCTGCACTTAGACTTAGAGAATTCTCGCAACGACAGTTGGTTAATTCTATATCCGTGTTTTGAGTTCTAGAACTGTGCTTAATTAGATCCTTACTGAATGAATTGTCTGCTTGTCTGATTTCCTGAGAACGCCCTAGACTTAGCGCCCTTAATTAACTGCTTTCACAACCGATAATCTTGCTACTTGTTTACTTTCTCGCATTGCTTTAGTTACATCACATTGCTTTCTCTTAGTTTAATCTCTTTAGTTCTAAATCTATTGAAACTGGAGTCTCTGTGGATTCGATACCCTATATACTACAATCATTTAACTGTGCACTTGCAGTAGAATAGGATTAAAACTAGACCCATATCAAGTTTTTGGCGCCGTTGCCGGGGACTCCTTTGAGTCTTTGATAGATTCGAACCTAGGGTTTAGACTGGGATTTTTATTTTTTGTTTTAGTTACTAATTTTCTCTGTTTTCTCCCTGTCGCAGGTACCGATTTTGCATTGTACCGATTTCGCATAGCGTCGATCGTTGCACCCTTTGGGTCGATCGTCACTAGGCGATTCTGAGATTGAATCGATCGTTGCCCTGTTAGCATCGATCGTTGCTTGACGATTACAGACAGTTTATGCAGACGCGTGAAACCAGAAGTAATCAGAACTTGAATCTCGTCAATCTCGGACTTGAAGAACTTGGACGACTAGAGAGGACTAACAGAAGAGAAAGAAGAGCAAGGATGGTACGTGAACGTTTGATTCTGATAGCTGATGCTCAAGGGACCCTGAGGGATCCGCAAAACAATCCTTACAATGCTGCTGGGCAGAGGATTGATGCTGAGGGACATGTTTTCCCGGATATTGATGAACCTGAACCACAACCGCAGGCACAACGCCAAGGACAGGCGCGTGGTAGACAGATGGTGATCCATGAGAGGACTTTGGCTGACTACAATCGTCCGGATGAGTTTCATGCAAACTGGTCAGCTCTAGTACCTCCTGGTTTTGAGAGGAACGATTTTGAGATCAAAACCATCTACTACTCGCTGATGAGACAGAATGCTATCCATGGTCACCCATCGGAGCAGCCTATGGATCACATTGATCAGTTCGAGGATATAATCACTGGCATGAAGTATGATGGAGTGTGCCAGGATTATCTGTTTCTCAAGCTTTTTCCACACAGTCTCGCTGGAGACGCTGCTGCATGGCTGAAGCAACTGCCACCTGGGCAGTTTACTACTTGGGATGCTCTTAAGAGTGAGTTTCTGAGGCATTTCTACGATGATGCGCGCTCCGATCAGTTCAGACAGGACATTCTGACATTCTCCCAAGGTCCTGTGGAGCCTCTAAAAGTTGTCTGGATGAGATTCAAGAAGTACCAGCGTGACTGCCCACATCATGGATTTACTGAGGTCACATTGCTAGGTATCTTCTTCAGAGGCATAGATCTTCCATAACAGACTGCGCTGGATTACTCCAGCAATGCAAATTTCAACACCAGGACTCCTGCGCAAGCTAAGCAGTTGATTGAAAACTTAGTGAGCAACAATAGCTGCAAGTCTACTGATGAGAGAAGGAAGAGATCCGGTGGAAAGGTAGAGAATTTGGAGATAGCTGATATTAGATCTAAGCTGGACACTGTCTGCAATCTCCTGGCTGCGAAAAAGGGAGTGCATTTTCCTCAGGATGTTGAGGTTTTAGGAGCTGAGGAAGAGAACCAGGAAGAGGATGTGAACTACATAGGTGGTTCCAGATTTCAAGGTAACAGATTTGGATATCAGTCTGGGAACAAGTTCTTCGGTGGAGGACAGAAGAGTGCTTTCAACAACAATCAAAACTCTTCTGGCTTTGGACAGACTAGTGGATTCCAGAAGCCTTTTGGACAAGGTACTCAAAGAACTTATGGGTCTTCTTCTTACCAGACACCTCCTGTTACTAACACTCATGAGAGTAAGATAGAGGCAATGATAGAACATCTACTGGAGGGACAGACAAAGATTTCTTTGGACTGCAATAAGAAGTTAGATGATGTCTATGAGGATCTCAGTGGTAAGTTTGAGTTTCTAAGTACTCATGTGAGGCAATTGGACACTCAGGTGAGCCAAATCTCAAGTTTTGTGAAAGGAAAAGGAGTAGCAGAAACTCATATCAAGGCCTGGTCAGTATACATTGATGATGGATCAACACAAGGTGAAAACTTTGAGTTGAAAACAGCTGAGTTGGTAGAAGAGGCCGAAAATTCGGATTTTGAAGAAAATCTCTCGGGTAGAATCTGTGAAAACAGTGTTGCATCGATCGATGCACCCTTAGCGTCGGTCATTGCAGGTCGTGAACAGACAGATTCGCAGGATTCTGATGGCATTGATGCAGATTTAGAGCTTGATCGTTTATTCCCTGGAGTGTCTGAGATTACTCAGCAGGAGATTTATGCACAATCCATTAGACTATATCCTTCAGTGTCTGAAGTAATTAAGCAAGAGATTGAAGAGCTTAAGCAGCTGGAAGAGATTGGTGAAGAGTTGGAAGAAATTCCATCATCTGATGATCCACCTTATCATCCTTGTGTGCTAAGGTACTTAAGAAAGATGTTGCCTATGGATGAAGAGCTGAAAGATTGGGTGATTGTGGTTCCTCAACAGATAAGTGATGTGCTGTTAACCAAAATCTCGAAGAAGCTGCCTGGCCCTGGAGTCTTTGTGCTGAACTGTTCTATCTTCGAGGATAGTTTTAGGCGTTCTCTGTGTGATATGGGAGCTTCTGGAAGTCTTATGCCATATTCTGTGGCAGAGAAGCTGGGTATGTTGGATTTTTCGCCTACTAGGACCTCCCTTGTCCTAGCTGATCAGTCTATAAGAGTTCTAGAAAGACTCCTCGCGGACATCCCTGTGAGAGTTGGAAACTACTTGGTTCCAACAGACTTCTTAGTGCTGAAGTATGACAGTGATCCTGACGATGCCTTATTACTAGGGAGACCATTTTTAGCTGCAGCAGGAGCAGTAATAGATGTTAGGCACAGTCTGATTGATCTCCACCTGGGAGATGAGCCGCTGCATTATGAGATGGATAAGCTGCGCAAACCGCTGATTGATGGGCAGACATTCACCATTATGGATGGAGATGATAATCAGCCGAGTGACACTGTGATTTTGGATCCTGGGGAACATATTACTCCTTCTTATCTTGGACAAGCACATTCTGATACAGCCTATTCACCGCCTTGGATGAGAAGACTTGAACAGAGACAACCAAAGTCTCTGTCAAGATCTCTTGGTGCCTAAAAATCTTGTTCGTCCGGTCAAGCTAATGACCTTAAACAAGCGCTGAGTGGGAGGCAACCCACTGTTAGGTTTTAGTGTTTTTCTTTTTGATTTTTGGTGTTTTTCTTAGGAACTTACGTTTTGATTTGTTTTTGCTTAAGTTTTAGATACAGAACTCGAGTCTGGAGATGTGTGACGATCGCTGCTTCATTGTAACGGTCGTTGCAGGGTGATTACGACGAGGAGATGTGATCGCATTGTGACGATCGTTGCGGTCCTGTGCAACGGTCGTTGCAATTGGTTTAAATTGCAAAATTAAGGTACGCGCGCTAAACTGGAATCAATTTGGTTCAACAAGTGACGATCGTTGCTCATCTGCAACGGTCGTTGCACCCACGATCGAGGTAAGTACCTTAAACCCTTTTCTCCTCTCTTCTTCTCCACTCCGCCGTCCGTACAACCGAGATTCCACAACTCTAAATCTCTCGTTTCTTCATCATTTTTTGTGATTCAAAGCTTGATTCTACTTGTTTTAACATCCCCTATCTATTTCTATAACCCATTTGCAGAGATTCCAAGGTAAGAACTCTCATTTTCATGATTTTCGGAATTGATTTTATGGTTTAGAAATTAGGGATTTTTAGGCTTGAAATTGATGAACCAGTACTGATTAGACTTGATTTAGGTTGTTTAGTGATGGATACTTGCTGATTGTGTGGTTCTTGAACGGATTTAGAAACGATTTTGAGGATTTATTGTCGGCTGTGAAATCGCCTAGCAACGGTCGTTGCACTTGTGCAACGGTCGTTGCTCTACGATTTCACAGGGAGAATTCTGCCGAGACTTATATGGTTTATTGATTTACTTTTGCAGATGCCTCCTCGACCATCCCGCAAACGCAGAGCCACCGCCTCAGCTGCTACAACTCATCATGCTCCACCACCAGAGTGGTTCCACCGAGAATCACCACATCCTGAGCCTTATGTGAGAGTTGGTCAGGCAATAGCACCGTCTTGGCCTAGAGCAGACCAGACGGAGATCCCGTCAGACAGGGAGTGGCCAAATGATATTTTTGAGTTCCTCAAGACCGACACCTTCACAGAGAGACCACTACTTGACCACTGGGACGAGTTCGACACGTTGCTATACAACGGTTGGTGTGGCATGACGCTTAAACCAACCAAGTTTGCAGATTACTCTACTTGCAAGAGTCTAGGCATTGCTGAGCAGGTTCTTGAACTGTGTAAGGGCATTGGTCCAGGGACAATGCCTATGCAGCCTTACGACTTGTACCCTGAGTTGGTGAGACAGCTGCTAGCCACTTGCAGAGTGGTTTACCCGGACCTAGACAGCAGGACTGCTTCAGGAGGTATCTTTACCTTCATGTGCTTAGGAGCCAGGTATCGGATTCCCCTTCTCGATATCTGCATGATTTATGGATTCAGCACTGAGCCGAGACGTATTGGCATGAGTCTTGAGTGGGATGTAGAGGAAGCTCAGTTTTTCTGGGAGTGTATTGGCAATGGTCGATACAACTCGAGACAGACACCGGTGAAGCAGGTTAGGCATCCGGTTCTGAGATATGTTTTGCGCATCTTAGGATGGACTCTGTTGTGCAAGTTTAAAGCCAACAAGATGCGCAAGCTTGAGATGGAGATGCTATTCATTGGACTGAGGGACCAGATTGAGGGTATTGTTCTGAGAGATCTCACTAAGGGACTCAACTTGGGAGCTGATTTCGCTCAGCACTTATGCGAGCTGCAGAAGAAGCCATTTGATGGTGTGGACACCGAGACAGTTGGGAGCCTGCTTACTCCCATTTTCATGCACTGCAGGATTCCCTTAGAGGGCACAAAGTGTAACACTGCCAAGGAGTTCCTTGATTTCAGCCACTTGCAGAGCGCTACATGGCTCAAGGAGGAGCGCGTATGGTCTATTACGACTTTGCCACTGCGAAGCATGGTATAGATCTTCCTGCTGCCGGTCATACACGGATTGATACGCTGGATGCATTGAGATTCCGGCCACCTCCGAGAGATCGGCGCAGCGTTCCTTCTATGGCTCATTCGCTGGGAGAGCCTTCTGCGAGAGCTTCATCTTCCTCTGCACCTCCTACGCCTGCTGCTGCCCCTGCTGATGATATTGGCCCTTATCCCGAGGTTTCAGTTCCTTATGGTGATACGTTTGTGGCAGAGTGGAGAGAGCGCGAGGATGGTATTCTACGGAGCATCTAGAACTTCATGCGTACCTGCACTTGCAGGAGACAGCCGCAGATACACCATCCAGGACCTTCACGACATAGACAGCGATCTCCGACTCCCGGTTCTTCGAGTGGTACTGATCGCATTGCTGAGATGGATGACGAGTGAGAGTGATCTCCGTTTTTCAGACTACGGATCTGTTATCTTTTCTGTTTTTCTTTGCACTTTTTCTTTTGCTTTTCTTAGGATGTTATTGTTTCTGGATGTTATGCTTGATTTGATACATTAGTTGCTTTGATTTTATTCTGTTTTCAGTGTTTTCAGCTTGCAGGTTTGAAATTTGATAACTTCCAACGAACTAACCTGCTAACTTGCTGACTGATCCGAGTATTCGCAGTGCGTCGATCGACACACCACTGTGTCGATCGACACAACATGATCGAAATCGCATTGCAGCGATCGTTGCGGTCCTGAGCAACGATCGACCACTAACGAAAATCGCCCAGCAACGCTCGATGCACCTAGTGCAACGGTCGATGCAGGTGCGACAGAGGTAAAATCAGACAGAACTTAATCATCCATTAACATAATTTTTATTTTCTTTTACCAATCCTTCGCTTGACACTACTGGGGACAATGTGTCTTAAGTGTGGGGGAGGTGCTACTGACTTCTATCTTTCTGTTTTCTTAGAGTCAGTCTATTTTTCAAAATTTGTTTTATCGAGTCAAAATAGTTTAAATAGGAAACAATGACTTTTTGAGAAGATTAATGGCACTTACAGGAACTTAAGTAACCATTGGGACTAGTTTGCAGATGATCTATGACTATTAGAAAACTCAGAAACGGATCAGCCTACTAAGGACACCCACATCGCTTCAGGTATCAGAGGATCCTTTTACTGACTTCAAACTTAATACTGACTTAATTTCTCACCTAAGGGCTAGGTATACCTTGAGTCGGATTCCTTTGTTAGTTCTGACACAGCATTTTAACCTGTCCTATTTGGTTCCCTTATCCCCTTCCATAAAGTAAAAAAAAGAGTAATAAACTGCGAATGAGTTAATAACTCTGAAGTGGTCACGGGAGTGGTAGCTACCACTATTACCTCTTGTGCGATCCATGGAATGTGTCCAAAGTACACCCCAAAACGGGAAGAACACTGATAAAAATAATAAAATGATACCCAGTGGGGGAAAATCAGTTGTTAAGGAAGGGAAAAGAGAAGAAAGGGACCAAAGAAAGATAGTATGGTGGTCTAGAGTTGACAAGGTAAGAGTCCATGTGCCCTTAGATCGATACTCCTTATGTGAGACCGCACTTAAATACTTGCAGAAGTCAGTAGGGAGAATTTGAATGCGTGAATGTGATTGTGGAGTTTACTTAGGACAGTTTCTAAGTGTGGGGGAAGTATATGTTGGTCTTGATGTCTGCAGGTGAAATATTTCATGTGGATTACTAAGGGGAATCTGAGTGTTGTTGTCTTCAACGATGAAAAGAGTTTCTGAAGAGTTTTCAAACCTCTTCACCATTCTAGTTCTTTGTTTTGCTTGAGGACAAGCAGAGTTTTCAAACCTCTTCTGCACTTTTTCTTTTGCTTTTCCTAGGATGTTATTGTTTCTGGATGTTATGCTTGATTTGATATATTAGTTGCTTTGATTTTATTCTGTTTTCAGTGTTTTCAGCTTTCAGGTTTGAAATTTGATAACTTCCAATGGACTAACCTGCTAACTTACTGACTGATCCGAAAGTCCCAGTGCGTCGATCGACACACCACTGTGTCGATCGTCACAACACGATCGAAATCGTATTGCAGCGATCGTTGCGGTCCTGAGCAACGATCGACCATACACGAAAATCGCCCAGCAACGGTCGACGCACGATGTGCAACGGTCGATGCAGGTGCGACAGAGGTAAAATCAGACAGAACTCAATCATCCATTAACAAAAAATTTCTTTCTTTTTACCAATCCTTCGCTTGACACTACTGGGGACAGTGTGTCTTAAGTGTGGGGGAGGTGCTACTGACTTCTATCTTTCTGTTTTCTTAGAGTCAGTTTATTTTTCAAAATTTGTTTTATCGAGTCAAAACAGTTTAAGTAGGAAACATTGATTTTTTTAGAAGATTAATAGCACTTGCAGGAACTTAAGTAACCATTGGGACTAGTTTGCAGATGATATATGACTATTAGAAAACCCAGACACGGATCAGCCTAATGAGGACACCCACATAGCTTTAGGTATCAGAGGATCCTTTTACTGACTTCAAACTTAATACTGACTTAATTTTCTCACCTAAGGGCTTGGTATACCTTGAGTCGGATTCCTTTGTTAGTTCTGACACAGCCTGTTAACCTAACATATTTGGTTCCCTTCTCCCCTTCCATAAAGTAAAAAAAAAAGAGTAATAAACTGAGGATGAGCTAGTAGCTCCGAAGTGGTCACGGGAGTGGTAGCTACCACTATTACCTCATGTGCGATCCATGGAATGTGTCCAAAGTACACCCCAAAATAGGATGAACACTGATAAAAAAAATAAAATGATACCCAGTGGGGAAAAATCAGTTGTTAAGGAAGGGAAAAGAGAAGAAAGGGACCAGAGAAAGATAGTATGGTGGTCTAGAGTTGACACGGTAAGAGTCCATGTGCCCTTAGATCGATACTCCTTAGGTGAGACCGCACTTAAATACTTGCAGAAGTCAGTAGGGAAAATTTGAATGCGTGAATGTGATTGTGGCGTTTACTTAGGACATTTGCTAAGTGTGGGGGAAGTATATGTTGGTCTTGATGTCTGCAGGTGAAATCTTTCATGTGGATTACTAAGGGGAATCTGAGTGTTGTTGTCTTCGAAGATGAAAAGAGTTTCTGAAGAGTTTTCAAACCTCTTCACCATTCTAGTTCTTTGTTTTGCTTGAGGACAAGCAAAGGCTAAGTGTGGGGGAGTTGATATATCATGGTTTTTAGTGGATTTAGACCATGATATAAGTGTGTTTTAGAGTCTATTTGTGTTTCTTTAGAGTCTTTTACAGGTTTTATTAGGTACACGCACGTTTGGAGCAGAAGTGGTGATTATGGAGCTATTTGGTGCATTTTGGAGATTTGGTCCGAGAGATAGAGTTCACTGTCCAGATTTGGGGACTGCATCGATCGATGCACCTCAGGTATCGGTCGTTGCATAGCGTGAATGGGCCAGATCTCGGCGAGTTATTGAAGTTATGAGATTTTGCAGAAAAGCCCAGATGTTCCAGATAATTACACAGAAGCCCCAAGACGTGATTAACTATATTAATTAGGTTTTAGACTTTATTTTAGATACAACATTTATAATTAAGAGCAGAGAGTTTTAGAGCTTTTGGGGCTGACCTGATCATGTACTACACCTTTATTTTGGAGAAGATTTCGAACCCCTTTACTTGTTTAATCTCTTTTATGATATCTAATTATTCATTGATTATGTTTACATCTTCTATGTCTGAGTAGATTCATAGTTAGGTTTAGGGTTTCTCATTAGGGATTTCATGACTTGCTAGACTTGTTTAATTCAGTTAAGGATTCATATCATATCTGTTCTTCGATCTAAATTGTGTTTAATGCTAGTTCTAACCTGATCACTTAGAATCTAGATCTTAGGTTGCTAAATACGACACGAAAGTGTGGTTTAGAATATGAACTATTTAGGTTGAGCAATTAAACTTCTCGCAAAGGAATTTGGTGCATTTTAATTGTGAACATATCGAACTTGGAATTAATGCTGGTTTAATCTATTTGTAATTGCAAAAGAATTTGGATTGCTGCACTTAGACTTAGAGAATTCTCGCAACGATAGTTGGTTAATTCTATATCCGTGTTTTGAGTTCTAGAACTGTGCTTAATTAGATCATGACTGAATGAATTATCTGCTTGTATGATTTCCTGAGAACGCCCTAGACTTAGCGCCCTTAATTAACTGCTTTCACAACCGATAATCTTGCTACTTATTTACTTTCTCGCATTGCTTTTAGTTACATCACATTGCTTTCTTCCTATTTTAAGCTTGACTGTTCTTGATCTGTCGAAACCGGAGTCTCTGTGGATTCGATACCCTATATACTACAATCACTTAACTGTGCACTTGCAGTAGAATGAGATTAAAACTAGACCCCTATCATTGAGCGACTCCTTTGACTCGATAAAACACGAAAAAAACTTAGAAAATGAAACGTTTCGAAACCCATGTCGAACCATGCTCTGATACCACTTTATGTAACGCCCCTCTCCTGTTATCTGCTGACCGTCGAGATGACTGGTCAACAATCAAATAAGAACATGACCGATCAAACCCGAGCAGGCCAAACGAGAAAAGTTCGTCACAATAGGAAGTCAGAGAGAGTCAGGTTTGAGACAAAGGCTCGCACCAAACCGTCCTTGACCCTGTTTGCCTCGCCTCCACAATACAAAGCTTTTCAACATGTATTGCTTCCACGAGATGTGTCGGTTCGGACTAAACCAAATATCAAGGAAGCGATCCATGGAATGTGTCCAAAGTACACCCCAAAACGGGAAGAACACTGATAAAAATAATAAAATGATACCCAGTGGGGGAAAATCAGTTGTTAAGGAAGGGAAAAGAGAAGAAAGGGACCAGAGAAAGATAGTATGGTGGTCTAGAGTTGACAAGGTAAGAGTCCATGTGCCCTTAGATCGATACTCCTTATGTGAGACCGCACTTAAATACTTGCAGAAGTCAGTAGGGAGAATTTGAATGCGTGAATGTGATTGTGGAGTTTACTTAGGACAGTTTTTAAGTGTGGGGGAAGTATATGTTGGTCTTGATGTCTGCAGGTGAAATATTTCATGTGGATTACTAAGGGGAATCTGAGTGTTGTTGTCTTCAACGATGAAAAGAGTTTCTGAAGAGTTTTCAAACCTCTTCACCATTCTAGTTCTTTGTTTTGCTTGAGGACAAGCAAAGGCTAAGTGTGGGGGAGTTGATATATCATGGTTTTTACTAGATTTAGACCATGATATAAGTGTGTTTAGAGTCTATTTGTGTTTCTTTAGAGTCTTTTACAGGTTTTATTAGGTACATGCACGTTTGGAGCAGAAGTGGTGATTATGGAGCTATTTTGAGCGTTTTGGAGATTTGGTCCGAGAGATAGAGTTCACTGTCCAGATTTGGGGACTGCATCGATCGATGCACATCCTGCAACGGTCGTTGCATAGCGGGAATGGGCCAGATCTTGGCGGTTTATGAAGTTATTGAATATTGCAGAAAAGCCCAAGAGTTCCAGATAATTACACAGAATTGAACTAGTGTGAACAGACAGATTCGCAGGATTCTGATGGCATTGATGCAGATGCAGAGCTGAATAGTTTATTCCCTGGAGTGTCTGAGATTACTCAGCAGGAGATTTATGCACAATCCATTAGACTATATCCTTCAGTGTCTGAAGTAATTAAGCAAGAGATTGAAGAACTTAAGCAGCTGGAAGAGATTGGTGAAGAGTTGGAAGAAATTCCATCATCTGATGATCCACCTTATTATCCTTGTGTGCAAAGGTACTAAAGAAAGATGCTTCCTATGGATGAAGAGCTGAAAGATTGGGTGATTGTGGTTCCTCAACAGATAAGTGATGTGCTATTAACCAAGATCCCGAAGAAGCTGCATGACCCTGGAGTCTTTGTGCTGAACTGTTCTATCTTTGCGGATAGTTGTAGGCGTTCTCTGTGCGATCTGGGGGCTGCTGGAAGTCTTATGCCATATTTTGTGGCAGAGAAGGAATCCTAGCTGATCAGTCTATAAGGATTCCAGAAGGAATCCTTGAGGACATCCCGGTGAGAGTTGGAAACTACTTAGTTCCAACAGACTTCTTAGTGCTGAAGTTTGACAGTGATCCTGATGACGCGTTGATACTTGGGAGACCATTTTTGGCTAAAGCAGGAGCAGTAATAGATGTTAGACACAGTCTGATTGATCTCCATCTGGGAGATGAGCCACTGCATTATGAGATGGATAAGCTGCGCAAACCGCTGATTGATGGGCAGACATTCACCATTATGGATGGAGATGATAAGCAGCCAAGTGACACTGCGATTTTGGATCATGGAGAACATTTTACTCCTTCTTTTCTTGGACAAGTTCATTCTGATACGGCCTACTCACCTCCTTGGATGAGGAGACTTGCACAGAGACAATCAAAGTCTTTGTCAAGATCTCTTGGTGCCTGAAAATCCTGTTCGTCCGGTCAAGCTAATGACCTTAACCAAGCGTTGAGTGGGAGCCACCTATCTTTTCTTTTTCTTCTGCACTTTTTCTTTTGCTTTTCCTAGGATGTTATTGTTTCTGGATGTTATGCTTGATTTGATATATTAGTTGCTTTGATTTTATTCTGTTTTCAGTGTTTTCAGCTTGCAGGTTTGAAATTTGATAACTTCCAATGGACTAACCTGCTAACTTACTGACTGATCCGAAAGTCCCAGTGCGTCGATGGACACACCACTGTGTCGATCGTCACAACACGATCGAAATCGCATTGCAGCGATCGTTGCGGTCCTGAGCAACGATCGACCATACACGAAAATCGCCCAGCAACGGTCGACGCACGATGTGCAACGGTCGATGCAGGTGCGACAGAGGTAAAATCAGACAGAACTCAATCATCCATTAACAAAAAATTTCTTTCTTTTTACCAATCCTTCGCTTGACACTACTGGGGACAGTGTGTCTTAAGTGTGGGGGAGGTGCTACTGACTTCTATCTTTCTGTTTTCTTAGAGTCAGTTTATTTTTCAAAATTTGTTTTATCGAGTCAAAACAGTTTAAGTAGGAAACATTGATTTTTTTAGAAGATTAATAGCACTTGCAGGAACTTAAGTAACCATTGGGACTAGTTTGCAGATGATATATGACTATTAGAAAACCCAGACACGGATCAGCCTAATGAGGACACCCACATCGCTTTAGGTATCAGAGGATCCTTTTACTGACTTCAAACTTAATACTGACTTAATTTTCTCACCTAAGGGCTTGGTATACCTTGAGTCGGATTCCTTTGTTAGTTCTGACACAGCCTGTTAACCTGTCATATTTGGTTCCCTTCTCCCCTTCCATAAAGTAAAAAAAAAAAGAGTAATAAACTGAGGATGAGCTAGTAGCTCCGAAGTGGTCACGGGAGTGGTAGCTACCACTATTACCTCATGTGCGATCCATGGAATGTGTCCAAAGTACACCCCGAAACGGGATGAACACTGATAAAAAAAATAAAATGATACCCAGTGGGGAAAAATCAGTTGTTAAGGAAGGGAAAAGAGAAGAAAGGGACCAGAGAAAGATAGTATGGTGGTCTAGAGTTGACAAGGTAAGAGTCCATGTGCCCTTAGATCGATACTCCTTAGGTGAGACCGCACTTAAATACTTGCAGAAGTCAGTAGGGAAAATTTGAATGCGTGAATGTGATTGTGGCGTTTACTTAGGACAGTTGCTAAGTGTGGGGGAAGTATATGTTGGTCTTGATGTCTGCAGGTGAAATCTTTCATGTGGATTACTAAGGGGAATCTGAGTGTTGTTGTCTTCGAAGATGAAAAGAGTTTCTGAAGAGTTTTCAAACCTCTTCACCATTCTAGTTCTTTGTTTTGCTTGAGGACAAGCAAAGGCTAAGTGTGGGGGAGTTGATATATCAAGGGTTTTAGTGGATTTAGACCATGATATAAGTGTGTTTTAGAGTCTATTTGTGTTTCTTTAGAGTCTTTTACAGGTTTTATTAGGTACACGCACGTTTGGAGCAGAAGTGGTGATTATGGAGCTATTTGGTGCATTTTGGAGATTTGGTCCGAGAGATAGAGTTCACTGTCCAGATTTGGGGACTGCATCGATCGATGCACCTCAGGTATCGGTCGTTGCATAGCGTGAATGGGCCAGATCTCGGCGAGTTATTGAAGTTATGAGATTTTGCAGAAAAGCCCAGATGTTCCAGATAATTACACAGAAGCCCCAAGACGTGATTAACTATATTAATTAGGTTTTAGACTTTATTTTAGATACAACATTTATAATTAAGAGCAGAGAGTTTTTAGAGCTTTTGGGGCTGACTTGATCATGTACTACACCTTTATTTTGGAGAAGATTTCGAACCCCTTTACTTGTTTAATCTCTTTTATGATATCTAATTATTCATTGATTATGTTTACATCTTCTATGTCTGAGTAGATTCATAGTTAGGTTTAGGGTTTCTCATTAGGGATTTCATGACTTGCTAGACTTGTTTAATTCAGTTAAGGATTCATATCATATCTGTTCTTCGATCTAAATTGTGTTTAATGCTAGTTCTAACCTGATCACTTAGAATCTAGATCTTAGGTTGCTAAATACGACACGAAAGTGTGGTTTAGAATCTGAACTATTTAGGTTGAGGAATTAAACTTCTCGCAAAGGAATTTGGTGCATTTTAATTGTGAACATATCGAACTTGGAATTAATGCTGGTTTAATCTATTTGTAATTGCAAAGGAATTTGGATTGCTGCACTTAGACTTAGAGAATTCTCGCAACGACAGTTGGTTAATTCTATATCCGTGTTTTGAGTTCTAGAACTGTGCTTAATTAGATCATGACTGAATGAATTATCTGCTTGTATGATTTCCTGAGAACACCCTAGACTTAGCGCCCTTAATTAACTGCTTTCACAACCGATAATCTTGCTACTTATTTACTTTCTCGCATTGCTTTTAGTTACATCACATTGCTTTCTTCCTATTTTAAGCTTGACTGTTCTTGATCTGTCGAAACCGGAGTCTCTGTGGATTCGATACCCTATATACTACAATCACTTAACTGTGCACTTGCAGTAGAATGAGATTAAAACTAGACCCCTATCATTGAGCGACTCCTTTGACTCGATAAAACACGAAAAAAACTTAGAAAATGAAACGTTTCGAAACCCATGTCGAACCATGCTCTGATACCACTTTTTGTAACGCCCCTCTCCTGTTATCTGCTGACCGTCGAGATGACTGGTCAACAATCAAATAAGAACATGACCGATCAAACCCGAGCAGGCCAAACGAGAAAAGTTCGTCACAATAGGAAGTCAGAGAGAGTCAGGTTTGAGACAAAGGCTCGCACCAAACCGTCCTTGACCCTGTTTGCCTCGCCTCCACAATACAAAGCTTTTCAACATGTATTGCTTCCACGAGATGTGTCGGTTCGGACTAAACCAAATATCAAGGAAGCGATTTTATTTCTAAGTAAATCAAGTCTTTTACAAACAATTTTACTATTAGAACTAATTTCAACCAATCAGAAAATAAACAAGCACCTTGAAAACTCAAACCGAAAGAATCACACAAAACATCAAATCAAAAACTCCGGCCCGCAAGCAATCCCGAAACTACACCGAAGACCTCCCACGTCCGTCGCTGCTAAACCTGTAAACAAAAAAAAAGAGTCTAATGAGTGATCTAGAATCACCCAGCGAGTCGGTCCCCACTAAGGGCTTCTAGTCTAATCTATGAATACTAAATTCCCGCCCCAAAACCCAAAATAACAATCATAAAGAAGAGAATAGCGTATCACATGCCACCGTGATGTGATAAGCCCACAACACACAAGCATTCTCTACCAAAAGGAATGACTACGGAAATCAAATTCACTGCGGCACATGCCCTCGATTACACTCGATCTATCTATCGCGAAAACCAACCTTAACACCCCTGGGCCCACTATGCGAACTCGGTAACTTCCACGGGAGCACTTAGCTACTAACATGATAACTAACACTACCCACGACTCCTAGACGTAAACACGAAGTCCTATGACTTAGGACACTGTTCTTTGTCCATCGATACACAACGACTCGGGCTACCCCTAGATAGCCTAAGTGTCCATGCAGTCCGGCCCTAGGACATAACACCTTATTCTCCAGACAACACACCTACCGGCATCACTCAGTAGGTTAACACCATAACCAGAATCACTATCCGAGGATCTAATCGAGTCGGAAGTACCGAAACTCTTTTAACCCTAAACTTGCAGGATCTAACGCACCCTATAGTCCTAGTGCAATAAAGTAAACACGCAAACTCACTGGGACTCTAACACAAAACACAAGACCATCAAGGTCAACAGAAATAAAAAACACCCAATCTTATCTCGCAAGTCTTATTCCACCACCACCACCACCAACAACCTTACTCGGTTCTACACCGAATCAGGTAACTACAAACTTACCAGGTCCCATGACCGAGGTAAGTACCAAACAAGCTGACTACCTGATAACTAGGATTTTTGCAATCCTTTGAGGTACCAATTCCTCAAGCTTATCGTGTAGTCTTGAGGTATCGAACCTTTTTGGGACGGATAAAACCAATAGGCAAGTACTAATCCTTCAAGGTCAAATCAAACAAATTGGTTTTTGTTTCTTACAATCCTAACAAAGACAATTCAAGTAGAAGTAGACAAAAGAAAATAAAAGAAGTGAATTCAATCAATTATAAATATAAGGCCTATGGGTTAAGGTCAACGGATAGGTGACTCGGGATGATCAAGGATCCTAATTCCAACTTCAAACAAGCTAACCTCCTAGTAAGGAACACAACAATACGATCAGTTTAATCTCTTAATACTAATCTCTTTACTTAATCCTAATACAAGAACAAATTCTCATTTGTGAATTAGAATCAAGCAAGCAATCAAACAAGTTCCAAACAACTAACAATCACTCTAAACATACATTCTCATGCGCTAGAATGTGAAAGTTCTATCAAAGATATGAACAGGAATTTCATCGAACATGTTGTGAGCAAGAAATCTTAAGCATTCTAATCAACTTGATCAAGGCTAATTAGACACTAAGCACACTTTGACAGACGAGATTTTAAAAAAGCAAGCATTAGAAATCTATTGATCACCCCTAATCAACCTAATCCTACATAACCCATAAGCCCTATGAAGAACTACTCACTAATCATCATGTAAACAACAAAATCCATAGAAATAATGTTGATCATAGGAGACTAGAGATAGATTGAAAGATTTGATGAAGAAATCACAAAAGAAGTACTAGATTAACCAAAGAAATCAATCTTGTTCTTACAAAGTGTTTAGAACATAAAATAAAGCTTTTTTTTTACAAATAGAGATAGGTTTTTTGCTTAAATAGTCATTAGGGTGCGAGCCGGGTCAACCCGGGACATACCGGGTGTTGACCCAGATCCAAGTCAATTTCTGCTGTGTCGTATTGTCCAGGCTGGCCGATATGGTGGCCGATATGAACTTTTCTGCTATGTCGTATTGTCCAGGCTGGTCAATATGGTGGCCGGTATGAACTTTTTGATGGGTCTTCCTTAGTCCTTTGAGCTCTAGACTCCACTTCCAAGCTCACCAATACTCCTTGCACCTGCAACACACCAAAAACACTCCAAATGCAAGCCTAGAATGCCTAAACCTAGCTATAGATGATCCTATACTCTAAACACACCAATGAGTAAAGAAATGAAGCTAAAGGAAGCTAAAAAGAAGTAAATCATGATCCTAACAATAGCCTAAATGCATGGAAATACAAGTATATCAATTCCCCCAAACTTGAATCTTGCTTGTCCACAAGCAAGCATAAGTCAATCACAACAGGTTGGGGAAAAGGTTTGAAAGCGGGGGCTCATATCCAAAGACAAAACTGAGATCAACGAGTTCCAATCCGAGTCAACGTCACCAAGATGCAATCAAGTTAGGCTTACTCCAAAAATTTAGCCATGCTCATCAAGACAAAACTCTTAGCTCAATTCTCAACCTAGACAAGCATTCATATCAACTAGCTCTTTAACATTCATTAGGTTTTCAAGTGGATCATACTAAATACAAGGTGACCAAACTCATTTGGCAAAGGGACAAGGTTTTTGAGATTAAAGTGATCTCAATCAAAAGAGGGGTTTATTCCAAAAGCATGAAGGTTCTCTCATAAAGAAGTGAATGATCTATAGTAAAATGCTAAGAGTTAGAGGCAATTGGTGCATACTAGGTTGATTTCCATCTACCCATGCCCCAATTACTTCTTCTCCTAATCTAGCACACCTAAATGGATACTACCCTTGACCAAGGCTATCTTTGCCTCATCCCTCTTTTCAATAAGACACTTTCCAATCAAACTCCCCAAGGATCAATAAAGACTTTTCAAAACAGTGGCAAAGCTTTTCTTTTCAACTAAGCTCAAATCTTTCTTTAGCAATGGTCTCTTTTCTCTTTTTTTTTTTTTTAGGTGAGCCTTTGGCTTCTTTTCATTTCAAAATAGGAGACACTTTTCTTTTCTTTAAACACATGAGAGCTTTTTTTTTTCTTTTAAAACACTTTGCCAACAAACATAAGATCACAACCAAAATCCCTTTCATTCTTCTTTTTCTTTACTCTCTCTCTCCTTTCCCAACTCTTCCCCCAAACTTTGATCCTAGCCTATTGCAAATCCAAAGATGCTGAGCTTGCACTATATGGAAATTTCTCCTAGTCGCCTCATACTTAACACTTTTTACCTAGCTCATTCAAGAAAATTGGCCTACCTCTCAACAAGAGTGTTTAGGGTTTGAAAGAAGGGTGGTGAAAGGTGTGGATTCTATTCAAGCAAGTGAGAGTGGTAAAAGGGATAAGAATGCTTGAATATTTTAAGAGTATCCATGAGTTTAGCACACAAAGCATGAGTAAGATAATTAGATGTCATCATTAAAGTTCTCACTTAGGTAGAGCTAGTTTCAATTCAAAGCCTATTTCAGTTTCAAATCAAGTTTCAAAGCAAGCAATCCTAGCATGGTTCGTCTTAACTTTCTAGCCTTTCTTGAATTGCAATCTTAGGACAATCAACTAGCTCAAACAACTAGCATAAAGAACACGTCATCACTCAATCAATCTTACAAGGAAATTCAATCATTGCTCCCTATGCATGCGTCCTATATGATGCAACTAGACTCGATCCTATTATGCTATTGCAACTACATGATTTAAATTTTTTTTTTTTTTTTTTTTTGAAATTTTTTTAATTTTTTTGGATTTTTCTATGCCTTAGATGAATGCATGAGACTCAAGGTTAGCAACTGGTCTCTCCCCCCAAACTTAAATCACACAGTCCCTTGTGTGAAAGAAGCAAGGAAGAAAAACTGGGAAAACAAACAAATGCAAGAAAAGAAAAGAGGCAAAATATTTACAAAGGTTGGAGTGTTACTTGGAGAGTGGAATGGAGAGGAGGAATGGGAGGTGGATGCATCTTTGATTTGGCATGAGACTTCCCCAATATTAGACCATTGCATTGGCTTCTCATCCTTTGATTTAGTATTGAAGTCCCTTTCTCAATCCCAAAACTCATTCCCTTCTTCTTTGCATTTATCCCAAAGCACCTCAAAAAGATAGACATGGGAATTCCTCCCAAGTGAGCTTGTTTTGAGTCACTAAGCTTGACTATCCCTTCACTCTTTTTGGTTAGGGGTGTGGCATGAGTTTGTATCACCGGGATCATACTCATCATAGAACCGCCCCCTAAACTCCTTCATCCTTATCTCCTCAAAAGTGATCTTCCTTGGATCATGAAAGCTTGGTGATATGGTGGAGACTATATGAAGGTAGTTGTGAAAGGCTTGAGCCATTGGATATCCATCTTCTTCATCCTCCTTGAAGGATTCTTCATTGGGACCATCTTGTTTCTCCATAGGAATTCCTCCAATTGGCTTTTACATGGGATTTGGTTGCTTTGGCACTTCTTCCATGATTGAGAGCTCATATTGTGTGCTCTCTTCCTTGATCTCCTTGCACTTAACAACCAACCCATATTTATAGGGCTCTTCCTCATCTCTCACAACTTCTCTTACTCCTTCATTATTGCTATTGGTTGAATGACCCATGAATGTCTCTTCATCATCCTCTTCTTCATACCCAATCACAAGATCTTCACCAACAGTGCAACCAAGAAGCATTTCAAATTCCTTGATAGTCTCTTCAGCTTCTTTCAAGAACTTATCTTGTACTTGAGCATTCTCCTCATGTGTTGGCTCAACAATACTTGCATATTGAGGCAGATGAGCAAAATCATTGTTGATCATCCTTAAGCTTTCATTGTACCTCTCTTGTCCTTCCAATGCCATTCTTACCAGGTTGAGAAGCTCTTCACCACATGATTGGGAGGAGTAAGATGCTTCATGCTCATGCTCCATGCTCCAATATTGGTATCCATCACCATATCCATATTGGTACTCATGAGAAGAGTACTCATTTGGAAGATAACCTTGATAAGTGGATGTGCTTTCAAAACCATGATGGCTTGTAGGGTCCCAAGCCATCTCTCTTTCTTGATCTTCTAGCATAGCCCTCAACATTAAAGCTATCTCTGAAGCCATGCTCTCTTCCTTATGATTGTACCTTGCAAAAAGAACAAACACTTGAAAGAGAGTTAGTAACCAAGACTTGAACTAAATAGGAATAGAAAACGAATTGATATATCCAGAATCCCAAAACGGCAACGGCGCCAAATTGATAACTATGATTTTTGCAATCCTTTGAGGTACCAATTCCTCAAGCTTATCGTGTAGTCTTGAGGTATCGAACCTTTTTGGGACGGATAAAACCAATAGGCAAGTACTAATCCTTCAGAGTCAAATCAAACAAATTGGTTTTTGTTTCTAACAATCCTAACAAAGACAATTCAAGTAGAAGTAGACAAAAGAAAATAAAAGAAGTGAATTCAATCAATTATAAAGATAAGGCCTATGGGTTAAGGTCAACGGATAGGTGACTCGGGATGATCAAGGATCCTAATTCAAACTTCAAACAAGCTAACCTCCTAGTAAGGAACACAACGATACGATCAGTTTAATCTCTTAATACTAATCTTTTTACTTAATCCTAATCCAAGAACAAATTCTCATTTGTGAATTAGAATCAAGCAAGCAATCAAACAAGTTCCAAACAACTAACAATCACTCTAAACATACATTCTCATGCGCTAGAATGTGAAAGTTCTATCAAAGATATGAACAGGAATTTCATCGAACATGTTGTGAGCAAGAAATCTTAAGCATTCTAATCAACTTGATCAAGGCTAATTAGACACTAAGCACACTTTGACAGACGAGATTTTAAAAAAGCAAGCATTAGAAATCTATTGATCACCCCTAATCAACCTAATCCTACATAACCCATAAGCCCTATGAAGAACTACTCACTAATCATCATGTAAACAACAAAATCCATAGAAATAATGTTGATCATAGGAGACTAGAGATAGATTGAAAGATTTGATGAAGAAATCACAAAAGAAGTACTAGATTAACCAAAGAAATCAATCTTGTTCTTACAAAGTGTTTAGAACATAAAATAAAGCTTTTTTTACAAATAGAGATAGGTTTTTTGCTTAAATAGTCATTAGGATGCGAGCCGGGTCAACCCGGGACAAACCGGGTGTTGACCCAGATCCAAGTCAATTTCTGGGATCTGTATTGGCCAGGCTGGTCAATATGGTGGCCGATATGACTTCCTGCTGGGTCGTATTGTCCAGGCTGGCCGATATGGTGGCCGATATGAACTTTTCTGCTGTGTCGTATTGTCCAGGCTGGCCGATATGGTGGCCGATATGAACTTTTCTGCTATGTCGTATTGTCCAGGCTGGTCAATATGGTGGCCGGTATGAACTTTTTGCTGGGTCTTCCTTAGTCCTTTGAGCTCTAGACTCCACTTCCAAGCTCACCAATACTCCTTGCACCTGCAACACACCAAAAACACTCCAAATGCAAGCCTAGAATGCCTAAACCTAGCTATAGATGATCCTATACTCTAAACACGCCAATGAGTAAAGAAATGAAGCTAAAGGAAGCTAAAAAGAAGTAAAGCATGATCCTAACAATAGCCTAAATGCATGGAAATACAAGTATATCACTACCCCGCCCAACACCTGAGTAGTCTAAATAATAGGCCTGCACACAAACACACAACATCATACCCACAATACACAATCAATCTATTAAACAAGCCTTTAAGTTATTACTAACTTCATATTCACTTAGTCCGCTACTTTAGGATTAGTGGATTGCTAACCCCGTAGACAGCTCACTTAATCAACATTTTTACTTATCCTTCCTAATATATTTTAATCAATTCCATGATCTGTCCGTTTAGGATTAGTAAACTTACTAATCCCCCGACATATCCTTGTTATTAACTTTTAATTCAGTTATTCCATTAACCCGCCTAATAACTATTAACCCATCCATTATTTATATTCTAAGGTTTGTTAAGTGTTTTAGTCTGTATTTTAATATCGTCTTAATTCACGTATATAAGTTCATTTACTATTGTTCTTAATGAATATATATGCATATATGACCCTAATATGCCAGTCTAATATGAATGCATCAGTCAAGTATTAAACCGTTTTCCAATCAAATATCATCAATTTGCGGGTATGCAACCTAAGACTACAGTTTAAGGATTTTCCGGTCTATATGACTTAACTACGAATGCAATAACTGACTCACAGTGATAGTGCAATGGATGACGGATGTGATCTCCTGAACTAGATTAACCCAACCAACAATCGGACCGGCTGAGGAGAGACGGCGTAGGAGGCTTTCCGGCGGCTACTTCAGCATTGACCGGGGGTTCTTTGGCATTGACCGGCTGAAAAAGAGCTCTACGGCGATTAAGGAAGATTTCCGGCGACTTAATAAGGCCACTGAAGAGAGATTACAACTGATGGAATTGGAAAGAAGCTGAGCAAAGAGGAGAACATGGTGGTGGCTCGCCGGCGGCGACTACCCACGGCGTTTCCGGCGAGTTTCCGGCGACGGCGAGGAGAGTCGATCATTGGAGGATGGCAAGGAGGAGGAGAAGAATTCAACTATCCAAGTGGTTTAGGCAGATTCAAGTTAGATTTGAAGTTATTTGGTAACTTGTATCCCAAGTCATTAAGAACATATGAATGTTCTTAAAGAAAGATGAAGATGCATGGGTTTTGGTATGGATTTGGAGAGAGAGATAGAGAGAGAGAGAGAGATAGGATAACGAGTGAGAGGGATGAGAGAGGCTAGAGAGTTGAAATGAGTGATTTGGGAGAAATTTTGGTGCAAAATGAGATCATGGCAAAAATGCAATGAATGAACTTGGTTTATTGCATCCACACATTTTCAGGTTGCGCCAGGGGAGTAGGGAAGAGTAACACTTGGAAGAATAGGGTCACATATGCACCCTCTTCTTTGGATTCAACAAGTCTTTACCCGATCAAAACCCCGATCCATTCCGTTGATCCGATATAGCCAATCCAAGTTTAATTTTATAAAAACCACATAGCTGCTTCAATAAATCCCCAAGCTTCGTTATCAAATACCAAATTATTTGAATCACCTCAAATGGACATCCGTAGCTCCCTTTATGAATTTTACAAGTTTCGTCAGTTCTATCGGTTTTCTTTCTTAATAGTCCGAAAAACTCGTTTAAAGTCCGATTTCAACATCTCTTGTCTTCTAATATTTTTTTTACTTAAAAAAGAAACAATTGGCCCGTCTCAGCTTCTGGCTCGCATTTTGGTAAAATTATCAAAATGCTCCTCATCTTCTGAAAATTACAAAACTGCCCCGATTGACTTTTTTGCTGCCCGTTGACCCATTTTGTGAAACAGGGTACTACATTGGGCCTTTATGGTGACGGGTTAGGTATTCCGAGGAAAGACGATATTGCCAGGGCCCATAGTATGCATATAGTTCATTTATATTGTGCTTCGACTATTTATTTGTTTATCATTATATTGCCTATCAAACTTTCCGTCCTTGTTTGTGTTTGGGTTGGGTTGGTTAGACGGAAAGTTAACTTGTTAGATTGGAAATCTCAACTCACTGGATGGTAATAGATCCCTTGGCCCTCTCTTTTATATTTTTCAGGAAACAAGTAAGTTAGCAGATCGTAGGATGTTAGGCCAACCGGTGTAGTGTCGATGTCTCTTTCGCAAACGATATTTAAACAGAAAGTATGTAATGTATTTTATTTAAAATTTATCCATGGACATATATGTATTTCCGCACATTTTAAACTTATATTATAAAATAAATAATGAATGTTTTATATACGTAAGCATGTTGTTTATATTAGATTAGCCTGATCTTAAATAAATACCGTATTTTATTATGGGTTGCAAAGCCTTAATCAAATTAGGCAAACATCTAACTGAGTATTTCGGTTTAGTTTGCCAACTTAAGTTGCTGACCCAGGCCAATATAGTCAAACACGGTAAAAATGTAACGGCTCAGGTCCTGACTAAAGAAAACCGGTGTTCATGTTCTTGTTTGATTGTTGATCATTGGTTGACTAAGGTAAAAACAGAACAGGGGAGTTACAAAAGATGGTATCAGAGCATGATGGTTTGGATCGTGCTCATTAGAACATGTGTTTTTTTATTTATCGAGTCAAAGTTGATTCGTGAAAGAGACATTAGAAAACCGGTTACGTCAAGAATTAGTCACTTACATGTTCATGATGCAGATGGAGGACGGAGCAATCAGTAGTGGCTGGCATGGTATGGTTGTGGGGTCGGACCGGGTTTCAGAACGCAGAGGGTTGGGATATGAGGCACCAGCAGAAAAGGCTAAGTCACCGGAAAATTCAGACATCCGTGAAAGGCAAGAAGGTCAAGCTCCAATCCCTACAGAGAATGACATTGAGGATGATGGTTCTAGTAACCAGGGTCTCCCAAACAATCGTCATTATGAGATGCAAAGGAATGTTGGGAAGGACAACAACTAAACCCGGAGGCGGAAAACACTTCGAAACTGCTTCACGAAGTAATGACGCGGTCCATGCAATCACCACAGGCAACACCCGACGTGATGGCTCGTCCACATTTCCTATCATTAATCTCTTCAATGAAGAAAATGGGGACTACACACTTTTCCGGCAGGACGGACCCGTTAGTGGCAGACAGATGTATCAAGATGATGGAGAAAAACTTCAAGGCTACGAGAATCCCGGAGGATTACAAGCTGAGTGTTGGAGCTTACTACTTGGACCGAGATGCAGCTGATTGGTGGGAAAGCAGGTAAGCTCAAATGGGACAAATAGTAAAGACATGGCCAGATTTAAGATGGAATTTGAGCGCAAGTACTTTACCTCGGAATCAAAGCATCGACTACAATGGCAATTTGCTAATCTTGGACAAGGGAGTAAATTGGTTTGTGAGTATGAATCGGAGTTCATTGGCTGAAGCGTTATGTGGGAAATAGTGACGTAGATGAAGAGAAATGATCACAATTTAATTGTTCGGCATACGAACCGAGTTGGAACGCAGACTTGCTGTATGCAACTTCGCAAGTCTCACAGATTAGTGGAAAAAGCCGTAGTGTGGAAATTGGGTTAGCAGCAGAACGAGCAACGCGGGGAAACTTCTGGACAAAATTTTCATTTCAATAACAAAGGCAAACGACCCCAAGTACCATCTGACTCACCCAGAGCAGCGCTGGTATGCTACAATTGCGGTCAGCCCAGACACATCTCAAAGTATTGTCCGAGGAATTAAAGAAAGCATATATCACCTAGTCTTAGATGTTTTCGATGTGTCCAGAAGATGTACTTTGTGCAAGGTTGTACGAATCCGATCCCAGCCACCCCACTCGCAATTCAGCCTCCGCCAGCTCGCCCTACGATTGAGCCCGCCCATAAGCGTCAAGCCTTATATGGTAGGATGTATGCCTTATAAGTAGATAATAGCGAGGCTCCAGAACACGTTCAGGGTCCTAGCACATGTGTGTGGGTGCCTAAACCTTAATCTTTTTGAACTTGTGTTATCTACTAAGTTGTTCAAAGATAAAATTTAAGGAATAAATAACGAATATTTTACAGCTGAAATAATAATGTGGCAAGAACCATACATGTTGCGGTCACCCCACACATGTATTGTTTGACTCGGGAGCCAGGCATAGTTTTGTGACTCCCGAAGTAGTATCTGAACTCGTATAAAGTTATAGAATGGAAAAGTTAATGTCGTTGTGTTGACCCCCGAAGAGAAAACCCTACAAGTGGACAAGTATGTTCGGAACGTACCATTAGTGATCGAGGCGGGTAGTTTCTTGGCGAACATGTTAGTTGTACCTTTGACGTGGTACGAAGTTATTCTCACAATGAATTGGTTGTCTAATTATCAGGCCCAGTTAGATATATACAGTGGGAGCGAAAATGAGAAATTAGTTTACTACGAGATTAACCCTAGTAAATCAGTATATCTGATGGTGGTTCTTCAAGTACAATACTTGATAAAGAACCGAGAGGCATTTTTGGTGACCATCTCTGCCGGCGAAGGACCCGTCAACGAAAACGTCAAGATCGAGGATATTGCGGTGGTTCGTGAGTTGGAAGACATATTCGCGGCGTTAAAGGAATTACCTTCACCTCGGGGTAATCTTTTTACCATTAATTTGTAACTAGGATCAAAGCCTATCGCAAAGGCTCCTTACCAAATGGCACCATCGGAGTTGGCGGGACTCAAAAGGCAGCTTGAAGATTTGATCGAGAAGGGTTTTATTCGACCAAGCTCATCACCTTGGGGTGCTCCAGTATTATTAATAAGGAAGAAAGATGGGAGTATGAGATTGTGTATAGATTATCGCGGCTTCAACAACATCACCATTAAGGATAAATATTTGTTGCCTCGGATCGACGAACTTTTGGATCAGCTTAAGGGAGCAAGCTGGTTTTCAAAAATAGATCTGGCATAAGAATATCACCAAATTCCTATCGCTGAAGATGATATCATGAAGACGGCATTCCGAACTAGATATGGGCAGTTTGAGTTCGTGGTAATGCCTTTTGGGCCTACCAATGCACCGGCGGCTTTCATGAGGTGAATGAATGAAGTGGTGTTCCATGATTACCTCGATAAATTTTTTATCATATTTATCGATGATATTATGGTTTACTCAAAGACCAAGGAAGATATCAAGGAGCATTTGACATTGGTTCTTGAGATATTGCGGAAACATAAACTATTTGCTAAGTTAAGCAAATGTTCGTTTTGGCAGAGGGAAATTGGATTTATTGGTTATCACATCTCCAAGCAAGGAGTATCAGCCGATCATTTGAAAGTAAAAACAATCCAAGAATTGCCTCGGCCCACCTCAGTGACGGAAGTTCGAAGTTTTCTTGGTTTTACAGGGTATTATCGAAAATTCGTTCTTGGATTTTCATCCATCGCGAAGCCTTTGACAAAATTAACAGGGAAAGGAGTTCCCTTTATTTTGATCAAGGAAGCAGAAGACGCCTTTGGTAAGATAAAGACATCTTTGACTTCGGCACCAATTTTGGCATTTTTGGAACCTGGGAAACCCTATACAGTGTACACCGATGCGTCGGGAGTTGGTTTGGGATTTGTTCTAATGCAAGAAGGTAAAGTCATTGTTTATGCATCCTGCCAATTAACGAAGCATGAGGAGAACTATCGAACGCATGACTTGGAAATGGAAGTCGTCATGTTCGCATTGCGTATTTGGAGGTCTAACCTCTTTGGCGAAAGCTTGGAAGTTTTTATGGACCATCAAAATCTTAAATACTTATTCACGCAACCGGATCTTAATCTACGAAAGAGAAGGTGGATGGAATTCATTGCAGATTATGATCTCAAGATCATCCCGGAAAAGCTAATGTGGTCGCGGATTCACTTAATCGACGGAAAACCAAAGCTAGCAATGAAAAGGATCTTGATTCCTTATTCAAAGAAATCAAGATGGAAAATACGGCTGCGATTAAAGGAGAAGAAAATGAGCCTCTAAGCTTACAAGCTATAAGGCAAGCAAATTTAGTTATGTGGATCTGAGAAGGTTAGCAGAGATACAAGAAAATTTCAAGAATCATTGAAAAAGTGAAATATCGAGATGGGCCAAACCCGAACGAATATTACCTGGCCAGCGAAGGTACGTTATTGCTCAAAGGGAGAATACTGATAGGTCAAGAATTAATCCCTATACTAAACTGCAAGTGTACAGCAATGTCAAAGTAGTATATAGGGTTATCGAATCCACAGGGACACTTGGTCTCAAGAGAATCAAACCGTAGGGAATGAATACTAGAAATAAGCAATGTGATTGTATTGAAAATAGTGCAAGAAAGTAAATCAGTAGCAGAGATTATCGGTTGTGAAAGCAAGTAATTAAAAGCGTCAAACCTAGGGTATTCTCAGGAAATCAGACTAGCAGACAGTTCATTCAGCAAGGATCTAATTAAGCACAGTTCTAGAACTCAAAACACAGATATAGAATTAACCAAATTCCTTTGCGATAATTCTCTAAGTCTAAGTGCAGCAAACCAAACTTCCGTTTGCGAGAACTAACAGATTAAACTAGCAATAAGTCCAAGTTTGATATGTTCACAATTATCCTAAACCAAACTTTCGTTTGCGCAAAGTTTAATTGCCCAATTTAATTAGTTCAGATTCCTAAACCCCACTTCCGTGACGTATTTAGCAACCTAAGATCTAGATTCTAATTGATCAGGTTAGAACTAGCTTTAAGCACAATTAAATTGAAGAACAGATATAGTTATGAATCCTTAACTGAAATTGAACAAGTCTAGCAAGTCATGAAATCCTATGTGAGAAACCCTAAGTCTAACTAGGAATCTACTCAGACATAGATAATGAAAACATGATCATATGATAAGTAAATTGCATAAAAGAATAAGAGTAAAAGGGGTTCGAAATCTTCTCCAAATACAGATGATGAATCAGGTTCAGATCAGCCCCAAAAGCTCTAAAAATCCTCTGCTCTTAATTATGAAGTATATGGTAAAAAGTATAAAGCCCCTTTTTTTCTAATAAAAACTCTAAAAACTCTATTATATAGGCATAATCTCGGCCAGGGGCTTCTTTGTAAATATCAGGAACTTCTGGATCAAAGTGCAATATCTTGATTCTTCTAAACCGCCGAGTTTTTGGCCCATCTCGCTGGTGCAACGATCGTTGCTAGAGTGCAACGATCGATACCTTTCTCTGTTTCGGACAGTGAACTCTATCTCTCGGCCAATCACTCCAAAAATCTCCAAAATGCTCCATAATCTCCAATTTAGCTCCCAACCTGATTATACCTGTAAAAGACTCTAAACAAAGACAAAAGACACTAAAACACATCTATATCATGGCCTAAAACTAGTAAAAACCATGATATATCAACTCCCCCACACTTAGCCTTTGCTTGCCCTCAAGCAAAACATAGAACTAAAACATGGTGAAGAGGTTTGAAAACTCTTCAGAAACTCATTTCATCTTAGAAGCTACAATACTCAGATTCCCCTTAGTAAACCACTGAAAGAATCAATCACAGGATATCAAGACCAACATGTACTTCCCCCACACTTAGCAACTGTCCTAGGTAAACTCCACAATCACATTCAAGCATTCAAATTCTCCCTACTGACTTCTGCAAGTATTTAAGTGCGGTCTCACCTAAGGAGTATCGATCTAAAGGCACATGGATTCTTACCTAATCAGCTCTAGACCACCATACTATCTTTCTCTAGTCCCTTTCTTCTCTTTCCCTTCTTTAACAACTGATTTTTCCCCACTGGGTATCATTTTATTTTTTTTATCAGTGTTCTTCCCGTTATTAATCTCCAAAATGCTCCATAATCTCCAATTTAGCTCCCAACCTGATTATACCTGTAAAAGACTCTAAACAAAGACAAAAGACACTAAAACACATCTATATCATGGCCTAAAACTAGTAAAAACCATGATATATCAACTCCCCCACACTTAGCCTTTGCTTGCCCTCAAGCAAAACATAGAACTAAAACATGGTGAAGAGGTTTGAAAACTCTTCAGAAACTCATTTCATCTTAGAAGCTACAATACTCAGATTCCCCTTAGTAAACCACTGAAAGAATCAATCACAGGATATCAAGACCAACATGTACTTCCCCCACACTTAGCAACTGTCCTAGGTAAACTCCACAATCACATTCAAGCATTCAAATTCTCCCTACTGACTTCTGCAAGTATTTAAGTGCGGTCTCACCTAAGGAGTATCGATCTAAAGGCACATGGATTCTTACCTAATCAGCTCTAGACCACCATACTATCTTTCTCTAGTCCCTTTCTTCTCTTTCCCTTCTTTAACAACTGATTTTTCCCCACTGGGTATCATTTTATTTTTTTTATCAGTGTTCTTCCCGTTATGGGGTGTACTTTGGACACATTCCATGGATCACATGAGAGATAATAGTGTTTGCTACTATTCCCATGACCACTTCGGAGTTACTAACTCATCCTCAGTTTATTATCTTTTTTTTTTTTTTACTTTATAGAAGGGGAGAAGGGAACTAAATAGGACAGGTTTACAGGCTGTGTCAGAACTAACAGGGAATCCGACATAAAGTATACCAAGCCCTTAGGTGAGAAAATCTAAGTCAGTATTAGGGGTGAAGTCAGTAAAAGATCCTCTGATACCTGAAGTGATGTGGGTGTTCCCAGTAGGTTGATCCGTGTCTGAGTTTTCTAACAGTCAGAGATAGATCCTGCAACTTCATCCCAATGGTTACTTAAGTTCCTGCAAGTTTTGTAAATCTCCTCCGAAAATCATAGTTTCTTACTTAAACAATTTTGACTCAATAAAACAAAAAAATTTTGAAAAACGGACTGACTCTTAAGAAAATAGAAAGATAAACGTCAGTAGCACCTCCCCCACACTTAAGACACACTGTCCTCAGTAGTGTCCAGCGAAGGATCGGTAAAAGAAAATAAAAAAATTGAAAAGGTGAGTTTATGTCTGTCGGGTTACCTCTGTCGCACAGCATCGATCGGTGCACTATGTGCATCGACCGTTACTTGGCGATTTTTCGTGTATGGTCGATCGTTGCTCAGGACCGCAACGATCGCTGCAATGCGATTCCTTTCGTGTTGTGACGATCGATGCAGAAATGCATCGATCGCTGCACTGCGATTTAATCCGAGACCTGCAAACATGACTGCACCAGAAACAAAAACAAACGTAAAATCCTAACAAAAACACCAAAAATTAAAAAGAAAAACACCAGTACCTAATGGTGGGTTGCCTCCCACCCAGCGCTTGTTTAAGGTCAATAGCTTGACCGGACGCGCAAGGTTTTTCAGGCTCCGGAAGATCCTGACAGAGACTTTTTCTGTCTCTGTTCAAGTCTCCTCATCCATGGCGGAGAATAGGCTGTTGCAGAATGCTTCAGTCCAAGAAAAGATGGAGTAAAATGCGCTCCAGGATCTATTATCACAGTCTCATTCAGCTGCTCATCATCTGCTTCCAAGATCTTGAAAGTCTGTCCATCTATCAGTGGCTTCCGCAGCTTCTCCATCTCATATCGCAGCGTCTCATCTCCCAGGTGGAGGTCTATTAGACTCTGTCTAACATCAATCACAGCTCCTGCTGTAGCCAAGAATGGTCTCCCAAGCAATAAAGCTTCATCCGGATCGCAGGCATATTTTAGCACAAGGAAGTCCGTTGGAACTAAGTAGTTTCCAACTCTTACCGGAATATCAATAAGGAGCCCTTCAGGAACTCGCATGGACTGATCAGCTAGGATAAGACGTGTCCTAGTAGGAGCAAAATCCAACATACCCAGCTTCTCTGCCACAGAGTAAGGCATTATGCTCCCAGCAGCTCCTAAATCACACAGAGAACGCCTAAAACTATCCTCAAAGATAGAACAATCAAGTACAAAGACTCCAGGATCAGGCAGTTTCTTTGGGACCTTAGTTAACAGAACATCACTAATATGCTGAGGAACTACTATCACCCATTCTCTCAGCTCTTCATCTAATGGCAACATCTTGTTCAAATATTTCTGAACACATGGATGATAAGGTGGATCATCAGATGATGGAATTTCTTCCAAGTCTTCACTACTCTTTTCTAGCCTTTTCAGCTCTTCAATCTCTTGTTTAATCACTTCAGACACCTTGGGACTGTGCCAAATAGCTCGTGCATAAACATCTTCTGGAGTGATTTCAGATGTATCAGGGAATAGGCGGGCTAGTTCTGCATCAATCTCCTTTTCATCCCACGGATTCTCTGCTTGTTCACGACCTGCATCGATCGATGCCAGATGTGTATCGATCGTTGCATCGCGATCATCACAACTTCCACCCGAGAGTTTTTCACAGAAATCCGAAAATTCTTCCTCAGTCACCAACTCAGCTGTACTTAGCTCAAATTTCTCCCCTAGATAAGATCCATCATTAATCAGTACAGAACAGGCCTTAATATGAGTGTCTGCAACTCCTTTTCCTTTCAGTGAGCTGGACATCTGATTCACCTGAGTGTCCAACTGCTTCATGTGAGTGCTCAATGTCTCAAACTTCCCATTGAGGTCCTGATAGACAGCGTCCAGCTTCTTGTTGTTGTCTACAGAAAGCTTGGTTTGACTTTCCATCAGTTGTTCCATCATAGCTTCCATTTTGCTCTCATGGGCTGTAGGTGCAGGAGGAGTCTGATAAGATGTAGATCCATAGGTTCTCTGATTACCCTGTCCATAGGTCTTCTGAAAACCACCATTCTGTCCTCCATTTGAGAATCTGTTCCCCTGTTGATTGTTAAATCTATTACCTTGGAAACCGGAACCTCCTATGAAATTCACTTCTTCTTCCTGAGTGTCCACCTCAGTTTGAATCACCTCCACATCTTGGGCAAAGTGGACAGCTTTCTTATTTGTCAGGAGATTGAAAACTGTGTCCAGTCTGGATCTAATATTAGCTATATCAGAATTCTCTACAGTTCCACCAGATCTCTTCCTCCTTTCATCCATTGTTTTGCAACTATTGCTGCCAATCAGGTTCTCTATCAACCGTTTAGCTTGTGTAGGAGTTCTGGTGCTGAAATTTGCATCACTGGAATTATCCAAAGCAGTCTGATAAGGGAGATCTATTCCTCTGAAGAAAATACCAATCAGCTGTACTTCTGTGAATCCATGGTGTGGGCAATCACGCTGATACTGCTTAAATCTCATCCATGCGGTTGTCAAAGGCTCCACAGCTCCTTGGGAAAAAGTGAGTATGTCCTGTCTGGACTGATCTGAGCGCGCAGCATCGTAGAAGTGGCGCAGGAACTCACTCTTTAAGGCTGTCCAAGTAGTATACTGACCAGGTGCCAGTTGTCTCAGCCATGCACTAGCGTCTCCAGCAAGACTGTGCGGAAATAGCTTAAGGAACAGATAGTCCGGGCATACTCCTTCATATTTCATGCCAGTGACTATATCCTCAAACTTGTCAATGTGATCCATAGGCTGTTCTGATTGAAGACCATGAAAAGCAATCTGCCTCATCAGTTGGTAGTAGATAGTTTTTACCTCAAAATCATTCCTCTCGAAGGCAGGAAGCACTAGAGCTGCTCGGTTTGCATGAAACTCATCAGGTCTATTGTAGTCAGCTAGTGTCCTCTCATGAACTACCATCTCTCTACCTTGTGGCTCAACTTCATCAGGGATCACTCGTCCCTCAGCATCAATCCTTTGCCCAGCAGCATTGTAAGGATTGTTCTCTGGATCCCTCAGGATTCCATCAGCATCTGGTATCAAGATCAAGCGTTCTTGTACCATTCTTTCTCTCTTTTCTCTTCTGATAGTCCTCTCTAGACGTCCAAGTTCCTCTAGGTTGAGATTAACTAAGCTCGAGTTCGGATTACTTCGAGTGTTCTGCGTTGGCATAAACTGTCTGTAATCGTCCAGCAACGATCGATGCTATCAGTGCAACGATCGATTCAATCTCAAATCGCTCAGTGACGATCGATGCAAAGGGTGCAACGATCGATGCAAGGCGAAATTCGTACCTGCGACAGAGAGAAACAGAGAAAAAGTCAGCAAAATAATATAAATAAAATAAAAACGAAAAACAAAAACGAAAAACGAAAAATTTCTAGTAAAACCCTAAGTTCGGTCCTATCGAAGACTCTAAGAGTCCCCGGCAACGGCGCCAAAAACTTGATAGGTCAAGAATTAATCCCTATACTAAACTGCAAGTGTACAGCAATGTCAAAGTAGTATATAGGGTTATCGAATCCACAGGGACACTTGGTCTCAAGAGAATCAAACCGTAGGGAATGAATACTAGAAATAAGCAATGTGATTGTATTGAAAATAGTGCAAGAAAGTAAATCAGTAGCAGAGATTATCGGTTGTGAAAGCAAGTAATTAAAAGCGTCAAACCTAGGGTATTCTCAGGAAATCAGACTAGCAGACAGTTCATTCAGCAAGGATCTAATTAAGCACAGTTCTAGAACTCAAAACACAGATATAGAATTAACCAAATTCCTTTGCGATAATTCTCTAAGTCTAAGTGCAGCAAACCAAACTTCCGTTTGCGAGAACTAACAGATTAAACTAGCAATAAGTCCAAGTTTGATATGTTCACAATTATCCTAAACCAAACTTTCGTTTGCGCAAAGTTTAATTGCCCAATTTAATTAGTTCAGATTCCTAAACCCCACTTCCGTGACGTATTTAGCAACCTAAGATCTAGATTCTAATTGATCAGGTTAGAACTAGCTTTAAGCACAATTAAATTGAAGAACAGATATAGTTATGAATCCTTAACTGAAATTGAACAAGTCTAGCAAGTCATGAAATCCTATGTGAGAAACCCTAAGTCTAACTAGGAATCTACTCAGACATAGATAATGAAAACATGATCATATGATAAGTAAATTGCATAAAAGAATAAGAGTAAAAGGGGTTCGAAATCTTCTCCAAATACAGATGATGAATCAGGTTCAGATCAGCCCCAAAAGCTCTAAAAATCCTCTGCTCTTAATTATGAAGTATATGGTAAAAAGTATAAAGCCCCTTTTTTTTCTAATAAAAACTCTAAAAACTCTATTATATAGGCATAATCTCGGCCAGGGGCTTCTTTGTAAATATCAGGAACTTCTGGATCAAAGTGCAATATCTTGATTCTTCTAAACCGCCGAGTTTTTGGCCCATCTCGCTGGTGCAACGATCGTTGCTAGAGTGCAACGATCGATACCTTTCTCTGTTTCGGACAGTGAACTCTATCTCTCGGCCAATCACTCCAAAAATCTCCAAAATGCTCCATAATCTCCAATTTAGCTCCCAACCTGATTATACCTGTAAAAGACTCTAAACAAAGACAAAAGACACTAAAACACATCTATATCATGGCCTAAAACTAGTAAAAACCATGATATATCAAATACCATACCTGAAGGTCAGGGTTTGTGAGAAAAAGTCTTATCATTGGCCAGGCATGAAGAAGTCTGTAGCTCTATGGGTGTCACAATGTGCGACTTGTCAGCAGATCAAAATGGAGCATCAAGTACCTAGTGCTTTACTGTAAAATTACTTATTCCTAAGTGGAAATGGGATTTTGTATTTATGGATTTCATTACCAAAATGCCAACATCAAAAGGAAGAGCGAATAATGCAATCTGGGTAATTGTTGATCGTCTGACCAGAGTGGCTCATCTTATTTCGATAAGGGATACATACAAGGTGGAAGCTTTGACCGAGCTATATATTGATCAAATCATTCACCTACATAGAGTTCCAGCCGATATCGTGTCGGATCGGGATCCACGGTTTACCTCCATCTTTTGGAGAACAAGAAGCATTGGGAACGGAGTTGCACATTAGTACTACCTACCATCCAGAAACAGACGGCCAAACTGAAAGGACTATCCGGACCATTGAAGACATGTTATGGATGTGTGCACTTGATTGGGCTGGAAATTAGGAGAAGCACTTACCGTTAGTTGAGTTCTCGTATAATAACAGCTACCATTCCAATATCGGAATTTCCCCATATAAATCTTTATATGAGTGAATGTGTAGAACTCTTCTATATTGGACCGAGATTGGAGAGCGAGAAGTCTTTGGAACAATGATCGTTTATGAGACGACCAGCAAACTACAAATGATTCAGGCAAATATGAAGAAATCTCAAGACCGGCATAAGAAATAGGGAGATCATGCAAGGCGGGAAGTTACCTTTGAGATTGATATACCATGGTTTTTACTAGTTTTAGACCATGATATAAGTGTGTTTTAGAGTCTATTTGTGTCTCTTTAGAGTCTTTTACAGGTTTTATTAGGTACACGCACGTTTGGAGCAAATGTGGTGATTATGGAGCTATTTGGAGCATTTTGGAGATTTGGTCCGAGAAATAGAACTCACTGTCCAAGATTGGGATCATGCAATGATCGATGCACATCATGCAACGGTCGTTGCACTACGCGAATGGGCCAGATCTCGACGGTTTATGAAGTTATGGGATTTTGCAGAAAAGCCCAGAAGTTCCAGAATATTACATAGAAGCCCCAAGACGTGATTAGCTATATTAATTAGGTTTTAGACTTTATTTTAGAGACACCATTCATAATTTAGAGCATAGAGTTTTTAGAGCTTTTGGGGCTGATCTGATCCTGTACTACACATTTATTTTGGAGAAGATTTCGAACCCCTTTACTTTTTTAATCTCTTTTATGAGATCTAATTATTCATTGATTATGTTTACATCTTCTATGTCTGAGTAGATTCATAGTTAGGTTTAGGGTTTCTCATTAAGGATTTCATGACTTGCTAGACTTGTTTAATTCAGATAAGGGTTCATATCATATCTGTTATTCGATCTAAATTGTGTTTAATGCTAGTTCTAACCTGATCACTTAGAATCTAGATCTTAGGTTGCTAAATACGATACGAAAGTGTGGTTTAGAATCTGAACTATTTAGGTTGAGCAATTAAACTTCTCGCAAAGGAATTTGGTTTAGTTTAATTGTGAACATATCGAACTTGGAATTAAAGCTGGTTTTATCTGTTAGTAATTGCAAAGGAATTTGGATTGCTGCACTTAGACTTAGAGAATTCTCGCAACGACAGTTGGTTAATTCTATATCCGTGTTTTGAGTTCTAGAACTGTGCTTAATTAGATCCTTACTGAATGATTTGTCTGCTTGTCTGATTTCCTGAGAACGCCCTAGACTTAGCGCCCTTAATTAACTGCTTTCACAACCGATAATCTTGCTACTTGTTTACTTTCTCGCACTGCTATTTAGTTTACATAACATTGCTTTCTTCTTAGTTTAAATCTCTACCGTTCTTGATCTATCGAAACCGGAGTCTCTGTGGATTTGATACCCTATATACTACAATCACTTAACTGTGCACTTGCAGTAGAATAGGATAAAACTAGACCCCTATCAGAGATCGGAGATTGGGTTTATCTGAGGGTTTCATCGGAAAGAAGCGGGGAACGTTTCAGAAAGGTTGGAAAATTAACAGTTCGCTACATCAGACCACACCAAATAATTGGTAAAGTTGGAGGAGTGCCGTACAAATAGTATTTACCGTCAGACATACGGATTCATCCAGTGTTCCATGTGTATATGCTATGGAAGTTCATTCATGATCCAACTAGATGTGGAAACAGAGAAAATAGAAGATATTCAGTCAAGCCTACCTACACCGAAGGACCCATTCAAATCGGAGAGAGGCATTACTGTTAGTTGGGAAGATGAGTCAAGGTTTAAAGCATCATATCCAGAGTTCTTTGTTGATGATGTATCAGCAGGAGAATGGAGTTTCCCGGAACCCTAAAGAATTCGAGGACAGTTCTATTAACGAAGAAAGGATGTAATACCCCGACCTCGGAGAGCAATAAAATATTATATTACATGTAATCATATTTTATTTTTAATAAATGAATTATCTTTTTAATAAATTCATTAGAGTTATTTTGGAAAATTTGTGAATTTTCATAAATAACAAGTTTTACAAAAAAATGGGTAAATCAGAAAACCCTCTAAAGTACATCAAATATTATGAAATTTGGACCACATATCTTATAAAATATGTAGGATCCATGGTTAAGAGATCTCTGGATTAAGTTATGCTTTTTGGATCATTAAAGAGCATTTAGTTATCAAAAATTAAAAAAAACAAATTTGTGGACTAGGACCTTGAACCATGGAGATTTGGGCTGATGGATAATCTATTTTGGACTTAAAACCAAGCCCAAAATGGTATTTTCCAAGAAATTTTCTAGGAAGAAAGGAGGAGAATGATTCATTGTATCAAACTTAAGATGATTATTGAATATTAAGATTCAAAGAACTTGTGTGCTACCTCACTTCTATACATTGCATCTGAATTAGTGTGTTTGCAAGATAATAAGATATCAAATACAAGTGAATGGTGAGAGCTTGAATTCAATGTTCTAGGATTGTTTAGTGAGTGAAAAAAGTGGAGGAAGAGGGAAGAAAGGGGTGACACTTGTATGGTGTAGATTCAACTTTTTGTAGTATAAATAAAAGGCTAAAGTCAGATCATTTCCTCACAACTCTGATCATAAGAGAAGAAGAAAGATAGAAAGGGGAAGAAGAGAGAAACCGGAGGAGGAGAAAGAGAAGAAGGGAGAAGAAGAGAGAAAACCGGATGAGGAAGAAGAGAGAAAGAGAAAGAGCGAGAGAGAAAGAAGAAGTAAGTTAAAGATATAAAGAGAATGAACGGAAAAATATAAGGAAATGTATCGGAGGAACGATGGAATATTTCCTAAACGGATAATTTCAACGTTCATTCTAAGTACCGACTTTGTATTTCTTAGTAGGCGGTTAGAATTAGACGCTAGTAGGTTAAGTTAGGATTTGTGGGTACAAGATCGGTATGTAGGTTCATTGGGAGGAAAAAATTGGAGTTACTAGGGTCAACCGCGACAAAGTTAAGGGTGAGTTGGGGTTAATTGTATGACTAATGTGTTATTACGCATGTTCCGGACACTGGGTTATAATTTTGTGATACGATTATAACTAATGTCTGTTTGATAATCATATTGTTATGGTAATATTGAAGTTACGGTTATACTCATGGATTGATCCTCGGGAGCTTCCGGTCAGTTCACGTACCCTCGAGTCGTGGTTTTGACATGCGTTATTCTACTGGGTGATGCCGGTAAGTGTCGGATTCGGAGAAACAAGGTCATGTCCTAGGGCCGATCTTGATGGAAACTTTGGCTATCTAGGGGTATCTCGAGTCGCCGCGTATCGATGGACGGAGAACGGTGTCTTACTTATATTACTCTGTGTTTATGAGTAAAAGTTAAAGAATCACTACTGTGGGCCTTTATGGTGACGAGTTAGATGTTCTGAGGGAAGAAAGATATTATTAGGACACGTAGTATGCATACAGTTTATTTATATTTTTCTTCGGAATTTATTTTTTTATCATTATATTGCTTGTCAAACGTTCCGTCCTTGTTTGAGTTTGGGGTTGGGTTGTGATAGGGTGTAAGTTTTAATCCTATTCTACTGCAAGTGCACAGTTCAGTGATTGTAGTATATAGGGTATCGAATCCACAGACACTCTGGTTTCGATAGCTAAGGAACAAGGGATTAAACTAGGAAGAAAGCAATGTGATAAAAGCAATGCGAGAAAGTAAACAGAAAGCAGAGATTGTTGGTTGTGAAAGCAAGTTATTAAAAGCGCTAAGTCTAGGGCGTTCTCAGGAAATCAGACAAGCAGACAGTTCATTCAGCAAGGATCTAATTAAGCACAATTCTAGAACTCAAAACACGGATATAGAACTAACCAAATTTCTTTGTGATAATTCTCTAAGTCTAAGTGCAGCAAACCAAACTTTCGTTTGCGAGAACTAACAGATTAAACCAGCATTAATTCCAAGTTTGATATGTTCATAATTAACCTAAACCAAACTTTCGTTTGCGAGAAGTTTAATTGCTCAACCTAAATAGTTCAGATTCCTAAACCACACTTTCGTGTCGTATTTAGCAACCTAAGATCTAGATTCTAATTGATCAGGTTAGAACTAGCTTTAAGCACAATTAGATTGAAGAACAGATATAGTTATGAATCCTTAACTGAATTAAACAAGTCTAGCAAGTCATGAAATCCTATGTGAGAAACCCTAAACCTAACTAGGAATCTACTCAAACATAGATAATGAAAACATAATCATATGAAGAATAAATTGCATAAAAGATAATAAAGAATTAAAGGGGTTCGAAATCTTCTCCAAATACAGATGAAGTAAAGGTTCAGATCAGCCCCAAAAGCTCTAAAAATCCTCTGCTCTTAATTATGAAAGCGTATCTAATTAAAACACCAAAAACTCAATAATAAAGGTCTAATCTCGGCTAGGGGCTTCTTTGTAAATATCAGAAACTTCTGGATCAGAGTGCAATAACTTGACTCTTCATAAACCGCCGAGTTTTTGGGCCCATCTCGCTGGTGGAACGACCGTTGCAGGTGTGCAACGATCGACGCAGTACTCTGTTTCGGACAGTGAACTCTATCTCTCGGCCAAACACTCCAAAAATCTCCAAAATACTCCAACATCTCCAATTCAGCTCCAAACCTGATTATACCTGTAAAAGACTCTAAAAGAACACAAAAAGACACTAAAACACACTTATATCATGGTCTAAAACTAGTAAAAACCATGACATATCAACTCCCCCCACACTTAGCCTTTGCTTGCCCTCAAGCAAAACAAAGAACTAAAGCATGGTGAAGAGGTTTGAAAACTCTTCAGAAACTCATTTCATCCTAGAAGCTACAACACTCAGATTTCCCTTAGTAAACCACTGAAAGAATCAATCACAGGATATCAAGACCAACATATACTTCCCCCACACTTAACAACTGTCCTAAGTAAACTCCACAATCACATTCAAGCATTCAAATTCTCCCTACTGACTTCTGCAAGTATTTAAGTGCGGTCTCACCTAAGGAGTATCGATCAAAGGGCACATGGATTCTTACCTTATCAGCTCTAGACCACCATACTATCTTTCTCTAGTCCCTTTCTTCTTTTTCCCTTCCTTAACAACTGATTTTCCCACATTGGGTATCATTTTATTTTTTTTATCAGTGTTCTTCCCGTTATGGGGTGTACTTTGGACACATTCCATGGATCGCACAGGAGATAATAGGGGTCTCTACCACTCCTGTGACCACTTCGGAGTTACTAACTCATCCTCAGTTTATTATCTTTTTTTTTTTATTGAAGGGGAGAAGGGAACTAAATAGGATAGGTTGACAGGCTGTGTCAGAACTAACAAGGGGATCCGACACAAAGTATACCAAGCCCTTAGGTGAGAAATCTAAGTCAGTATTAAGGTTGAAGTCAGTAAAAGGATCCTCTGATACCTGAAGTAATGTGGGTGTTACCAGTAGGTTGATCCGTGTCTGGGTTTTCTAATAGTCAGAGACAAATCCTGCAACTTCATTCCAATGGTTACTTAAGTTCCTGCAAGTCTTGTTAAAACTTCTCAGAAAATCATAGTTTCTTACTTAAACAATTTTGACTCAATAAAACAAAAAATTTTGAAAAACGGACTGACTCTTAAGAAAACAGAAAGATAAACGTCAGTAGCACCTCCCCCACACTTAAGACACACTGTCCCCAGTAGTGTCAAGCGAAGGATCGGTAAAAATAAATAAAAATTGTTAAGGCTTTGTTGAGTTCTGTCGGGTTTACCTCTGTCGCTCAGGCATCGATCGTTGCACTAAGTGCATCGACCGTTGCTAGGCGATTTTCGTGTATGGTCGATCGTTGCTAGTAATGCAACGATCGCTGCAATGCGATTCCGATCGTGTTGTGACGATCGACGCACTTCTGCGTCGATCGACGCGCTGCAAATTTGTCCGAGACCTGCAAACATAAATTCACCAAAACCAAAAACAAACGTAAAATCCTAACAAAAACACCAAAAATTAACTACAAAAACACCAGTACCTAATGGTGGGTTGCCTCCCACCCAGCGCTTGTTTAAGGTCATTAGCTTGACCGGACGAACAAGATTTTTCAGGCACCAGGAGATCCCAACAGAGACTTTTTCTGTCTCTGTTCAAGTCTCCTCATCCAAGGTAGCGAGTAGGCTGTTGCAGAATGCTCATGTCCAAGAAAAGATGGAGTAAAATGTGCTCCAGGATCTACAATCACAGTGTCATCCGGCTGCTCATCATCTGCATCCATGATGGTGAATGTCTGCCCATCTATCAGTGGTCTTCGCAGCTTATCCATCTCATAACGCAGCGGCTCATCTCCCAGATGGAGGTCTATCAGGCTGTTCCTAACATCTATCACTGCTCCTGCTGTAGCCAAAAATGGTCTTCCAAGTAGCAATGCTTCATCCGGATCACAGTCATATTTCAGCACTAGGAAGTCTGTTGGAACTAAGTAGTTTCCAACTCTCACCGGGATGTCCATAAGGAGTCCTTCAGGAACTCGTATAAACTGATCAGCTAGGACAAGAGAGGTCCTAGTAGGAGTAAAATCTAGCATACCCAGCTTCTCTGCCACAGAGTATGGTATCAAACTTCTAGCAGCTCCTAAGTCACACAGAGAGCGCCTAAAACTATCCTCAAAGATTGAACAATTAAGCACAAAGACTCCAGGGTCTGGCAGCTTCTTCGGGATCTTGGTCAGCAGAACATCACTAATATGCTGAGGAACTATTGTTGGATGTTTTGGTTGTTAATCCTGATTCAATTCTCAGATTCAACAGTTCCTAAACATGCGGATCTAGGTTCTCTTGAATAGAAACTTTATTGATCTCACCTTTTACCTGTTTATGCAGCGGAAAGAGAGAACAGGTCAGAGATCAGAGAGCCACCGAGTGATAACTCCTCCAGAGGTTCACACACGCACACCAAGCAGGAAGAGAGGCTGCTAGACCGAGCTGAGGAGGCGCAGGAAGAGAGAGAGAGGCGCGGCTGGGTTAGGGTTAGAGAGAAAGAGATTTGGGTTTTAGTTTATAAAACCCTTCTCTTTCCCTTTTGGGCTTTTGGGCCCAAATACCAATCTGATTAAATCCCTTGGATTTAATAAGACCCATTAATCTCTCTCTAAGTACGACAAATGCCTGGCACTTTTACCGTACTTCTGCTAAGCCGTTCCTACACATTTTCCTGTTAGCTTAGGCGTGTGACCCATATGGGATCATATAATAAAGGCAATAAGTCCAAGACTTATAGATCATGAGCGGACTCTAGCAAGCCATCATGACCCCCAGTATTATATGACTTATGTCTGATCATTGACATACTCTTACTTTCTAGAGACAGTACCGAGATTACTGGACACAATTCCAACAATCTCCCACTTGTACTGGAATCTCTGTATTCATAATCCTTTTGTCACAATATCTCGATTAGTCATAAGGCAAGATTAGTGTCATCCTTATAAAGCCTAATCTTGTTCATCGGACTCTGATTCGATACTGACAATCCAAACGACTCGGGAAAGTCCGTTTGAGCATGGCCATGCGTTTTCCAGTATTCAAATCTCCGATTGGCCTAGAGATATTCACTCCATTTATATTGGAGGGACAAATCCCGTCTTGTTCCATCACTGTAAACTACTCATTTCATAATGTACCCAAACAAGGTCCTTATAACTATCGCAGAACGACAGCGTTAGACAATGATCAAAGTGCATCAGTCCATGTGCAGTCACATGCATGCGAACTCAGGTCTAAGGACTATACTCTATAGTCGTAGTGAGAATCTCTTATGACACAGATATAAATATCCTGAAGAGTTCTCTTAAGCGGGTCATGTCCGGTCGTATGTTCCCAACATACACCTATGTACTGACTTTGATGCCGAGCATCTATGACACATGAAACTTGGTCATAAGTCACATACCAATCTAGTCTCACACGGTTGTTGGTGTTCCAATTTCAACAACCTTCGACTAGGGACAGAATGATATAAGCCATCTATCAAATATAGGGTCTCATGATCAAGCTAAATGACTTTGATGACTCAAGATCAAGTCACTTACTTCGATGACCTATAAAATGGTTTATATCACTTTGGAACGATTATTTCATCACAGTTAAAATAATCTTGAAATAATAATTTCATTAAACATAAAAATGTTTTACAAGAACATATCAAATAACTAAATAAAAGCCCTCAAACTCCCACTCAAATTTAGATTACATTTCAATGTCTCTAATGCCTACAGCTTCAGTCAGAAACTCGAGCTTAGGCCTTGGGAGTGGCTTTGTCAACGGATCAGCGACGTTATCATCTGTCTGAACTCGGCTGATCTTGACTTCCTTTCTATTAATGATGTCACGTATCAAGTGAAATCTTCTTAGAACATGCTTGGATTTCTGGTGTGATCTCGGTTCCTTTGCCAGAGCTATAGCACCATTGTTATCACAAAATAGTGCCAGAGGCTCAGCCGCATCTGGTATCACACCTAGTTCAATAATGAACTTTCGTATCCAAACAGCTTCCTTTGCAGCTTCTGAAGCGGCGATATATTCAGCTTCTGTAGTGGAATCAGCAACGGTGTCTTGCTTGGAGCTTCTCCAACTGATTGCACCGCCATTCAGACAAAAGATATAACCGGACTGTGACCGGAAATCATCTTGGTCTGTCTGGAAACTTGCGTCCGTGAATCCACTGACTTTAAGCACATCACTTCCACCGTACACCAAGAACTTATCCTTAGTATGTCTTAGATACTTCAAGATATTCTTTACGGCAATCCAATGGTTTTCACCTGGATTTGACTGGTATCTACTCGTCATGCTCAATGCATAAGCAACATCAGGACGAGTACAGATCATGGCATACATGACAGATCCTATTGCAGATGCATAAGGAATATTCTTCATGCGCTCAAGCTCAGCAGCCGTCGTAGGGCTCTGCTTCTTGCTTAGCGTTGTGCCATGTACCATTGGCGTGAAGCCCTTCTTGGAATCTTTCATGCTGAATCTTTGTAGGACTTTGTCAATGTATGAATCTTGACACAAGCCTATCAGCCTTCTAGATCTATCCCGGTAGATCCTGATTCCAAGAACGTATGCGGCTTCACCCATGTCTTTCATGGAAAAACAACTTCCAAGCCAGTCCTTTACCGACTTTAGCATTGGAACGTCGTTTCCGAGAAGCAGTATGTCATCGACATACAGAATAAGAAATACTATCTTGCTCCCACTAGTTTTCTTATACACGCATTGTTCTTCTTCGTTTCTGATGAAGTCAAATTGCTTGATTGCTTCATCAAAACGAAGATTCCAGCTCCTCGATGCTTGCTTCAATCCATAAATGGATTTATGAAGCTTGCATACTTTCCCAGCATTCTTTGGATCTATGTAACCGTCAGGTTGCGTCATATACACATCCTCTTCCAGAATTCCATTCAGGAAGGCGGTTTTCACGTCCATCTGCCAAATTTCATAATCATGAAAAGCTGCAGTTGCTAGTAGAATCCGAATAGATTTCATCATAGCCACTGGTGAATAGGTTTCATCGTAATCCACACCGTGAACTTGTCTGAAACCTTTTGCCACCAACCTGGCTTTATAAATCTGGACATTTCCATCCACGTCAATCTTCTTCTTGAAGATCCATTTGCACTCGATGGCTTTTACACCAGCGGGTAAGTCAACCAACGAAAACACTTGGTTGACCGACATGGAGTCCATTTTGGAATCAGTGGCCTTGCGCCACTTCGAGGAATCTGGGCCCATCATGGCTTGATTGAAATTCGATGGTTCATCACCATCAATGATCAGAAGATCATGACAGTTAGTCACGAGGAATCCTTGATATCTCTCGGGTTCGTGACGGATCCTCCCGGATCTTCGAACTTCAGGTACTACAGGTTCAGGCTCTACAATTTCTTGTAGGTCCTCCTGCTGCTCTTCCTCATTAGGTTGAGCAGTATCCTGTTCATCTTGAATTTCTTCAAGCAGTACCTTACTCCCACTGTCTTTCTTAGAGAGAAACTCCCTCTCAAGAAAGTTACAATCCCGGGCAACAAAGATCTTGTTCTCGGAACGTAGATAGAAGTAATAAGCCTTGGTTTCCTTCGGATAACCAATGAAGTAGCATTTATCAGACTTTGGTGTAAGCTTGTCTGAGATTAATCTCTTGACATAGGCTTCACAACCCCAAATTCTTAGATAAGACAGCACTGGAGCCACTCCAGTCCATAATTCATATGGTGTCTTTGCTACTGCTTTCGATGGCGCTCTATTTAGAGTGAACACTGCTGTTAGCAGAGCATATCCCCAAAGGGATATTGGAAGGTCTGTGTGACTCATCATAGATCGAACCATATCCAATAAGGTCCGATTTCTCCTCTCAGACACACCATTCCATTGAGGTGTTCCGGGAGGAGTGAGTTGGGATACGATCCCACACTCTCTTAGATGATCACTGAATTCTTGGCTTAAGTATTCTCCTCCTCGGTCGGACCGAAGAGCCTTAATGCTTTTGCCAAGTTGATTCTGTACTTCATTTTGGAATTCTCTGAACTTCTCAAAAGATTCAGACTTATGTTTCATCAAATAAACATATCCATACCTACTGAAATCATCAGTAAAAGTAATGAAGTACTGATAGTTTCCTCTTGCATTTGTGGACATTGGGCCACACACATCAGTGTGTATCAGGCCCAATAAGTCACTGGCCCTCTCGTTAGGTTTATTAAAGGGGGCCCGTGTCATTTTGCCCATCATGCAGGATTCGCATTTCTCACATGACTCAAAGTCAAATGAGCCAAGAAGTCCATTCGAATGGAGCCTCTTGATGCGTTTCTCGCTGATGTGCCCTAAACGACAATGCCATAGAAACGTTCGGTTCTCCTCATTAGGTTTGAACCGTTTGGTATTGATGTTATAAATTGGCGCGGATTGATCAAGTATGTAAAGCCCATTCGTAAGAGGGGCACAACCATAGAACAAATTGTTGCGATTGAAGGAACATAATTTATTCTTAACTGAAAAATCATAACCTTCCAAATCCAACAAAGAAATTGAAATAATATTTCTGCTTATAGCAGGTACAAAATAACAATTATTGAGTTCTAAAATCAATCCCGAAGGTAAAGACAACAAGTATGTGCCTACAGCTAGTGCTGGAACTTTCGCTCCATTCCCAACTCGTAGCTCCACTTGTCCTTGCTTCAGCCTTCTACTGTTGCTGAGTGCCTGCATATTAGTACAAATATGAGCCCCACAACCAGTATCCATAACCCATGAGGTATTATCAGAAGTAGTTGTATTAACTTCTATAACAAAAATACCTGTCGAAGAAGTCTCGAGAGTCTTCTTCTTCAATTCCTTTAGACCTTCTTGGAATTTCTTACATTCTCTCCTCCAATGCCCTGGTTCTTTACAGAACCTGCATATGTCAGTTGGCCCAGCCTTGGACTTGGGCTTGGGCTTTGGCGTGTCCTTGTCCGCGACTTGGACAGCCTTGGCCTTTCCCTTATCCTTAGCAGAGGATTTCTTAAACCCCTTGCCCTTTTGCACCATAAGCACATTGGGGTCCTTGGCGGTTTTCCTCAAGTTGGGCTCTGCAGTCTTGAGCATTCCGTGAAGCTCAGGCAATGTCTTACTCAAGCCATGCATGTTAAAGTTCAGAATGAACTGATCATAGCTTGCAGGTAATGACTGCAGAATGATGTCGCAAGCAAGTTCCTGGCTGATAGGGCAGTCGAGTTTCTGAAGATGATCGAGATAACCCATCATCTTCAAGACATGAGGACTCACTGCCGCATTTGCAGCCAACTTACAGTCTAAGAGGTTCTTAACTGTCTGAAACCTCTCAGTCCTTGCTTGCTCCTGAAAAAGCGATTTCAGGCTTGCCATTATCTCAATTGGTGACAACACACTCTCGAACTGCATTTGCAGCTCAGCAGTCATTGTCGCCAACATAAGGCAATACACATCATTTTCATCTGACGAATGCTTTTCCCAAGCATTATGCAGAGTCCTGGCGGCATTGTTAGCAGGCCTCTCGGGGAGAGGATCACGAAGGACATAATCCTTCTTCTCCTGCTTGAGGACCAGCCTCAAGTTCCTTGACCACGTCAGGAAGTTCGTTCCAGTCAGCTTCTCCTTCTCGAGAACAGACCGGATTGAGAATGTGTTTTGAGTGCTTGTAGTAGTCATAGCTGAAATATATAGATAAAAAGGTTATTAGTTAATATGTTCAATATGATTAATCTTTTATCAAATTTAATATGATTAATCATGCATTATATTCAATAACATTAGTTACCCTCAATAGAATATAATGATTCCAAGATCCACATATAACTAAGATCAAAGTGGGCCACTGGCCATCACCCAACCTTAGCTTATATCGGTAAGCCCTATATCGGCTAATTATATCCGTGATATAACTCTTGGTTGTGAATCTGGGCCCGAGGCCCAATCCACTCTGATGTCTCAAGGCCCGGGACTCCCGATGGCCTAGTCAAGAAAACCAGACTATACAGTCATGTAATCATTAATGTCTGGGACTCCCAATGACATTTATGAATCACAAACCGTCTTATCCACGCAAAAGTAGACACCCTCACACTGTAAGGCCATGAATACAATTGAATGGGCTTCGACAGCTGACATAGCCTGGACAAGACATCCAACGCTTGATATTATTTGAGGTTCGTAGGTTTATTAAAGTTTCATTCCCAAAATAGAATATTACTATTTTGGGAAACTTTCCATTTTTGGAAACCTACTATTTTTGGAAACTTTCTAAAATTGGAAACTTTCTAAAACCGGAAACTTTCTAACTTTAGAAATTTCTTAAAATCCAAAACCCGCAAATCTAGAAACTTCTATTTTAAGAAACTTTCTAATTTCAAAATTTCGGAAACTTTAATTTAAAATCGATTTATATAACTTTATAAAATAAATTTTAAATTAATCTGAAGAAAGACTCAAATAATTGGCCCAATTGTTTTAACTTCTTGGCCCGAGGCCCAAGAATTGGTCCATGTCCAAGACATAACCCAATTGTCCAATTAAATGACATAACCGGTCTGGTTCATTAAAATTGGTCTAACCAAATTTTAATTACTACGATGACCACAATTGTCAACCGGTTATTTACTAAACCGGATTTTCTCAATTTATTTGGTCCAACCAAATCAAATTAGAAAATCCTGGTTTAGGCACAAAATCCAAAATTTCGACTTTGGATTTCTTATCCCGGTTTAACCAGAACTTAATAAAATTATTAATTCTGTTTATTAAACCGTGACGTTTTGATTTTAATCAAGTTTTTAAACCGAACCTTATCCCGAACCGAACCGATTGATCACGTGAACCGATCACAACCTAATCGTGAGTTTCACGCGATCACGTCAGCCGCAAGCCGCACGCAATCGATCCGAGATCGAGACGGCAGCCAGACGGGAAGCTCGGGACGCGGACGGTACGATCGGGACGATCCGAACGTGCGGGACGGGTGCAGCATCCACGCGACGGGACGAGCCGCGATCGGGACGCGATCCATCCGACGATTGGGACGAGCCGCGATCAGGATGCGATCCATCCAACGATCGGGACGAGCCGCGATCAGGATGCGATCCATCCGACGATCGGGACGCGACCACGCAACACGATCGTTCGTCGATCGGTTCGTGCGTCCTTTCCCGATCCGGACGATCCGACCCAACCGGCCAACTCTCGGCCGATCGCAAAAACCGAGTCATATAGCTTGGCTTTGCGATTTCAAATATGTTTGTTCAGGATTCAATTCATGTTTCTTAAGTGTTTTGCTCTGGAGGAGTTATCACTCGGTGGCTCTCTGATCTCTGACCTGTTCTCTCTTTCCGCTGCATAAACAGGTAAAAGGTGAGATCAATAAAGTTTCTATTCAAGAGAACCTAGATGATGATGTTTAGGAACTGTTGAATCTGAGAATTGAATCAGGATTAACAACCAAAACATCCAACAACTATAATCACCCAGTCTCTCAGCTCTTCATCTAAAGGCAGCATCTTATTCAAGTACCTCTGCACACATGGATGATAAGGTGGATCATCAGAAGATGGAATTTCTTCCAATTCTTCATCAATCTCCTCTAGCTTCTTAAGCTCTTCAATTTCCTGCTTAATCACTTCAGACACTGAGGAGTGTTGTCTAACGATCTGCGCATAGATCTCTTGTTGAGAAATCTCAGAGACTCCTGAGAATGAGCTATCGAGCTCCAAATCAGCATCAATACCATTATCATCCGGCGAGTCTGTCTGCTCACGACCTGCATCGATCGACACTGGATGTGTGTCGATCGTTGCAACACTGCAGTTTTCACCCGAGAGATTTTTACCAAAATCCGAGATTTCTTCTTCCTTCACCAATTCAGCTGTACTTAGCTCAAATTTTTCAACTAGGTGAGATACATCATTAATGTACACAGACCAGGCCTTAATATGAGTGTTTGCTACTCCTTTTCCCTTCATTGAACTGGAAATCTGGTTCACCTGAGTATCCAACTGCTTCATGTGAGTGTTCAGGGACTCAAACTTCCCATTGAGGTCTTCATAGACAGCATCCAACTTCTTGTTGCAGTCCACAGTACTCTTGGTCTGACTCTCCATTAGTTGTTCCATCATAGCTTCCATTATACTCTCATGAGCTGTATGTGCAGGAGGAGTCTGATAAGATGAAGATCCATAGGTTCTCTGAGTACCTTGTCCAAAGGTCTTCTGAAAACCACTAGTCTGTCCAGAATTAGATGAGTTGCTGTTGAAAGCACTTTTCTGTCCTCCATTGAAGAATCTGTTTCCATGTTGATTACCAAATCTATTACCTTGGAATCCAGATCCTCCTATGTAATTCACATCTTCCTCCTGAGTGTCTTCCTCAGTTTGAATTACCTCTACATCTTGGGCAAAGTGGACAGCTTTCTTACCTGCTAGGAGATTGCAAACTGTGTCCAGCCTAGATCTAATATCAGCTATATCAGAATTCTCTACACTTCCACCAGATTTCTTCCTCCTCTCATCCATAGTCTTGCAACTGTTGCTGCCTACTAGGTTCTCAATCAACTGCTTAGCTTGTGCAGGAGTCCTGGTGTTGAAGTTTGTATTACTGGAATTATCCAGCGCAGATTGATATGGCAGATCTATGCCTCTGAAGAAGATACCAAGCAACTGAACTTCAGTAAATCCATGGTGTGGGCAGTCACGCTGGTACTGCTTAAATCTCATCCAGGCAGCTTTTAAAGGCTCCACAGCTCCTTGGGAAAAGGTGAGTATGTCCTGTCTGGACTGATCTGAACGCGCATCATCATAGAAATGACGCAGGAACTCACTCTTCAGGGCTGCCCAAGTAGTATACTGACCAGGTGCCAGCTGCTTTAGCCATGCACTAGCGTCTCCAGCAAGACTGTGCGGAAAGAGCTTAAGGAACAGATAATCCGGGCAGACTCCATCATACTTCATGCCAGTGATTATGTCCTCAAACTGATCAATGTGATCCATAGGCTGCTCCGTTGGGTAACCATGAAATGCATTTTGTCTCATCAGTGAGTAGTAGATGGTTTTGATCTCAAAATCATTTCTCTCAAAACTAGGAAGCACTAGAGCTGACCGGTTTGCATGAAACTCATCCGGTCTGTTGTAGTCAGCTAAAGTCCTCTCATGGACAACTATCTGTCTAGCTCGGTTTTGTCCTTGACCTTGCGCTTGCGGTGGTGGTTCAGCTTCCTCAACATCAGGGATCACTCGTCCATCAGCATCAATCCTCTGCCCAGCAGCATTGTAAGGATTGTTTTGCGGATCCCTCAGGGTACCATCAGCATCTGGTATCAGGATCAAACGCTCACGTACCATCCTTTCTCTTCTTTCTCTTCTATTAGTTCTCTCTAAACGTCCAAGTTCTTCAAGTTCGAGATTAACTAAGTCTAAGTTCGGATTACTTCTAGTTTTCTGCGTCTGCATAAACTGTCTGTAATCGTCTAGCAACGATCGATGCTATCAGTGCAACGATCGGTTCAATCTCAGAATCGCCTAGTGACGATCGATGCAAGGGTGCAACGATCGACGCAGTGCGAAATTGGTACCTGCGACAGAGAGAAAACAGAGAAAATTAGTAACTAAAAAGAAAAACAAAAACAAAAACGAAAAGAAAACGAAAAATCCTAGTAAAACCCTAGGCTCGAAGCTATCGAAGACTCTAAGAGTCCCCGGCAACGGCGCCAAAAACTTGATAGGGTGTAAGTTTTAATCCTATTCTACTGCAAGTGCACAGTTCAGTGATTGTAGTATATAGGGTATCGAATCCACAGAGACTCTGGTTTCGATAGCTAAGGAACAAGGGATTAAACTAGGAAGAAAGCAATGTGATAAAAGCAATGCGAGAAAGTAAACAGAAAGCAGAGATTGTTGGTTGTGAAAGCAAGTTATTAAAAGCGCTAAGTCTAGGGCGTTCTCAGGAAATCAGACAAGCAGACAGTTCATTCAGCAAGGATCTAATTAAGCACAATTCTAGAACTCAAAACACGGATATAGAACTAACCAAATTTCTTTGCGATAATTCTCTAAGTCTAAGTGCAGCAAACCAAACTTTCGTTTGCGAGAACTAACAGATTAAACCAGCATTAATTCCAAGTTTGATATGTTCACAATTAACCTAAACCAAACTTTCGTTTGCGAGAAGTTTAATTGCTCAACCTAAATAGTTCAGATTCCTAAACCACACTTTCGTGTCGTATTTAGCAACCTAAGATCTAGATTCTAATTGATCAGGTTAGAACTAGCTTTAAGCACAATTAGATTGAAGAACAGATATAGTTATGAATCCTTAACTGAATTAAACAAGTCTAGCAAGTCATGAAATCCTATGTGAGAAACCCTAAACCTAACTAGGAATCTACTCAGACATAGATAATGAAAACATAATCATATGAAGAATAAATTGCATAAAAGATAATAAAGAATTAAAGGGGTTCGAAATCTTCTCCAAATACAGATGAAGTAAAGGTTCAGATCAGCCCCAAAAGCTCTAAAAATCCTCTGCTCTTAATTATGAAAGTGTATCTAATTAAAACACCAAAAACTCAATAATATAGATCTAATCTCGGCCAGGGGCTTCTTTGTAAATATCAGGAACTTCTGGATCAGAGTGCAATAACTTGACTCTTCATAAACCGCCGAGTTTTTGGGCCCATCTCGCTGGTGCAACGACCGTTGCAGGTGTGCAACGATCGACGCAGTACTCTGTTTTGGACAGTGAACTCTATCTCTCGGCCAAACACTCCAAAAATCTCCAAAAAACTCCAACATCTCCAATTCAGATCCAAACTTGATTATACCTGTAAAAGACTCTAAAAACACAAAAAGACACTAAAACACACTTATATCATGGTCTAAAACTAGTAAAAACCATGACATATCAGGTTGCGTCGACCGAAAGTTAACTTGTTAGATTCGGAATCTCAACTCACTGGGTGGTAATAGATCGCTCACCCCTCTTTTATATTTTTCAGGAAACCAGTAAGTTAGCAGATCGTAGGATGTTAGGCCAACTGGTGTAGTGTCGACGTCTCTTTCGCAAATTATATTTCAACATAAAGTATGTAATGTATTTTATTTCAAATTTTTCCATAGACTTATATGTATTTCCACACATTTTAAACTTATATTATAAATAAATAATGAATGTTTTATATACGTAAGCATGTAGTTTATATTAGATTAGCCTGATCTAATATAAATACCTAATTTTATTATGGGTTGCAAAGCCTTAATCAAATTCGGGAAACGTGTAATTGAATATTTTGGTTTAGTTTGACAACGTAAGTATCTAACTTAGGCCGATTTAGTCAAACAAGGTAAAAATGTAACAGTTCTGGTCTCGACTAAAGAAAACCGGTGATCATGTTCTTGTTTGATTGTTGATCATTGGTTGACTAAGGCCAAAACGGAACAAGGGTGTTACACATGTCTTGTAGATGACTCATCCGCTTTGCATATCTCCTCATGACAAGAGTAGTCCTGGCAGTAGCAACAGATGAAACCTAAGTAATCAGCTTATTTGTCATAGCTATCAACCAGACATCGTTAAGTTCCTGCTTAGACTTTTTAGGAGGCCTTGGGTATGGTATCTTCGGTTTATAAACCCATTCTTCGGCAACCTATTGTTTCTTAAGACATATTATTTGTGCACGTCCCTGGTGTCGACCTATACTAGATTGGTGTATTTTGACATTGCTTTCTGAATCGACATATCTTCCAATTATTCTCTTGTGTCGACCTGCGTGTCGACAGAGGTCTATATGGCTTCATAAAAACTCAAAATTTTGAGTGGTGCTCCTTGGTGTCGACCGAAAATGGTCGTGTTGATGCTAATTTTGCCTCTTTGTTGAGCTTGGTTGATATTTGTCTGTCTTCAAAACTCGAGAAGTCTGGATTTTCTGAAGGTATCAACCGACGCCAAGAAACTGTGTCGCCCGACACCAGTGTTGCAATCCGAGAATAGACCATCTTCCTTTTAACAACAGCTTTTGTTCGCGTCAAGCGAGTATCCAAGTTGTCAACTCTTCTATTTAGAGTCTCAAATTTTCCATTGAGGTCTTGATACAAGGAATCCATTTTTCCATTTGAAATTTACTGCAATTTTATTCTTTTCCTGCAGAATTTGCTCAAGCCTAGATTGAACCTTAAGGTTATGGTTGGTAAGAAAGATTGTCATTGTCTCTGAACACTACAAGAAATTTGATTATTGATAGCATAAACCGATAGCGTTTTTGGTGTTTATCATATCTTTGATTGAACCTAGAATTAAACATAACATTTGGTAATATAAAAACGCTATCTATGGTTTGAGCGGGACAAAATAAAAACACACGGACAAGATTTTAACTATACCGCTATGTTTATGTTTTAGCGGGACAAAATTTTTTGGTTCCCCCGTGTTTTTAGTCTAACTCTAAACTTTCTTATTTTTCCTTAGCCAAAATTACAGATCTAATTCTCTCACTCTCTCTTCTTTCTTCTTGCATGTTCATCATCTTGGCTCGATTTCGCATTTTTCACTCAATTACTCAGTGTTATCGCCAAATCGAAACCCTAATTTGACTCTTAGTTGCCTGAGAATCTTGGGTTCTCGATAATTTCTCAAACGAAGCAAAATCAGATATCAAAGGTAAATCTGAGATAGAATCATCTTTCAGAATTATCTTTCAGAATCATCTTTGCTTGTTATTGTTTCTTTTGTTGATTGGTATGGTTTAATTTGAATGTATGTGGAGCTGTGGTGTTGTTTTAAGATGGATAAGACTTGGGTTTGGCATCCAAGGTATGAAATTGTTTCTTCTTTACATTGATTTTTGAAGTCAAACTTTTTGCAGAATTCTATACAGAAGTTTGTAATGTTTGTTTGTTACAGGGCTAGCCTTGAGTATCATATAGGAGCAACTAATTTTGTGCATGCATCAGCAACAAGTCTGGGTAACCCAAGTGTTATATTATGTCCCTGCATAGACTGTCGGAATTTGTGTCATTAGGCGACAGATACAGTGGTAGATCATCTAGTGATTAGGGGCATGGATGAGAAATACAATAGGAAACCGTGTTGGAGAAAGCATGGGGATATTAGAACTGCTAAGCCATCTGAAGATCCGAGGTCTGAGTTTGAAGCTTTTGATTTGATTAGGACAGCCTTTTTATGGTGATTCACAGCCTAGTAGCCACAGTGAAGATCATAATGATGATGTTGATAGTAAAGAAGAGTATGAGTTCAGGAAGAAGCTAGAAGATGCTGAGACTCCTCTATATCCAAGTTGTTCTAACTACACCAAGATATCTGCAATCATGGGGCTTTACAGGATTAAAGTGAAGAGTGGTATGTCAGAGAATTATTTTGATCAACTGCTGAGAATGGTTCATGAGATGCTTTCTAAGGAGAATGTTCTCCCGAGCTCTACAGATGAGATGAAGAAGTTCCTGAAGATGTTTGGGTTTGGATACGACATGATTCATGCATGCACTAACGACTGCATCCTCAACAGGAAGCAGTACGCAGAGATGGAAAGCTGTCCAAGATGTAATCTGTCAAGGTGGGAAAGGGATAAGATTACTGGTCAGGAGAAGAAGGGGATTCCAGCGAAGGTTCTTAGGTATTTTCCTATAAAAGACAGATTCATGAGGATGTTTAGATCCAAAAGAGTGGCTGAAGAGTTGAGGTGGCATTACAATAATGCAAGTTCAGATGGTACAATGAAGCATCCAGTTGATTCACTAACTTGGGCCAATGTGAATGATAAATGGCCTGAGTTTTCTGTTGAACCAAGAAACCTCCGCCTTGGTCTTTCTACAGATGGGATGAATCCTTTCTCCCTCCAGAACACGAAGTATAGCACATGGACGTTATTATTAGTCAACTACAACATGCACCCAACATTGTGTATGAAGGCAGAGAACATTATGCTCACCCTTTTGATCCTTGGGCCAACTGCACCGAGCAATAACATCGACTTCTACTTGGCTCCATTGATAGATGATCTAGAGGATCTGTGGCGTGAAGGTATTGTTGTATATGACTCATTCATGAGGGAGAATTTCACTCTAAAGGCAGATTTACTGTGGAGTATAACTGATTATTCAGGATTAGGGTCATTGGCAGGATGTAAAGTTAAAGGGAAACAGGCGTGTAATGTGTGTGGGAAGGATACACCCTTTAGATGGTTGAAGTTCAGTCGTAAGCATGTGTATTTGGGCAATAGAAAGAGGCTCAAATCTGATCATTCTTACAGAAGAAGAAAGAAATGGTTTGATAATACTATAGAGGAAGGAAGTGCATGTAGAGTTCAAACTGGAGTTGAGATTTGTGAGATGCTAAAGGATTTCAAAAATGAGTTTGGTAAATCTATAGACAAAAAAGGAAAAAGGAAAAAGGAAAAGGAAGGCTAAATGCGAAGATGAGGAGCTGTCAGGTGATGAATATGATGAAGACAGTGATAATTGGAGGTGGAATAAACGGTCCATACTCTTTGACTTACCTTACTGGAAGGTATGTACTTTCATTTTAAATTTCTATATTACAGTCATTTGATTTTTACATTTGTGTATCTTTTCTCAACTAATCCTTCATCTTTTTGGTAGGATATGCCTGTTCGTCACAACATTGATGTCATGCATGTGGAGAAAAATGTTTTGATGCTATACTGGTTATGTTGATGCAATCTGCTAAGTCAAAAGATGGGTTGAAAGCAAGGAAAGATCTGCAAGATATGGGAATTAGGAAGAAATTACACATTCAAGAAGGGGGGAAGAGAAATGTTATGCCTCCAGCTACTTATTGGTTGAGAAAGGATGAAAAAGTGAATTTTTGCAGGAGGTTAAGTTTATTCAGAGGTCCGGATGGTTATTCTTCTAATATCTCAAAATTGTGTTTCATTAGATCCTTCTATGATTGGTGGATTGAAGTCCCACGATCATCATGTGCTTCTCCAAAACCTCCTACCAGTTGCTTTGATAGGATTGCTATCAAATGGTCCTAGGATTGCAGTTATTAGACTCTGTAGCTTCTTCAAAAGGTTGTGTCAGAGAGTTGTTGATCCAGAGAAGCTGCTATTACTGGAGGCTGAGTGTGTGAAGACATTTTGCCAACTAGAAAGAATTTTTCCCCCATCTATATTTGATATAATGTTCCATCTGCCAATACATCTAGCAAGGGAGGCTCGTTTGGGTGGACTTGTTCACTTCAGGTGGATGTACCCATTTGAAAGGTACTCATGTTTTTAATTATCTTACTGTCTTTCTTGTGTTGTCTGCTTCAGTTGAGTAACATAACTCCTGCTTTTCTGTTTGAGTTATAGGTACATGAAAACATTAAAGGCATATGTGAAGAACTATGCAAGACCAAAAGCGTGTATGGATGAAGGGTATGTGGCTGGAGAGTGTATTGCATTCTGCATGGAGTTCCTACAAAGTTCAGTTCCGGTTCAAGAAACAATAAACCGAAATGAAGATATTGAATTCTCTGACCGCATACTTGAAGGCTGCCCATTCCAGATGTCTGCTCAGGTTGTATTAACTGGTAAAGAGCGAGCGATCGCCCATCGATATGTTCTAATGAATATGGCATTGATGAACCCATATGTAGAGTAAGTTTATCCCTTGTCTCATATCTTATCTTATAGTTTTAATCAGTGTTTGAACTCACCATATGATATTGTGTAACAGTATGCATTTAGAAGAATTACAATTAAAGGATGTTAGGTGTTATAGAAGTGAGACTCTTTTATGGAAATTACATACAAACAGGTTCTCACAGTGGGTAAAAGAAAAGGTCATATCGTATAACCAAGTAACTATTAAACTCTTTTCATCTGGTTATTATCAACTTCATTTGTTATATTGTATTTGTAGATCCCTTCTAGCTCAGAAGATCATTTGGAGAAATTAAAATGGTTGGCATATGGACCTAGGAATGTATATGATGGAGCATGCACTTCAAGAGTATGTTGTTTGGCCTATTCAAAAGATACAGATGGCTACTCCTCCTGGAAAAGGATCATCACCGAAAGCATCATCACCTATATCATCATCACAGAAAGAAGTATCACCTGGGGTATGATTTTGTTACTACAATTTAACTAAATATGATGTTTTTGATGGTCGCATGAAGTTTAATTCTTGTTGTGCTGTGTAGAGTAACAACTCATCAGGTCTGAAGAGAGAGAAGTGCTCATTGTTGGACTTGGAAAATTCAGGAGAGATCGTTGCAGAAGGCAAAGTTCTTTCATCCAATCCGGATGACAAAGTCCACTTTGTCCCCTTAGGGCATGATGCCAGCAAGGTATGGATTCAAGTTGTAAAGAATGGAAAGGCCAAAGTATGGAGACCAAATGGGGAAGTTGAATGCATTGATGATGCTTTGGGTACAATGGTAGCATGGCCTAGTGAGAACTTGTTTTTATATGAGTTTGTGATGATGGAAGTTAAATTTATAAACTTATGTGTTATTCTAGAATGGTGGGTTTGTTTATGTTCGAATATTGTATTTTTTGTTGACTTGAATATGTTTTACAAAGTTGTCTTCTGTTTTTTGTTTTTACATGTGTTCAAAATATTTTGTTTTAGTTAAAAGTGTAAACTTTAAAATAAAAATTAGACAAGAACCTATACCCTAAATCTAACATATAAAATTTTAAAAATAAAAATACTAACCCTAAACCCTAAAACCTAAACCTTAATATAAAAACTAAAATAGATTAAAATAAAAATTAAACCCTCAACCCTAAACCCTAACACATAACCTCTTAAACCCTAAACTCTAATTTAGAAACCTAAAACAAATTAAAATGAAAACTAAACGATAAACTCTAAATCGAAAATCTAAATTTTTTTTAAAAAATATTAAATCGTAACACATAACCCCTTAAACCCTAAACTTTAATTTAGAAACCTAAAACAAATTAAAAATAAAAACTAGCCCCTAAACACTAATAGCAAACCCTATATATGTATACATTAAAACTAAATTAAAATAAACCCTATCTAATCCCTAAATCATTAACACAAAAGATAGAAACCTAAAACCCTAAACCCTTAGCTCAAAACCCTAAATCCTAATCCCCTAAACTCTAAACCCCAAAAGGTTACAAACTCAAGTATTATTGTTAAGTTAATATAGTAAATCTATTAGGCATTTACCAAAATTCTCTAAAAACTTATCCTTTTGTGTTAATATATATATCGAGAAGAAACCTAAAAACTTATCCTTTTGTTTCTCAGAACAAAGATAGGGTTTCTCTTCTTCGTTGTCTCTCGTCGCTTGACCAAACTGGGCTTGCATCGGTTTCCGTCTGCCCACTGGTGATTTAGGGTTTGTATCTCAATATTTGAAGCCGCTTCTTATCCTTCGCCGTTTTCCAGGTATCTATCGATGTACCTCTCGCACAATCGCATCTATCTCTAAACTGTTTATTGATGATTCCTCTGTGATTTATGTGGATGAGTTTATAGCTACTTGTCTCACTTCTCGGTTACATTGTTTTTGACAAAGATTGAAGAACTAAGGAAGAAACTCGAGAAGTAGGAGCGTTCAGAATCAGCCACCAGAAGGTTAGGTCTTTCTCTTAATATCTTTAAAAAAACTCTAGATGAGACTATTACTAGACAGCAGCTGATAGATTTCTCTGTCTGCAAGTTCATAAATTACGGGTTTTTGCTTCAGTTCAGGGTTTCATATCAAGGGTAATATTTATTTCGCTGTATATTGATGATTCCTCTGTGATTTATGTGGATGAGTTTATAGCTACTTGTCTCACTTCTCGGTTACATTGTTTTTGACAGAGATTGAAGAACTAAGGAAGAAACTCGAGAAGTAGGAGCATTCAGAAGTAGCCACCCAGAAGGTTAGGTATTTCTCTTAATATCTTTAAGAAAAACCTAGATGAGACTATTACTAGACAGCAGCTGGTAGATTTCTCTGTCTGCAGGTTCATAAATTCCGGGTTTTTGCTTCAATTCAGGGTTTCATATCAAAGGTAATATTTCTTAACTGATTTACTGTCACATATGGTTATCTGGAATTCACTAAGAAATTTGTATCCGTAGCCTTAGCCTTTCCAAGTTAAATGACTGATCGAGCATTCGTTCTTGTCATTTGAAACAGATATCAAGAAGAATCTGTCTCCTTAATCTCCCAAAGGTAATTGACAATTTTGTTCTGGTTTTAGTTCAAATTTTCGTTGCCAAAAATTAATTTAGTGTTGTTTTACGTTTTGATTCAGAAATGGAAGAAAGATCATAGTCTGCGGACTCCCGGCAATGGGAATCATACCAAAGCTCCGCCCACAGCCACAACAAGAAGCAGATAATGATTGAGGAGGCGATGTGGTGGAGCTCACAGGAGTAGAATACCGTAGAGATATGGGTTACATGATAGGGGTTGAGGAAGACCAAGCAGATATCGCACCTGAGTTCCAAAGACTTGTCCAAAATTTCAGAAGGGAAGAACAAAGACTCAGAAACCAAGAACTCAACTCAGCTGTTGTATATGCTTTTTAAGATAGCGTTTATTTGGTGCAATAGGTTATTTCTACAATAGCGTTTATGAGATTATGAATTAGCTATATAATAGCGTTATATAGTCGTCTTCTATATTGTAAAGATAGCAATCTTTTAAATGTTATTGTTAGATTAAACATATCAATCCGTAAATATTATGTATTTCGATTGTCCGAAATCATATTTTTACTTTTTTTTACCCTAATATTTTTAGTAAATATTAATTTAATTTAATTTTAGTATTTATTTTAATTACATTTAAATTAAAAAAGAAATATTATAAAATAAAAATAGATTCACATCAGGGTATTGAAAACACGGTTCAACCAATGAAAAACAATTCAAATACAATTAACACAAACATTGTTCATACATCAAACACACCTCCCTTACACTTTCAGCTTCTGCTACTTAGCCTCGACGGCCACCCTTTCTTGAAGACTCTCCTTGTTCTTGCTTTGGTCGTTTTAAAGTAAACGCTATCTAAAAATTAAATATCATAGCATGTATGTAAAACGCTATCTTAAAAATATATAACATAGCATATACTGGAAACGCTATCTAAAGTGTCAGACTTTTCATCGCGGTCGATGACATAGCGGGTAACACAACGCTATAGAATCGATACATAGCGTTTTCCGGTAGCTATTAATACACGAATTTCTTGTAGTGGAAATCACTGTTATGAAAAGTCTTTTAAAAAGATGACCTTGGACTGAACACAAAGTGGTTCTTATTACCATTGAAAGCAGCTCTTTTGTTCTGCTGATAAGGATATCTTTGCCCTTGATAACCATCTCCATTGATGTAGTTCACATCTAATATGTCATGGTTTTTACTAGTTTTAGACCATGATATAAATGTGTTTTAGTGTCTTTTTGTGTTCTTTTAGAGTCTTTTACAGGTATAATCAGGTTTGGAGCTGAATTGGAGATGTTGGAGTATTTTAGAGATTTTTGGAGTGTTTGGCCGAGAGATAGAGTTCACTGTCCGAAACAGAGTACTGTGTCGATCGTTGCACACTTGCAACGGTCGTTGCACCAGCGAGATGGACCCAAAACTCGGCGCTTTAAGAAGAGTCAAGTTATTGCACTCTGATCCAGAAGTTCTTGATATTTACAAAGAAGCCCTTGGCCGAGATTAGACCTATATTATTGAGTTTTTGGTGTTTTAATTAGATATGCTTTCATAACTAAGTTTTATTTTCTTAGGAGATTTTAGGGGCTGGTTTTGTTCTCGAGAGAGACTTGATTTCGAACCCCTATTCTTATTCCTTTGATTATTTTATGATATCTACTTTGATTATGTTATCTGTTATGATTGCTATGTCTGAGTAGATCTCTTGTTAAGTTTAGGGATTCTCATTTGGGATTTCATGGAATTATAGTTTAATTAATCTGTAGGGATTCATATCTGCTAGTTCTTTATCTAAGTTGTTCTTAATGCTAAATCTGAATTAGCTACCCAGATTTATGATGTTAGGCTGATTAATGCAGCGGAAGTTGGTTAATTTAGCTAGAAAGAACCTAGATAAGCAATTAAACTTCTCGCAAACGAAAGTTTGGTTTAGGTTAATTGTGAACATATCAAACTTGGAATTAAGGCTGGTTTAATCTGTTAGTTTTCGCAAACGAAAGTTTGGTTTGCTGCACTTAGACTTAGAGAATTATCGCACAGAAATTTGGTTAATTCTATATCTGTGTTTGAGTTCTAGAATAGTTTATGATTAGTTCTCGATAGATTGATTACTTGCGTTCCTGATTTCCTGAGAATTTCCTAAGCTTAACACCTCCGCCTTCTTGCTTACAAACTCACTTGATTTGCTTGCTACTTCGTTTACTGTTTTCACACCTGCTTCGCTTAATTTAATCTGAACTACTAATAATCTATTGTGTGACTGAGAGTCCTTGTGGGATTCGATACCTTATATACTACGATTGCATTAACTGTGCACTTGCAGTAGAATAGGGATAAAACTACACCTATCAAGTTTTTGGCGCCGTTGCCGGGGACTCTTTTGAGTCTTCGATAGATTTGAACTTAGGGTTTAGACTAGGTTTTTCGTTTTTATTTTTTTTTGCTACTAATTTTTTTTTTTCTTTTCTGTTCTTGCGTTTCAGGTACGCCTGTAATCGCCCTGCAACGATCGACACGGTCCTGTGTGTCGATCGTCACATCATCGCGCTTGCATCGATCGACACTTCTTCTGCATCGATCGACACATATCGTAAGGAAGATGTATGATTTCTTTAGTCCAGGGATTGATAGCTCGCAGATAGCTGGGATAAAGAGCAAAGTAGACTCTCTACATAGTCTTTTGCTTGGAAGGTATGCGCAAGAAGCTGTCAACTAAGTTGGAAGGAATGGATTCTACAGTCAGAAATCTGCTTTTCAAGAACCCTTCCAGCAACAGAGTAACTCCTTCTCAAAGAACTATGGTGTTTCTTCTTACCAAGCACCGCCTGCACCTACACATAAGAGCAGATTGGAAGCTATGATGGAGCAGTTTCTTGAGGGAGAACAACAGATCACTGTGTCCTTCAACTCAAAGATAGATGCATTACATGAAGATCTGAACGGGAAGTATGAATCTTTGAGCACACATGTGAAGAAGCTGGATATTCAAATCCAACAGACATCTCAAGCAATACAAAGGCATAATGAAGCTGGGAAAGCTAAACAGTACAAATCCATCAAAGATGTGACCTTAAGAGATGAGATTGAGTTGCTAGGTGAAGAAGAGAGCATAATCTCGGATTTTCTGGATGAATATTGTCTGTCTGATACATGCATCGATCGACACCCCCTTAGTGTCGGTCGACACGCAGTTCTGACGGCAATTTCGAGTTCTTTCGATGAACATAATCACCTTGTGTCGATCGACACACCTACAACATCGATCGACACAGATCGCAGACGAGACCAGAAGCCTGCAACAGTCCCAGAACGAGTCTACAAGCCCATTGTGCCATATCCTAAGGTTCCTAAACCCTCTAAACAAGAGATAGAAGTGGCTAACTGCATGAAAGTGATGGATAAGAAGGTGAATGAAATACCACCAGTTGAAGCTTCGCGAGTTCATGCAAAGAAGATGATCTCCACTGATGGTCATCTGGAAGAAGAAGTTCAGATTGGTGGAACTACAGTATCTGATAGTGGAGAGAAGAAGATGGTGGTTCCTCTTGAACCTGCTCTAACATCTTCAGAGCCTGCAACTGCTCATAAGCTGAAAGCTCCAAACATCAGATCTCCACCAAAGGTAAGGTATAAATCACCTAGGCTTAAACCTTCTGACCATATTGTTTTGAATGCAGGAAAACGCAGTGTACCACCCAAGCTTCGCTCCCGCTCTGGTTCTGTCTACTCTTTACTTGGGAAACCTCATGATCCGACAGCATACACACCTCCTTGGATGAAGAGATATTCACAGAGACACTCAAAGTCTCTATTGAAACCGCCATGAATCAAACATCTATCCCATAGTCAAGCTAATGACCTTAAACAAGCGCTGGGTGGGAGGCAACCCACCATTAGGTACTGGTGTTTTTCTACTTAATTTTTGGTGTTTTTGTTAGGATTTTACGTTTGCTTTTGGTTTTGGTGAGTTTATGTTTGCAGGTCTCGGACAAATTCGCAGCGCGTCGATAGACGCATTTCTGTGTCGATCGTCACAACACGATCGGAATCGCATTGCAGCGATCGTTGCATTACTAGCAACGTTCGACAATACACGAAAATTGCCTAGCAACGGTCGATGCACTTAGTGCAACGATCAATGCCTGAGCGACAGAGGTAAACCCGACAGAACTCAACAAAGCCTTAACAATTTTTATTTTATTTTTACTGATCCTTCGCTTGACACTATTGGGGACAGTGTGTCTTAAGTGTGGGGGAGGTGCTACTGACGTTTATCTTTCTGTTTTCTTAAGAGTCAGTCCATTTTTCAAATTTTTTGTTTTATTGAGTCAAAACTGTTTAAGTAAGAAACTATGATTTTCTGAGAAGTTTTAACAGCACTTGCAGGAACTTAAGTAACCATTGGGATGAAGTTGCAGGATCTATCTCTGACTATTAGAAAACCCATACACGGATCAACCTACTGGGAACACCCACATTACTGGTGGTGTTCTATTCACCTTCTTATTCATCACTTTCATGCAGTTAGCCACTTCTAGCTCTTGTCTGGAAGGTTTAGGAACCTTAGGATATGGCACCGGGGGCTTGTAAGCTTGTTCTGGCACTGTTGCAGGTTTCTGGACATGTGTGCGCTCTGTGTCGATCGTTGCATAATGTGTGTCGATCGATGCAAGGCGATTCTGTTTCTCGAAAGAACTCGAAATTGCCGTCAGAATGGCGTGTCGATCGTCACTAAGGGGGTGTCGATCGATGCATGTATCAGGCAGACAATATTCATCTAGAAAATCCGAGATTATGCTCTCTTCTTCACCTAGCAACTCAATCTCATCCCTTAAGGTCACAGCTTTGATGGATCTACACTGTTCAGCTTTCCTAGCTTCATTACGCCTTTCTATTGCTCCAGCTGTTTGTTGAACTTGGACATCTAGCTTCTTCAAATGTGTGCTCAAGTATTCAAACTTCCCATTCAGATTTCCATGTATAGCTTCCAGCTTCCTGTCGAAGTTTGCAGCAATCTTAGCCTGATCCTCTAGCAACTGCTCCATCATGGATTCTATCTTGCTCTCATAAGCTCTGTTTCCTTGAAACCCAGGACCATTTATGTAGTTCCTCTCCTCTTCATATCTTTCCAGTAACTGCTCCATCATACTTATCAGCTTACCATATTGTTTATTTTGAGGAGGAACAGGCTGATATGATGGAGATTCATAATCTCTGGTGAATGAATAGGAACCATAGCCTCCGCAGAACGAGTTATTCTGCTGATTTTCCAACATCTGTTCCATCATTCCCATTATTCTTTCACACTGTGCCGATCGATGCGGAGTAGCGTCGATCGATGCAAACTCGAGAATGCAACGATCGACACACAGGACAATGTCGATCGATGCAAAGCGATTACAGGCGTACCTGAAACGCAAGAACAGAAAAAGAAAAAAAATTAGTAGCAAAAATTAAAAAACGAAAATCCTAGTCTAAACCCTAAGTTCAAATCTATCGAGGATTCAAAAGAGTCCCCGGCAACGGCGCCAAAAACTTGATAGGTGTAGTTTTAACCCTATTCTAACTGCAAGTGCACAGTGATGTAGTTGTAGTACTTAGGGTATCGAATCCACAGGGACTCTGGTCAACGATAGATTTAGAACTATTAAGATTAAACTAGGAGAAAGCAAAGGTGATTAAACTAAAAGCAAAGCAGAAAAGTAAATAGCAGCGAGTTTGTGAGCAAGGAAGCGAAGCGTTAGGTTTCAGGAGTTCTCAGGAAATCAGGAACGCAAGCAATCAATCTATCTAGATCCAATCAATAACTATTCTAGAACTCAAACACTGATATAGAATTAACCAAATTCCTTTGCGATAATTCTCTAAGTCTAAGTGCAGCAAACCAAACTTTCGTTTGCGAGAACTAACAGATTAAACTAGCATTAATTCCAAGTTTGATATGTTCACAATTATCCTAAACCAAACTTTCGTTTGTGAATAGTTTAATTGCTTATCTAAGTTCTTTCTAGTTAAATTAATCAACTTCCGCTGAATTAATCAACCTAACATCATAACTCTGATTAGCTACTTCAGATTTAGCATTAAGAACAACTTAGATAAAGAACTAGCAGATATAAATCTCTACAGATTGATTTAAACTATAATTCTCTGAAATCCCTAATGAGAATCCTTCAACCTAACAGGTAAACTACTCAGACATGTTCATCGAAACAGAAAACATCTTAAGTAGAAAACCAAATATCATAAAACAGAATAATCAACAGGGGTTCGAAATCCTCTCTCTTTCGAGAGCAAGATCAGCCCCTAAGGCTCTCTGAAATAAAATAAGACTTAAAAGTAAAGCGTAGCCTAAACAATGGCTTAAAAACCCTTATATAATAGCTAAAACACGTTTTGGGCTTCTGTGTAAATATCTGGGCTTTTCTGCAAAATCAGCATTCTTCATTGAATCGGCGAGTCTGGCCCATTCGCATATGCAACGATCGATGCAGGTGTGCAACGATCGACGCAGTCTCCAAAACTGGACAGTGAACTCTGTCTCTCGGACCAAATCTCCAAAATACACCAAACAGCTCCAAAATCTCCACTTCTGCTCCAAATGTGTCTAAACCTGTAAACATACTAAAAAGACTCCAAAACATAACATAAGACTCGATAAATAAGGCATATACCATGGTTAAAACCGGTAAAATCCATGGTATATCAACTCCCCCACACTTAGCTCTTGCTTGTCCTCAAGCAAGTAAAGAACCAAAGTATAAGCGAAGAGGTTTGAAAACACAGAAACTCATTTCGTCCTAGGAACTTTCACAATCACATTCACTTAGTAAGCCACTGAAAACTTCCCTACAGAACTCAAGACCACAATATACTTCCCCCACACTTAGCAACTGTCCCAAGTAAACTCCACAATCACATTCAAGCATTCAAATTCTCCCTACTGACTTCTGCAAGTATTTAAGTGCGGTCTCACCTAAGGAGTATCGATCAAAGGGCACATGGATTCTTACCTAGTCAGCTCTAGACCACCATACTATCTTTCTCTAGTCCCTTTCTTCTCTTTCCCTTCCTTAACAACTGATTTTTCCCCATTGGGTATCATTTTATTTTTTTTATCAGTGTTCTTCCCGTTATGGGGTGTACTTTGGACACATTCCATGGATCACATGAGAGAAAATAGTGTTTGCTACCATTCCCATGACCACTTCGGAGTTACTAACTCATCCTCAGTTTATTATCTTTTTTTTTTTTACTTTATAGAAGGGGAGAAGGGAACTAAATAGGACAGGTTTACAGGCTGTGTCAGAACTAACAGGGAATCCGACACAAAGTATACCAAGCCCTTAGGTGAGAAAATCTAAGTCAGTATTAAGGTTGAAGTCAGTAAAAGGATCCTCTGATACCTGAAGTGATGTGGGTGTCCTCAGTAGGTTGATCTGTGTCTGAGTTTTCTAACAGTCATAGAGGCTCTGCAAGTCTGTCCAATGGTCACTTAGTTCCTGTTCAAGTGAAAATTTTCCTCGAAAAATCATAGTTTCATACAAGTTTTGACTCAATAAAACAATTTTGAAAAACCAAAGACTGACTCATAAGAAAACAAAAGCGTGCGTCAGTAGCTTCCTCCCCCACACTTAAACTACACTGTCCCCAGTGTAATCAAGGCATGAGCTCGGTGAAAGAATAATCAAATTGAAGAACAAACCGAAAAGTTGCAGAATACTTACCTGTCGTCGCCCTGCGTCGATCGATGCCACAAGGGTGTCGATCGATGCAAGGTGATTATCGCTCGCGGTTATTTAGATAACCGATGTCTCAACCGCAATTGAATCGGTAAACCACAAATCGTGACTGCATCGACCGATGCACTATATGTGTCGATCAATGCAGTGTGATTCTGCATGTTTCTCACGGCTCTGAACACACTTAAAAGAAAAATCAAAACACCAAAATCAAAACGAAAAATGAAAATAAAAATGAACCTACTAGTGGGTTGCCTCCCACTCAGCGCTTGTTTTTAGTCATTAGCTTGACTATTGGAAAGAGATTGGATTCATGGCGGTTTCAACAGAGACTTTGAATGTCTCTGTGAGTATCTCTTCATCCAAGGAGGTGTATAGGCATTATGATCATGAGGCTTCCCAAGGAAAGAGAAATCAGAATCAGGGTGGGAGCGAAGCTTGGGCGGTCTACTGCGTTTTCCTGCATTCAAAACAATATGATCAGAAGGTTTAAGCTTAGATGATTTGTTCCTTACCTTTGATGCAGATCTGATGTTTGGGGCCTTCTGCTTATGAGCAGTTGCAGGTACTGAAGATGTTAGAGCAGGTTCAAGAGGAACTGCCATCTTCTTCTTTCCACTATCAGATACTGTAGTTCCACCAATCTGAACTTCTTCTTTCAGATCACCTTCAGTGGAGATCATCTTCTTTGCATGAACTCGCGAAGTTTCAACTGGTGGTGTTCTATTCACCTTCTTATTCATCACTTTCATGCAGTTATCCACTTCTAGCTCTTGTCTGGAAGGTTTAGGAACCTTAGGATATGGCACCGGGGGCTTGTAAGCTTGTTCTGGCACTGTTGCAGGTTTCTGGACATGTGTGCGCTCTGTGTCGATCGTTGCATAATGTGTGTCGATCGATGCAAGGCGATTCTGTTTCTCGAAAGAACTCGAAATTGCCGTCAGAATGGCGTGTCGATCGTCACTAAGGGGGTGTCGATCGATGCATGTATCAGGCAGACAATATTCATCTAGAAAATCCGAGATTATGCTCTCTTCTTCACCTAGCAACTCAATCTCATCCCTTAAGGTCACAGCTTTGATGGATCTACACTGTTCAGCTTTCCTAGCTTCATTACGCCTTTCTATTGCTCCAGCTGTTTGTTGAACTTGGACATCTAGCTTCTTCAAATGTGTGCTCAAGTATTCAAACTTCCCATTCAGATTTCCATGTATAGCTTCCAGCTTCCTGTCGAAGTTTGCAGCAATCTTAGCCTGATCCTCTAGCAACTGCTCCATCATGGATTCTATCTTGCTCTCATAAGCTCTGTTTCCTTGAAACCCAGGACCATTTATGTAGTTCCTCTCCTCTTCATATCTTTCCAGTAACTGCTCCATCATACTTATCAGCTTACCATATTGTTTATTTTGAGGAGGAACAGGCTGATATGATGGAGATTCATAATCTCTGGTGAATGAATAGGAACCATAGCCTCCGCAGAACGAGTTATTCTGCTGATTTTCCAACATATGTTCCATCATTCCCATTATTCTTTCACACTGTGCCGATCGATGCGGAGTAGCGTCGATCGATGCAAACTCGAGAATGCAACGATCGACACACAGGACAGTGTCGATCGATGCAAAGCGATTACAGGCGTACCTGAAACGCAAGAACAGAAAAAGAAAAAAAATTAGTAGCAAAAATTAAAAAACGAAAATCCTAGTCTAAACCCTAAGTTCAAATCTATTGAGGATTCAAAAGAGTCCCCGGCAACGGCGCCAAAAACTTGATAGGTGTAGTTTTAACCCTATTCTAACTGCAAGTGCACAGTGATGTAGTTGTAGTACTTAGGGTATCGAATCCACAGGGACTCTGGTCAACGATAGATTTAGAACTATTAAGATTAAACTAGGAGAAAGCAAAGGTGATTAAACTAAAAGCAAAGCAGAAAAGTAAATAGCAGCGAGTTTGTGAGCAAGGAAGCGAAGCGTTAGGTTTCAGGAGTTCTCAGGAAATCAGGAACGCAAGCAATCAATCTATCTAGATCCAATCAATAACTATTCTAGAACTCAAACACTGATATAGAATTAACCAAATTCCTTTGCGATAATTCTCTAAGTCTAAGTGCAGCAAACCAAACTTTCGTTTGCGAGAACTAACAAATTAAACTAGCATTAATTCCAAGTTTGATATGTTCACAATTATCCTAAACCAAACTTTCGTTTGCGAATAGTTTAATTGCTTATCTAAGTTCTTTCTAGTTAAATTAATCAACTTCCGCTGAATTAATCAACCTAACATCATAACTCTGATTAGCTACTTCAGATTTAGCATTAAGAACAACTTAGATAAAGAACTAGCAGATATAAATCTCTACAGATTGATTTAAACTATAATTCTCTGAAATCCCTAATGAGAATCCTTCAACCTAACAGGTAAACTACTCAGACATGTTCATCGAAACAGAAAACATCTTAAGTAGAAAACCAAATATCATAAAACAGAATAATCAACAGGGGTTCGAAATCCTCTCTCTTTCGAGAGCAAGATCAGCCCCTAAGGCTCTCTGAAATAAAATAAGACTTAAAAGTAAAGCGTAGCCTAAACAATGGCTTAAAAACCCTTATATAATAGCTAAAACACGTTTTGGGCTTCTGTGTAAATATCTGGGCTTTTCTGCAAAATCAGCATTCTTCATTGAATCGGCGAGTCTGGCCCATTCGCATATGCAACGATCGATGCAGGTGTGCAACGATCGACGCAGTCTCCAAAACTGGACAGTGAACTCTGTCTCTCGGACCAAATCTCCAAAATACACCAAACAGCTCCAAAATCTCCACTTCTGCTCCAAATGTGTCTAAACCTGTAAACATACTAAAAAGACTCCAAAACATAACATAAGACTCGATAAATAAGGCATATACCATGGTTAAAACCGGTAAAATCCATGGTATATCAGATTCCCTTGTTAGTTCTGACACAACATGTCAACCTATCCTATTTAGTCCCCTTCTCCCCTTCCATAAAAAAAAAAAGATAATAAACTGATGATGAGTTAGTAACTCCGAAGTGGTCACAGGAGTGGTAGAGACCCCTATTATCTCCTGTGCGATCCATGGAATGTGTCCAAAGTACACCCCATAACGGGAAGAACACTGATAAAAAAAATAAAATGATACCCAATGTGGGAAAAATCAGTTGTTAAGGAAGGGAAAGAGAAAAAAGGGACTAGAGAAAGATAGTATGGTGGTCTAGATCTGATAAGGTAAGAATCCATGTGCCCTTTGATCGATACTCCCTAGGTGAGACCGCACTTAAATACTTGCAGAAGTCAGTAGGGAGAATTTGAATGCTTGAATGTGATTGTGGAGTTTACTTAGGACAGTTGCTAAGTGTGGGGGAAGTATATGTTGGTCTTGATATCCTGTGATTGATTCTTTCAGTGATTTACTAAGGGGAATCTGAGTATTGTAGCTTCTAGGATGAAATGAGTTTCTGAAGAGTTTTCAAACCTCTTCACCATGCTTTAGTTCTCTGTTTTGCTTGAGGGCAAGCAAAGGCTAAGTGTGGGGGAGTTGATATGTCATGGTTTTTACTAGTTTTAGACCATGATATAAGTGTGTTTTAGTGTCTTTTGTGTTCTTTTAGAGTCTTTTACAGGTATAATCAGGTTTGGAGCTGAATTGGAGATGTTGGAGTATTTTGGAGATTTTTGGAGTGTTTGGCCGAGAGATAGAGTTCACTGTCCGAAACAGAGTACTGCGTCGATCGTTTCACACCTGCAACGGTCGTTGCACACCTGCAACGATCGTTGCACCAGCGAGATGGGCCCAAAACTCGGCGATTTATGAAGAGTCAAGTTATTGCACTCTGATCCAGAAGTTCCTGATATTTACAAAGAAGCCCCTGGCCGAGATTAGACCTATATTATTGAGTTTTTGTTGTTTTAATTAGATATGCTTTCATAACTAAGTTTTATTTTCTTAGGAGATTTTAGGGGCTGGTTTTGTTCTCGAGAGAGACTTGATTTCGAACCCCTATTCTTATTCCTTTGATTATTTTATGATATCTACTTTGATTATGTTATATGTTATGATTGCTATGTCTGAGTAGATCTCTTGTTAGGTTTAGGGATTCTCATTTGGGATTTCATGGAATTATAGTTTAATTAATCTGTAGGGATTCATATCTGCTAGTTCTTTATCTAAGTTGTTCTTAATGCTAAATCTGAATTAGCTACCCAGATTTATGATGTTAGGCTGATTAATGCAGCGAAAGTTAGTTAATTTAGCTAGAAAGAACCTAGATAAGCAATTAAACTTCTCGCAAACGAAAGTTTGGTTTAGGTTAATTGTGAACATATCAAACTTGGAATTAAGGCTGGTTTAATCTGTTAGTTTTCGCAAACGAAAGTTTGGTTTGCTGCACTTAGACTTAGAGAATTATCGCAAAGAAATTTGGTTAATTCTATATTTGTGTTTGAGTTCTAGAATAGTTTATGATTAGATCTCGATAGATTGATTACTTGCGTTCCTGATTTCCTGAGAATTTCCTAAGCTTAACACCTCCGCCTTCTTGCTTACAAACTTACTTGATTTGCTTGCTACTTCGTTTACTGTTTTCATAGGGATAAAACTACACCTATCAACATCTTCTTCAAAAGTCTCAAATTCTGCAGCAAATTGTACAGACTTATTTCCCATCAGAAGGTTGTGCATTGAATCAAACTTAGCCTTCACCGCAACAATTTCACTTCCTTCTATCACGCTAACTTGTTTATGCCTCTCAAAATCAGACTTCTTAGTGTTGTGACTGAGGCCAAGTTCTCAATCAGGGTGTAAGAATCTCTAGAATACCTTGTATTGAAGTCTCTATTGCTATATAATTTAGAGCCATCTCGTACATCCAATTAACTCCTCTGTAGAAAATTCATAGCAACTGAACATCAGTGAAACCATGGTGAGGACAATCTCTCTGATAAGCCTTGAACCTGATCCAAACAACTTTGTAAGCTTCAGATGGACCTTGTTTGAATGTGGATATCTTTTTCCTCATATCCTCAGACCGTGCATCATCGTAGAAAATGCAGTCGTGTCTCGTCCTAAGTAATTAATGAACCTGATTTCAACTGCTTCAACCAATAATTTGCTTCTCCAGCAGGAGAGTATGTAAGAGCATTCAGAAGAGGTAGTCAATGGATACTCCGTCGAACTTAATGTCACTGACCAAGTATTCGAACCTTTCTATATGTTCCATGAGATTTTCATAAGAATTCTCATGAAACTGATGTTTTCCACCGGAGTGAAGTACTTTGGTTTCAACTCAAAATCGATCATTTTGAATGAAGGCGGTTGAATCGCAGGCCGATTGGCATACAACTGATTGGGTGTTGTAATCATCCAGTGTTCATCCTCGACCATTCATCTTGTTTCAGGTATCCAGCTGCTGACGTTCTTCCGTGAGAATGGGATTTCCATCTCCGTCAAGTCTCAGACCTCTCACGTTGCAGACATGAACCTCTTAGTCTTGTAGACTATCTGCGTCATCACGAGTCAGAATCACATGAACCACGTCCATGCTGGTATTTCAACCTTTCTGTTTCAGTGCTCCAAATCTTATAGTTTCTTACTGTTTCACCTGAAACACCAAAGAAAAAAGAGACGAAACACGTAAAAACAAAAGAAAAGAAATTTTAGTCAAAATTCTACTACTAAAATCTATCTGCGAACTCAAAGAGTCCCCAACGACGGAGCCAAAACTTGATATTCTTAAAGTTTACTTTCCTAGAACTACACTGCAAGTGCATATAATGCAATCGTAGAATAAAAAGGGTTGAATCCTCAGAGACTCTATTTTGCACAAAAGATTTGTTGTTTCGAATTAATCTAACCGGGATTGGTTTAAAAGTTAATAGCAAAGCAAATAGACGAGATGTAAAATGGTAATAGAAAGTATCAGGTCCATGAAATTCCTCTGGAAATCATGACTATAAACAAATCAGTCAATTATGATCCAAATTAAACAAAGTTCTAGAACTTGAACCGCTAGTTTATAACTAAACAACTTTCATTGTGGAATTTATCTATGTCTAAATCCTAGAATCTCAAATCTTTTTGTAGATCCTTAAGTTTAAACAATCATTAAACACAAGTTCTATCGTTCATAAAATAACTAAACTAAATCTCTTTGTAGATAGCTATTTTCGCACCTAAGTTCTTTTCTAGATAATTTACCAACCATCGTTGCGAGAATCAACTTAATATTCGATAAATTAAATGGTCAGTTCAAGTTAAGTGTTAAGAGAAACCTAGATGAAGAACCAAAAGTTATGAATCCTAATTAATTGATCAACCTAACATTCCATGAAATCCTATATGAGAATCTATAAAACTAACTAATGGAACTACTCAAACGTTGTAATTTAATCAATAAACATGTTGAATAGAAGATCAAATAAGATAATAGAGTAAAAGAATATGAGGTTCAAAATCTCTCTCTGGCGAAGTATAAAATAAGCCCCCAAAACTCTCAAACTCTAAAAGCAGAATAATCATAAGATAACCTAAACAGTGGTTAATAAAAACTTAAATAAAGATTAAACACGATTTGGGTAACTTCTATAAATAATAAAATTCTGGGTCAATTTGTAAATCATAAAAGTCTACAAATCTCGATGGGTGTGTGAAATCAGGGCCGGTGTCGATCAACACCAATGGTCATGAATGGCAGTAAGTTTTGTCTTCTCGGCTAAAATCTCCAAAATGTTCCAGAATATTTCAGAATATCAAATGATCTCCAAAAGTGTATAGACTTGTAGAAGACACGAAACAGACTCAGAAGACATTTAAAAGAGTCGGTTATCTACATATATCATGGTTTAAAACCCATAAAATTAATAAGATATCAACCAGCTCTGAAGGGTCGAAGAAAGCCCATCGATAAACGGCTTTAAATCCACTGCCTCACTGCTCTACCTCTACAAGTCGACCAAACATGGAAAAAACCTGACACCGTTGACCTCCATGCAACCGCTCTTATTGAATGGCGATGAAAGCAAATCTCTCTCTCACAATGCTGGAAAGAAAGCCGAACAGGGGAAAGAGAAAAAAAAATCTGTTTTTTTTTTTTGCTTAGTTTGATAATACTCGATGATGATTTCATCATGTTTGGTCTATATTTCGTCAAGTTAAATCATTTCACTCATTTCTCCTTCTTTTTCCCATCCTCATTTATTATTTCATTTTTTATTTTATTTTTTTTTGTGGGATATTGGAATGTGCTTTTAGTTATTCATGTTTATTTATAACTATTAATATAGTTTCTACACGAATGTTAATAATTTCTTTGATGTATTGTCAATTTTAAGATTATCAAAAAAATTACAAAAAAGCAACATGGAGTTTACAGAAAAGCCTCTCCTTCTCTCTCCCTTTTCTCTGTCTGTTGGTGATATTGTTTGTCTTTCTATGCTTGCCTTCCCGGCGACACCTTTTGCCAGCGCCGTGAGAAAGCTTAGGCAGTCGATCTTCACCGACAATAATCGACGTTGAAGTGAACAATTCTTCCTTGACTTAGGCATAGGCTTCAGCCTCTCCGAGGCTTCTTCTCCTTCGCTCATCTTCCCTTTTCCAATTTCTGCTTGGGCCGGTGTTTCCGGTGGTTAAAATATTTGTTCTACTCTCTGTGCTGGTTTGCTCCCGGTGGAGATGGCTCTTTGTTTCAATCGTGATCTTCTTTCCTGCGACAGGGGTGTGTGTTTCTTCCGTGTTAAGGTTTTCAATTTTGGTTTGGAACAGTTTTTGTAATGCACTGGTCAAGGGTAGTTAGTCAAACCAGATTTTTTGGATTTCGGGTTTGAGTTGTATTTTTCTTTTTCTTTTGTATTTAGTTTTTTTCTTGTTATATTTCTTTCCTGAGTCAATATGTATTTTTTTTAAGTTAATAAGAAAACCTTAATAAAAAAACAACATGAAGATAAAATGTCAGGAAAACATTAAAAGGGAGATTCGGTTCATTTATACAAATTTGTTACTAATTAGTAATTTGTGTAGGATGCATTATAAATAAAAAATTCATCAATTATACTCCATATATCGAAGTAGTATATTTATATCTGATTTTTTTTTAGGTTGACTTCATTACATCCCTATTATTAAATTATTATTTTTTGAACTTTATCCCTATTATTAAATTTCACTCTTAATCTCTCAAATTTCATTATTATCACTAAACTCTAGCTTTCAAAAGTATATCACCAAACCGTATATAATATTTAACTTTTCTTTATCATTTTCACAAAAATTATTAAAGATTAGGAATGACTTTACTCGAATTGATGAAAGGGATATTATTTTATCACCAAATATGTGTTTATTGTCACTTCAAATTCACTATCAATCAAATCTAAGCTCATTTTCTAGATGGGTTTGTATGATTTTGAGAAATTTATAAGAAAATGGATACTATATGTGTATTGGTTACGAAATTAGTTTGGTACTCCTACAAGTCCTATTCGGTTCCGTTTGACCATTATTTGCTGGTACGACCTTTCTAATTTCTATAGTTCTATTCAGGGGCGGATGTATGTTATAAAAGTTGTGGCACGTGCCACACACTGATTATTATGATTTTATACGGATATAGGCCAATTGTTAATTCATTAGGTTAATTGGTTAGTGTTGGCTTTTTAAGACCTCCGGGGAATGAGTACGATTCTCCTTCCTACCACCACTCTTATGTTTGTTTGTTTTTGTCAATACCACCACTTTTATGTTCTTATGTTACACATCTATTTTGTTATCATCTGTGTAGTCATATCTCATATTTATTTTCTTTTGCATTTTCTCCATATTTTTCACTCTTTTTCTTTTTTTAATATATTGGTTGCATTTTATATCTTCATTACACACATAATATCTTTTTTTTCCTTTTTAATGTCAATATATTATTTAATAATCTAATAATTCTGTGACAAAAACGAAACTAATAAATTAATACAAAATTATAAATCAAGTTAGTTATATGATTTGGATGTAATCTATCAAATATTTTTGAATCTAACTTGTAATCTATTTTTATTATTATATATCGTTTTTAAAAATATCATTTTATGTATTCTTATATATAAACAGATCGAAAAGTAATAAAATAGTTTTGTTTATTAGTATTTTTCAAGATTCAAAATTCAAAGTATATTATAATATATTTTTTTGAATAAAAGTTTAATAACCATAATTTTATTATGATTATGTTTATTTTTTTATTATATGTATTTGTGTCACGTACAAATTTTTGGTTTGGATCCGCCACTGGTTTTATTTGAAGTCTAGGTTTCAGCCGAACCTAAAAAGAAAGATAAAGAAAGGAACATGTGTGAAGGCTTGTGGTTAACTAGTTGGAGATGGATTTTGGACGCTACAACGTTTTAGATTCAATTTTTATGTTATTACGAAATTAATACACATTTGTTTCAAATACTTGCATGGATATGAATCTTTATTTTCAGCCAATTTAAATACTTGGAGAAAACACATGCATTTAGGGATTAGTTTGAGATCCTTTATAGATTTGAAATATCCCAGATTAATAAAAAAAACATGAAAAAATTGTTGTAAGGTTTTTTTTATTTTTTTTTGGGCTAATAAAAATTGTTGTAAGGTTAAAAGAAAATGTTGTAAATAGAAAATAATATTTGACGTGAACTGTGACATCCAATCACAAACTATACCAAGAAAGCCAAACAGTATATGGAGAAAGATAAAAACGAAACCTTCCCAATTCATGAAAGAGACTTCCAAATTTTTTATTTTACCAAAAAAAAAAAAAAAAAAAAAAATTGTAAGAAAGTATGTAGAAAGTGATGATGTACAAAAACGTAGGGAAGGGGCTAAGGCAATAATAAACAATAAAGGGAGGAACTACTGCGAGTAAACTCTGCAACTTCGATCAAGTAAGCTATAAGTAAATCGAGGCCCTTTATTCACAAACGGTAAAATAAATGAAAACAAAAATATAAAAAGAGAGAGGCCACTAGACCTTTTAGACTGAGTAATACTTGGGTTCACCCCTAGAGGTGAACCCTTTTGTTCACCTCCACCTTTTCTAACCAATCAAATAATTCCACATAATCTAATATTAAAAATAATTAAAATTTTAAAAATGTTTTAAGAATAAAAAAATAAAAACGAAAATAAAAGAAAAGAAAATATATATTATTTCGGACAAAACTTAAAAATAATTTTTTTTTATAAAAATACTAAAACCTAAATCTTAATCTCTAAACCCTAAACCCCAAACCCTAAACCCTAATCCAAAGAGCTTAAACCCTAATCCATAAACCCTAAACCCAAAGAGCTTAAACCCTATACCATAAATCCTAATCCCTAAACCCAACATGTAAATTTTAAAAAATAAAAAACTAAACCCTAATCCCTAAACCCTAATCCAAAGAGCTTAAACCCTAAATCCAAAGAGCTTAAACCCTATACCATAAACCCTAATCCCTAAACCTTAAACCTCAAAGGTTTACATTCAAAGGGTCCTTAAAATATTTGAATGTCTTTAATTCCTTAATTTTAATTTTATAATTTTATTTAAAAATAATATTACATGGCATATTTTTATTGGTTAAAAAAAAAAGAGGTGAACAAATGGGTTCACCTCTAGGGGTGAACCTAAGTATTTTCCTTTTAGACTTTTCTTTCAGCCGTTGGATGTGTCACATTTCGATGATGAGATATATCTTCTTCTAATTTTGGCAGAATCTTTTGTCTAATTCGACTCTCTCTGTCCTAAACTTTCCCCTCTTTTTCACTTCATTTACCGGGTAACAGATCTTTTCAGATTTATATACATTTTAAATAATTATAATATATTATACATATATTGGAAATGGAAATAAACGATAACCTTTTTTGGCTTAACTTTTTTTTCTTCTAAATTGGTGGAATGACTTTTCTTTAAATTGGATAATGGCAAAAAAATTCATGCAAAAATTTAAACTACACATACGTTTTAAATTTCTGGTTAATTAATCCGATTTTAGTTCTTTTTTTACGGGTGACAAATCCACGTTTATAAAATGGTCATTTTTATATTTATCATCTTGTTTGTTCCCTTTGCTTAGTTGTTGTTAGCTTTCCTTATTTTATTTTTTATTAATTACAAAATCATAGTTTAGAAAAAGAATTATAATGAATTTTTAATTCTTCAAAATTTTTACCAATTAAAAGGAATTTTTTGTCAAAATTCAGACATATGGGTCCCACAATATTTCATATTTTTCATCAAGTTTAAGGAACGAATGAAGAAAAAAATTCCCCTGCAAATTTGATGAAGAACAAAATATGAATAAAAATTCCTCTACATTCCTATTTTTTGTTAATTCAATTCCTCAAATGACATTTTGTCCAATTCCTTTGGTTCATTTTAGTGGTCACCAATTGGAAATCTATCGATTCAGCCAAATTGTTTTTAATCAGTAAAAATTAGAAAATAATTAAAATATATAAATATCTATCATTAACATAATATACTAAATCACTTTAACAAAAACACATAATATACTAATCACACACACACTTATCTCTTTTAGACAGATCACGAATAAGAACATTTGAGTTGTGGGACACTGTGAGAAGCAGAATAACAATATTATATTTTGTGTGGTTGTAAATTCATAAATATAAGGATGTTGACAAAAAGAAACTGTAAGTAGCTTAAGAGAATTTTATAATAAAAAAAAAAGTAGCTTAAGAGAAGTGAGAAGAACAATAATTTATTTATTTTAAGGCAGATGACCTTAAGAAATCCATTGGTTAATTCCGCCATACTTTTGAGTCTAATCATTTTAAATGTTAAAATTATATATATATATATATATATACACACACATATTAGATACTCTTCCTCCTGCCGGAATAACTAATCAAGGCACTTTTCCAAGGAGGTCAGATTTACGAATTTGGTTTTTCAAGTTATCCGGTCAATATTTATTTTGTCTTATGTAGCATGCATATATAAACGATAAACAATAAGATTCTGGAATGGTAATATGATCATTTGTTCTTTCCCCTTCTGTTTTTTCTTTATAATGTTTTAAAGGAATAAGTTAATATTTTCAACATGTAACAAAAGTTGGATTTCAACGAGAGGAGTGAAAAAAAGAAGCAATGTGTAAATATGTTCATATTGGGTGGATATATATGAAGCTGTTGGATGTGTAATAAATGAGACTTTCCTCGTTGGTGAATGTTTTAGCTTTGTCACTGTACGGTTGGTTGCATTGTGGGCTGTGGCTTGGAACCATTCCCACTTGTAAATCCATTTTATATAGCTAAAGGGTTCAGGTAATATTTGTTGGAATTGTGTCCAGTAATCTCGGTACTGTCTCTAGAAAGTAAGAGTATGTCAATGATCAGACATAAGTCATATAATACTGGGGGTCATGATGGCTTGCTAGAGTCCGCTCATGATCTATAAGTCTTGGACTTATTGCCTTTATTATATGATCCCATATGGGTCACACGCCTAAGCTAACGGGAAAATACGAAAAGAACGGTTTAGCAGAAGTACGGTAAAAGTGCTAGGCATTTACTGTGCTTAGAGAGACTAAAGGGCCTGATTAAATCCAAGGGATTTAATCAGACTGGGAATTGGGCCTAAAAGCCCAATAGAGTTAAAGAAGGGTTTTATAAACTAAAACCAAGTCTTTTCTCCTCTAACCCTTCTCCCCTGCGCCGCCAACTCTCTCTCTCTGCGCCTCCTTCTTGCTCGGTCTAGCAGCCAAATTCCCGGTGTGCGTGTGTGAGCCTTTGGAGGATCCATCTCTTGGTGGTTCTGCTGATCTCTGACCTTACCTCCCATTCCGCTGCATAAACAAGGTAAAAGGTGAGATCCATTAAGTTTCTAAATAAGAGAACCTAGATCTGCATGTTTAGTAGGATGAATCAATTGAGAATTGAATCAGGAAACACTAAACGATCCTACAGTGGTATCAGAGCCATTGGTTCTGTGGTTTTTCTTGTTTAGAATCTTGTTTAGGATTGTTTAAGAAGTGTTTTTGAATCAATCTACTGATAAGGAAAAACACTTAAGAAACAAAGAATTAAAAACCTAAACAAACAAGAAATCGCATGATCCAATCTATATGAATTGGTATGCGTCGGATCGTCCGGATCGAGACAGACGCACGAACCGATCGAAAAAGGATCGTGTTGCGTGGTCGCGTCCCGATCGACGGATGGATCGCGTCCCGATCGAAGGATGATCGCACGGTCCCGAGCGTCCCGATCGTGATCGAGAGATGGACCGATCGACCGCGATCGCGTCCGTGATCTCTCGGCATCATCCCGATCATCCCGTCCGATCGCGAGAGATGGCCCGGCTGTCTCGTCCCGATCACACGGCTCGATCGTCCCGTCCCGTCTCGTCGCGTCCAGCAGCCGTCCGGTCGTGGATCGCTCGCGTGCTGGCTTGCGGCTAGGTCACGGCCATGAATGGTTCGTGACCAATTCGGTTCGGTTCGGTTTAAAACTTGATTAAAATCAAAACGTCACGGTTTAATAAACAGACTTAATAAGTTTATTAAGTTCTGGTTAAACCGGGATAAGAAATACAAAGTCGAAAAATTGGATTTTGTGCCTAAACCAGTGATTTTCTAATTTGATTTGGTTGGACCAAATAAATTGAGAAAATCCGGTTTAGTAAATAACCGGTTGACAATTGTGGTCGTCGTAGTAATTAATTTTGGTTAGACCAATTTTAATGAACCAGACCGGTTATGTCATTTAATTGGGCAATTGAGTTATGTTTTGAACATGAACCAATTCTTGGGCCTCGGGCCAAGAAGTTAAAACAATTGGGCCAATTATTTGAGTCTTTTCTTCAGAATTAATTTAAAATTTATTTTTATAAAATAATTATAAAAAAATCGATTTTTAAAATTAATAAGTTTCCAAAATTTTGAAATTAGAAAGTTTCTTAAATTAGAATTTTCTAGATTTGCATGTTTTGGATTTTAGGAAATTTCCATTATTAGAAAGTTTCCAATTTTAGGAAGTTTCCAATTTTAGAAAGTTTCCAAAATTAGTAGGTTTCCCAAAAAGGAAAGTTTCCCAAAATAGTAATCTTCTATTTTGGGATGAATTTTTTAATAAACCTACAAACCTCAAATAATATCAAGCGTTGGATGTCTTGTCCAGTCTATGTCAGCTGTCGAAGCCCATTCAATTGTATTCATGGCCTTACAGTGTGAGGGTGTCTACTTTTGCGTGGATAAGACGGTTTGTGATTCATAAATGTCATTGGGAGTCCCAGACATTAATGATTACATGACTGTATAGTCTGGTTTTCTTGACTGGGCCATCGGGAGTCCCGGGCCTTGAGACATCAGAGTGGATTGGGCCTCGGGCCCAGATTCACAACCAAGAGTTATATCACGGATATAATTAGCCGACATAGGGCTTACCGATATAAGCTAAGGTTGGGTGATGGCCAGTGGCCCACTTTGATCTTAGTTATATGTGGATCTTGGAATCATTATATTCTATTGAGGGTAACTTATGTTATTGAATATAATGCGTGATTAATCATATTAAGTATAATACAAGATTAATCATATTGAACATATTAACTAATAACCTTTTTATCTTATATTTCAGCTATGACTACTACAAGCACTCAAAACACATTCTCAATCCGGTCTGTTCTCGAGAAGGAGAAGCTGACTGGAACGAACTTCCTGACGTGGTCAAGGAACTTGAGGCTGGTCCTCAAGCAGGAGAAGAAGGATTATGTCCTTCGTGATCCCCTCCCCGAGAGGCCTCCTAACAATGCTGCCAGGACCCTGCATAATGCTTGGGAAAAGCATTCGTCAGATGAAAATGATGTCTATTGTCTGATGTTGGCGACAATGACTGCTGAGCTGCAAATGCAGTTCGAGAGTGTGTTGTCACCCATCGAGATAATGGCAAGCCTGAAATCGCTTTTTCAGGAGCAAGCAAGGACTGAGAGGTTTCAGACAGTTAAGAACCTCTTAGACTGTAAGTTGGCTGCAAATGCGGCAGTGAGTCCTCATGTCTTGAAGATGATGGGTTATCTCGATCATCTTCAGAAACTCGACTGCCCTATCAGCCAGGAACTTGCCTGCGACATCGTTCTGCAGTCTTTACCTGCAAGCTATGATCAGTTCATTCTGAACTTTAATATGCATGGCTTGAGTAAGACATTGCTTGAGCTTCACGGAATGCTCAAGACTGCAGAGCCCAACTTGAGGAAAACCGCCAAGGACCCCAATGTGCTTATGGTGCAAAAGGGCAAGGGGTTTAAGAAATCCTCTGCTAAGGATAAAGGAAAGGCTAAGGCTGTCCAAGTCTCGGACAAGGACACGCCAAAGCCCAAGCCCAAGTCTAAGGCTGGGCCTACTGACATCTGCAGGTTCTGTAAAGAACCAGGGCATTGGAGGAGAGAATGTAAGAAATTCCAAGAAGGTCTAAAGGAATTGAAGAAGAAGACTCTCGAGACTTCTTCATCAGGTATTTTTGTTATAGAAGTTAATACAACTACTTCTGATAATACCTCATGGGTTATGGATACTGGTTGTGGGGCTCATATTTGTACTAATATGCAGGCACTCAGCAACAGTAGAAGGCTGAAGCAAGGACAAGTGGAGCTACGAGTTGGGAATGGAGCGAAAGTTCCTGCACTAGCTGTAGGCACATACTTGTTGTCTTTACCTTCGGGATTGATTTTAGAACTCAATAATTGTTATTTTGTACCTGCGATAAGCAGAAATATTATTTCAATTTCTTTGTTGGATTTGGAAGGTTATGATTTTTCAGTTAAGAATAAATTATGTTCCTTCAATCGCAACAATTTGTTCTATGGTTGTGCCCCTCTTACGAATGGGCTTTACATACTTGATCAATCCGCGCCAATTTATAACATTGATACCAAACGGTTCAAACCTAATGAGGAGAACCGAACGTTTCTATGGCATTGTCGTTTAGGGCACATCAGCGAGAAACGCATCAAGAGGCTCCATTCGAATGGACTTCTTGGCTCATTTGACTTTGAGTCATGTGAGAAATGCGAATCCTGCATGATGGGCAAAATGACTCGGGCCCCCTTTAATAAACCTAACGAGAGGGCCAGTGACTTATTGGGCCTGATACACACTGATGTGTGTGGCCCAATGTCCACAAATGCAAGAGGAAACTATCAGTACTTCATTACCTTCACTGATGATTTCAGTAGGTATGGATATGTTTATTTAATGAAACATAAGTCTGAATCTTTTGAGAAGTTCAGAGAATTCCAAAATGAAGTACAGAACCAACTTGGCAAAAGCATTAAGGCTCTTCGGTCCGACCGAGGAGGAGAATACTTAAGCCAAGAATTCAGTGATCATCTAAGAGAGTGTGGGATCGTGTCCCAACTTACTCCTCCTGGAACACCTCAATGGAATGGTGTGTCTGAGAGGAGAAATCGGACCTTATTGGATATGGTTCGATCTATGATGAGTCATACAGACCTTCCAATATCCCTTTGGGGATATGCTCTGCTAACAGCAGTGTTCACTCTAAATAGAGCGCCATCGAAAGCAGTAGCAAAGACACCATATGAATTATGGACTGGAGTGGCTCCAGTGCTGTCTTATCTTAGAATTTGGGGTTGTGAAGCATATGTCAAGAGATTAATCTCAGACAAGCTTACACCAAAGTCTGATAAATGTTACTTCATTGGTTATCCGAAGGAAACCAAGGCTTATTACTTCTATCTACGTTCCGAGAACAAGATCTTTGTTGCTCGGGATTGTAACTTTCTTGAGAGGGAGTTTCTCTCTAAGAAAGACAGTGGGAGTAAGGTACTGCTTGAAGAAATTCAAGATGAGCAGGATACTGCTCAACCTGAAGAGGAAGAGCAGCAGGAGGACCTACAAGAAATTGTAGTGCCTGAACCTGTAGTACCTGAAGTTCGAAGATCCGGGAGGATCCGTCACGAACCCGAGAGATATCAAGGATTCCTCGTGACTAACTGTCATGATCTTTTGATCATTGATGGTGATGAACCATCGAACTTCAATCAAGCCATGATGGGCCCAGATTCCTCAAAGTGGCGCAAGGCCACTGATTCCGAAATGGACTCCATGTCGGTCAACCAAGTGTTTTCGTTGGTTGACTTACCCGCTGGTGTAAAAGCCATCGAGTGCAAATGGATCTTCAAGAAGAAGATTGACGTGGATGGAAATGTCCAGATTTATAAAGCCAGGTTGGTGGCAAAAGGTTTCAGACAAGTTCACGGTGTGGATTATGATGAAACCTATTCCCCAGTGGCTATGATGAAATCTATTCGGATTCTACTAGCAACTGCAGCTTTTCATGATTATGAAATTTGGCAGATGGACGTGAAAACCGCCTTCCTGAATGGAATTCTGGAAGAGGATGTGTATATGACACAACCTGACGGTTACATAGATCCAAAGAATGCTGGGAAAGTATGCAAGCTTCATAAATCCATTTATGGATTGAAGCAAGCATCGAGGAGCTGGAATCTTCGTTTTGATGAAGCGATCAAGCAATTTGACTTCATCAGAAACGAAGAAGAACAATGTGTGTATAAGAAAACTAGTGGGAGCAAGATAGTATTTCTTATTCTGTATGTCGATGACATACTGCTTCTCGGAAACGACATTCCAATGCTGAAGTCGGTAAAGGACTGGCTTGGAAGTTGTTTTTCCATGAAAGACATGGGTGAAGCCGCATATGTTCTTGGAATCAGGATCTACCGGGATAGATCTAGAAGGCTGATAGGCTTGTGTCAAGATTCATACATTGACAAAGTCCTACTAAGATTCAGCATGAAAGATTCCAAGAAGGGCTTCACACCAATGGTACATGGCACAACGCTGAGCAAGAAGCAGAGCCCTACGTCGGCTGCTGAGCTTGAGCGCATGAAGAATATTCCTTATGCATCTGCAATAGGATCTATCATGTATGCCATGATTTGTACTCGTCCTGATGTTGCTTATGCACTAAGCATGACGAGTAGATACCAGTCAAATCCAGGTGAAAACCATTGGATTGCCGTCAAGAACATCCTGAAGTATCTAAGACATACTAAGGACAAGTTCTTGGTATACGGTGGAAGTGATGTGCTTAAAGTCAGTGGATTCACGGACGCAAGTTTCCAGACAGACCAAGATGATTTCCGGTCACAGTCCGGTTATATCTTTTGTCTGAATGGCGGTGCAATCAGTTGGAGAAGCTCCAAGCAAGACACCGTTGCTGATTCCACTACAGAAGCTGAATATATCGCCGCCTCAGAAGCAGCGAAGGAAGCTGTTTGGATACGAAAGTTCATTATTGAACTAGGTGTGATACCAAATGCGGCTGAGCCTCTGGCACTGTTTTGTGATAACAATGGTGCTATTGCTCAGGCAAAGGAACCAAGATCACACCAGAAATCCAAGCATGTTCTAAGAAGATTTCACTTGATACGTGACATCATTAATAGAAAGGAAGTCAAGATCAGCCGAGTTCAGACAGATGATAACGTCGCTGATCCGTTGACAAAGCCACTCCCAAGGCCTAAGCTCGAGTTTCTGACTGAAGCTGTAGGCATTAGAGACATTGAAATGTAATCTAAATTTGAGTGGGAGTTTGAGGGCTTTATTTAGTTATTTGATATGTTCTTGTAAAACATTTTTCTTATGTTTAATGAAATTATTATTTCAAGATTATTTTAACTGTGATGAAATAATCGTTCCAAAATGATATGAACCATTTTATAGGTCATCGAAGTAAGTGACTTGATCTTGAGTTATCAAAGTCATTTAGCTTGATCATGAGATCCTATATTTGATAGATGGCTTATATCATCATGTCCCTAGTCAAAGGTTGCTGAAATTGGAACACCAACAACCGTGTGAGACTAGATTGGTATGTGACTTATGACAAAGTCTCAGTGTGTCATAGATGCGCGGCATCAAAGTCAGTACATAGGTGTATGTAGGGTACATACGACCGGACAAGACCCGATTATAAGAACTCTTCAGGATATTTATATCTGTGTCATAAGAGATTCTTACTACGACTATAGAGTATAGTCCTTAGACCTGAGTTCGCATGCATGTGACTGCACATGAACTAATGCGCTTTGATCATTGTCTAATGCTGTCGTTAAGCGATAGTTATAAGGACCTTGATTGGGTGTATTATGAAGTGAGTAGTTTACAGTGATGGAACAAGACGGGATTTGTCCCTCCAATATAAATGGAGTGAATATCTCTAGGCCAATCGGAGATTTAAATACTGGAAAATGCATGGCCATGCTCAAACGGACTTTCCCGAGTCGTTTGGATTGTCAGTATCAAATCAGAGTCCGATGAACAAGATTAGGCTTTATAAGGATGACACTAATCTTGCCTTATGACTAATCGAGATATTGAGACAAAAGGATTATGAATACAGAGATTCCAGTACAAGTGGGAGATTGTTGGAATTGTGTCCAGTAATCTCGGTACTGTCTCTAGAAAGTAAGAGTATGTCAATGATCAGACATAAGTCATATAATACTGGGGGTCATGATGGCTTGCTAGAGTCCGCTCATGATCTATAAGTCTTGGACTTATTGCCTTTATTATATGATCCCATATGGGTCACACGCCTAAGCTAACGGGAAAATACGAAAAGAACGGTTTAGCAGAAGTACGGTAAAAGTGCTAGGCATTTACTGTGCTTAGAGAGACTAAAGGGCCTGATTAAATCCAAGGGATTTAATCAGACTGGGAATTGGGCCTAAAAGCCCAATAGAGTTAAAGAAGGGTTTTATAAACTAAAACCAAGTCTTTTCTCCTCTAACCCTTCTCCCCTGCGCCGCCAACTCTCTCTCTCTGCGCCTCCTTCTTGCTCGGTCTAGCAGCCAAATTCCCGGTGTGCGTGTGTGAGCCTTTGGAGGATCCATCTCTTGGTGGTTCTGCTGATCTCTGACCTTACCTCCAATTCCGCTGCATAAACAAGGTAAAAGGTGAGATCCATTAAGTTTCTAAATAAGAGAACCTAGATCTGCATGTTTAGTAGGATGAATCAATTGAGAATTGAATCAGGAAACACTAAACGATCCTACAATATTATACAGCGTTCGATTTTACGATTAGGATCGTTCACTACACCATGATTCATATTTTAGATCCAGTTTATTTGAACATAGATTTTTTACTGTAACGCCCTGACTCCCACCATTCATAGGACAATGTTCAGTTTTGGTTTGTCTAACTGCATTATTCAAAGAGATTCGAAAGACCTTTCTACTAATTTTGCAATCACACAATATTTTTTCCGTTGTTGGAGGTGGATTTAGCATCCTTTCTATAGCCCGGTCCAACAGCCAGATCAGATCGACACAAGCCCAATAACAAAGAAGAGCTGCTTCCCACAGAAAGACTCATGTCGACATGCGAAGAAAAAAGGAAAATACGGTTAAGTAAAATAACATATTTGAAAAAAGGAAAAAGATAAACATAAATCTCCGAAAAATGAAGAAAAATCCAAGTATCCGGATTTAAGATTATCATATCAGGGAGAATGTAGGAAATAAACATAAGTTTATCATATAAATATACTTCCCATACACAAGAAAAGATGGATCTTGAATTTTTGTACTCAACCCTAATTCTAGAGCAGAGAAATCGTTATCCATTTTAAACTCTAAGATTAATAAAACTGACTACGTCTTCCAGTCTTTCGGTTATTATCTTTGGATTTTTATTTTAAAATACTCAATCTCCAATCTCTATTAATTTACTCAATTAATCATTATCGAAGGCATATTGGCAATGACGAAAACACCACTCTCATCGCATGAAATATGAAGAAGCATCAATACCACAACCACTAGAAACCAAGGAGATAAAGAAGGACATGTCCAACTCGGCAACTCGCCTCCACTGGGCATGGAGCCCGCACCAATTCAACGACCACATGATTCCAAGTCACAAACAATATGACACCAACTGGTGAACCAAACGCTCCAACTGCACCCATAATCGGAGGGACGACCCAAGAAAACGAATAAAAATGGAAGCTTGACGCCCAGAAGAGGCTGCCGCGGCAACAAGAGCAGCCCATGAAACAAACGCAACGACACCAGTTTCCAGAATATGAGGTCACAAAATGACGGAGAAATGCTCCAGGCGCTCCTGAGTTGGATAGACAAAATGGACATAATGGCGAGCGAAAGAATCAAGATGCTCGTTACTCAGCAAGCCGTGCTCCATGAGAAACATGGCGGGACCCTGCGATATGCGAATGACAAAACAAACTCCAGAGCAAGCACATCCTCCAATCAGGCGTATGTTCCCCGAATTTCTTATGAGAACCGTCTGCTCGACGGACAATCCGAAAAAAACTCAGGGTGGCCCCGACCGTTGAAATCGCCACCATAATGAATCAGATCCATGATTTCAACTTCAGAGTCCATCGGGTGGTCAGCTCGTCGCTAGAACTCGATCGCGTACTAGAACATGCCCATAAGACGTTGTTCACGCATCGAATAATGAATAAAAGAGTTCCACGCCTCGACAAGATCAAGTTACCAACCTATGAAGGGAAAACAAATCCCATTCATTTCATGACCGCATTCATAATCGCAATGGGACAAACTCGCTTTTCAGACGAAGAAAAGGACGTCATTACTGTTAACACTTCATGAAAAAACCTTTGAGGAGTGGCTCTTAGCTGGTTCTGATGCCTAGAAACGCATCTATCAACATTATCCACCAGCTCTCAAAAGCATTCATGAAACACAATTCCCTATTTATTACATACACAACCTCGGATGCCGACATATGGGATCTCGAGCAGAGATAAGACGAGCCCTTACATGAATTCATTTATCGGTTCAAAGTCGTAGTATCCCGAGTGACGGTAGACGACAACGAGGCTCGATGAGCACTGCGAAAGGCTATGTAGTTCGATTTGACAAATCAAAAAGATATGAATCTCAATGAGTCGACGTTACCGCAAGACGCACAATATAGAGGGGTAGTGTTCATGGAGATAGAAGAGGAAGATGAAATAATTTCAAAGAAATAATCTAATAAAACCAAGAAAGCGCCAACATCGAAATAGAAATCTCAAACTAACCATGGAAAAACTCGACGTCATGAAGACAACTATAGGTCCTCGGACCATAATTCTTCGTCAGCATAATACGCCGGAAGTACATCTCAAAGCTGGAACAAATACGTTCGAGAACAACCCCGTGCCGAGGAGAGAAACGAAGACCGACCGTACTGCGAGTACCACAAACGAAACTCATGACACATCGTCACGTCGCAACTTAGTTGATTACCTGTTGGACCAATACCAAGGAGGTCGACGATCGCAAGAACAAAAAAATGAGACAACCTAATGGACAAATGAATGAAGGACGACCTTGAAACCAGTATGCGGCACCCATAAATTATCCCTCCGAAAGAGAACCTCATAAACGCTCTCGAGATGAAGACGATGAAGGAAGAGCGGCACCACAGCCTCGTCGACTGGTCAACATGATAATTGGTAGTCTGCAATTGTGCTAGGATTCAATAAGATCTATAAAAGAGTACGGCCGGAAGGCCACGACATCAAAATGCAATCCTCCTCCTATCAAAGAAGGAACATCACCACTATTAACTGAAGCCGATGCTATCAGAGTCGATGTACCGCATAACGATCCCTTGGTTGTAGACATCTTGATCGGAGACTGAAAAATTTCCCGCATATTGGTTGACACCGGAAGCTCGGTCGATGTGTATTTAAGGACACACTTGACAAAGCAGAATTCAAACACTTACATGTCAAGCCAAAAATCCAACCAAGTCAATTTACCATCAATTCGTAAAGTTCCTAACTCTGAACGAAATTTATATGCCCAGAGGATATCCAACGAGTGCAAGCTGCAAAAACCTTCAGAACCAAAGACAAGGAGAAGAAAACGATACCAAAGCGCCCACAGCACGCAACATTCCCGAAGATAGAAGAAATATGACCACAGTAGATGAACCCCGACATGATCATACTTAAACTCAAGCGCGCCATGCATTACGGCGGGCTCCTTTATGTTTTTTGCCCCAAAGCTATTACTCTGTGTAAAATAAACTACAAATGACTTGATCCTCGTTTACGAGGTACATAGGCAACTCTTTCCATAGTGCAGCTGTAAATCAATAAAACAATCTTTTTTTTGTGAAAATAATATTGATCTAAACTTCTTGGGTACCATAGCCAGGTGCTTGGCTCAAACAAATTTGTGCATTGACGTGCAAGAATTTCCACCTTCACCTTGTAATAAAGATGTTAATCCAAATTGCATCGGTAGGGGATAAAGCCGGGAAACGCCCCGGCTCCCTAACTCAGACAGACTAAATAAGCTGATCTACCTCGCATAGCGGATCCCGAGTTACGGACACAAAACTGATTAAAACCAGTTTCAAGTTTTCACTCGATGAAAATAAATCAAAAATTTCACACGACGAAACCAAGTCCGAATTTTTACTCTATGAAAATAAATCTGAGTCTTCACTCGATAAATTTAAATATGAGTATCGAGTCGCAAAATAAATCCAAATTTTCACTCGACGGAACCAAAACTGAGTTTTCACTTGCTTGGTCAAATTAAGCAAAGTTCATGCTCGCAATACAAAACCGAGTTCTCACTCGTAATACAAAGTCGAGTTCTCACTCTTAATATAAAGTCTAGTTCCCATTCGCAATACAAAACTGATTTCTCACTCGCAATACAACGTTGAGTTCTCACTCACAATACAAAGCCGAATTCTCACTCGCAATAATAAATCTGAGTTCTCACTCGCAATAACAAAGCCGAGTTCTCACTCGCAACATCAGATTCAAGTCTTCACCCGATTTATCCAAAGCTAAATATCAAGCTCGCAAACGATATGGTCAAGTTCTTACTCATGCCAGGTTTCCATTCGTTTAAATTGGATCATCATATGATTTAAAAGAAAAACTCAAATCCTTAAACATCTAATTCAATAATTCTTATACCAAAACAGGGGAAATCATCACGAAATTCACCATAATGTACTTCGTGATGAAAATTCCACGAAATGATAAACGAGTTAATCAATTTTTTTACGGTTGTATCAAATTCAAACATGTTAAGGCGAAAGAATCCATTATTATATCCAAAATGGGGAAATCCTCACCCCGACCAAGTCTTTACAACAGCGAAAATGAGAGAGATTAAAAAGATTTATGGCCTTAAGATGCAAAAGGAGAATCTTGGGTAAGTTCTGCCAAAAGAACTGCCAAGGCCGTGACCGGAGGAAGCAACGCAGGTACATACGAATAAGTTACTGTCACCGCAACATGAGGAGTCTCTGAAGGACTCTTCAACTTCTAGAAAACATCTCTCGACATCGCTCCAACGTTGTTGTCGAACTCGTTAGTCGCTGGAGACGCGATAGGAGCATCAATCGGCAGTACCAAAGTCTAAGGCTGAGAAGAAGGAGGTGATGGAGTATTTCTAGAATGTACCATATATGGCACTGGCGAGATTAATAAAAGGCCGTTGCCAATCTATGGGGCATCGATCCGATCGATGTCGGCATCCCACTCCTTTTTCTCTCCTTCAGATAGACAAAGACATCGCCATGGACGAGTATCCCCCTATTATCTTTCAGCGACAAAAGGTAACCCAAGGTCCCGCTGTACTGGCTAAGGATCATATAGGCCCCATACTCAGCCTCCTTAGCGGTAGTCGCTTCTTTCAGCTCTCGAAGACAATGCTCATATTTAGCCGTCAAGGCACGACGAGCGTTCAGCAAATCGCAAATCGTCAACAAAGAAGCATTCTGAGAATTTTTCATATCCTCAAAGTGTATCTTCTTCAACTTCGCCATCTCGGCGATCAACTTATCATTGCTCTCCTAGAGCTCCGTTTTGCGAGCTTCAAACAGCCCGGTTTTACCCTCGAGAGAGGAGATCTGATTTTTCAGAATCGCCTCGCTAACCTTTTGAACTTCTGCAAGAAGGCAAGATTCCTCCAAATCTCTCATCTGTTAGCGAGCTTCTCCTTCAATTCAGCTTCCGATTCATTTTGAATACATATGAATATATCATCGAAGTTATCTGCAAAAAAAAAAAAAAATTATATGAGAAGAAGAGCAAAGACAAAGCCATCAACATCAAAAATAAAATAAAAAGTTATTACATTGATATGGTACTGAGAGATGTCCCGATACACCTCATGCTTTCAAAGCTTATCTACGGGGCATGGCGGAGTAACATATAATGAGATTTTCCAGACCAGTTCACCACATGTGAACTCATCCGAAGACCTAAGCTTCTCACCCCAGATCAAGAAGGTCATGTTCCTCTACGAGGATACGGACTCACCGGTCTTTGGCTGCTTGTTAACCTTATAACTTCCAGAATGACCCGCACCCTCCAAGGGTAGTTTATGTGCCTCAGTAGGCAAGATGGTCATATTGAAGGGCTCAGCGGCATAACCCTTTGAAACAGCAGAAGAAGGGGCAATGCATGTGTCGGCCATAGGAGTCATATTCTTTTCTAAGCTCGAGGTTTTAGCCGAGAGAGACCTCCGCTTCAACCGGTCAAAGGAATCATCATATTCATCCTCAAGCGCCGTTATCGCCTTTCTCTATTTCAGAGTTTCAGCATCATCTGTTGTTCTCGTCTTCCTACTTTTAGCAGCACGTCTTCTGGCATTCCCAACCATTTTCTTTTCACCAGGGCTTCGTATCTCCCCTCTTAATGGTCGAACCAGAGGAAGTCATGGACTTAGTGGCAGCAAAGCGGATAAATCCACCAGCTCAATCACCATATGATGGTTTAAAGCTCTTCTTTGAGTCAATCATCAAACTGGAAATATTGTTCTTTGTTTTCCCTATCTGGTTCTTCGGTTGGGACGCTGCATAAAAATTCAAGAAATAAAGATTAGAAAGTTCCAGCATAAAGATGTAAAAATGAGACTCAAGCACACTAGGTTTTCTTGTCTTTTTATCTCCGATATCAAGCCAGGTTTATTGGCCGAGCTCAGAGAATCTCCTGCCGATCTCCTCTGAATACTCTTGGTTGAGTCAGTTAGAAACAGGCTGATCTACAACAGAATACAAAAGAACAATAAAAATAGAAAAAAGGAAAGAATAGTTGTCCATCTGATTAATTACCAACGAAAGATTACATTCGTTGAAGAACATCACTTTCAGATCATGAAAAGATAGCTCGTCAATTTTGACAAATAAATACTTCCTATGCCAATCGTAAATATTTATGGATTCCGCACTCGCCTTCAACTTATGCTTGGGTCGCAAGTTAATTTGGACCCACATCGACTTTTTCTTATTATTATTTACTTGACCAAAGCTCTCAAAGAGATCGGCCGTCAACCGTTGGCAAGACCGGTCATGTTTATAATGCTGGCGAGGTTGAGCTGTGTAAAGGAAATTGTGTACCTCGCACAGAAGTCGACTAACACCTTCGGCAATGGAAACTGAAGGTTGGACGAATGGAAAATGAGTCATAATTGCACACAGAGCTGTGAGGAGCGTGCCACATACTGCGCAGAGAAGAGGGGAGTAAGAGTTTCACGCCCGCGCATCCTAGAAGAGCATTCAAACAAGTCTAAGATACGATATCAGACCAGGTCGGCAAAATGCCGAAGTCGTATCAGCAACATAGGGAGGAATTAATTTTATTCTTTCCCTTTGATTTTATTCTTTTTGGAACCTCGGCTGCAAGACACCATCCTTTAAACAAGGGGAGCATGCTCATCATAAAGCGACGAAGATCGATCATCAGCATCATCACGAAGAGACTCAGTTTGACGCCGAGATAGTTTGTTCACATGATTGAGAGTGGCCAAACTACTGGTTGCAGGGGAAGTTGTGATGCTTTCATCATCAAAAGCACATTGGCTTAAGAGACTGGTAGAAGATCATCCGCTCAATTCGGCACATATATTACCCATTTTTAAAAAGAGATCGGCGGAAAAGAAGATAAAAAGAAGAAATAAAAATCAAGATAAGAAGAGTTTGGAAGAGAAAGTACTTGAAATTTTGCTTCTGATAATGAATAGTAAAATTAAAAGAAAGGATGATATTTATAGAAGCAAAGAGGTGGAAGTCTTGATATATCATGGTTTTTCTAGGTTTTCAACCATGATATAATTGTATATATTGAGTCTTTAACCTTGTTTTTCGAATCTATTGAGTCTTCTACAGGTAGGCTTGCGTTTGGAGCAAAGAGCAGGATTATAGGACATTTCTGGTGACTTGTGAAATATGCTGAAGTTTGTGTCTCGGCCAAGAGTGGATGTCGACCGACACCCACTTTAGTGTCGGTCGACACTGAGCGTGACAGAGAGTTGAAAACAAGTTTTGAAGAATTGAAGAAATTACCCAGAAATTTCCCTAATACTAATTTAGCCCCAAAACGTGTTTAGGGAGTTTAATTAGGTTTTTGAGAGCATACTCGTTATTCTATTCTTTCATCTTGTTCTTACTTTGTTCTTGCTTTGGAGATTGAGAGATTTTGGCTAGGAGCTGATTCTTGTTACTTGTAACCTTTGAGAGAAGGACCCTTTATCTTGATCTATTCGGTCTTTTGGTTTTCTATTCATGATGTGTTGTTTGATTGCTAATATGTCTGAGTAGTAACCTAATTAGATTTAGGAATTCTCATAAGGGTTTTATGCATGTTTGATAACTGATTCATTAGGATTCACCATTTGTTTGTTCATCACCTAAGTTGTGCTTAATACTGAATTCTGGACTGATCACCTAGGGTTTAGATCTGAGATAATTGACAATAGCACGAGAGTGTGAGTTATAATCTAAAATAACTTAGTGTGAGCAATTTGACTAGATACATATAGATTTGGTCTATGATAATTGTGAACCGATAGAACCTGCTTGTTTAGAACTCTAGGATCACAAAGAGATTTGGATCGCTAGGTTGCTAGATATAAAAATAATCTCAGTGAGAGTTGGATTGTTTAGTATTGTGTTTCTAGTTCTTGAACTTGTTTTTAATCTGAATCCGGTTAGTTAAGTATCATACAATTGCATAATTTCCGAGAACATCCTAAGTATGACGCCTTTCTCTTGTCGAAAACACCTTCCTGTTTACTTGCTTTTATTTACTGCTTTCTATGAATTTGATTTAGCTTAACTTGGCAACATATAATCTATCGTGTGATCGTGAGTCCTTGTGGATACGATACCCTAAGTACTACATTCGCATATCTGTGCACTTGCAGTAAAATAGGGATATTTCTTGACCTATCAAGTTTTTGGCGCCGTTGCCGGGGACTCATTTGAGTTCGCTGATAGATTTTGTTTTAAAGTTGAGTCTAAGTTGTTTTTATTTTCTTTTTTACTGATTTTTCTCGGTTTGGCTTGTTTTGTTGCTGCAGGAATCGACAGACGCATTCAGTGTCGACCGACACCTTCCTTAGTGTCTCCCGATATCGAGCTCGAGATAGAGTTTTGAGTTCAGTGTATGCCTAATCAACACACTCGAAGCAACCAGAGCGAAGAACTTCTGAACCTCAGACTTGAGGAGCTTGCTAAGCTAGAGAGAACGAATAGAAAGCGTCAAAGAACAAGAATGATGAACAATCGTTTGATTTTGAGACCAGATGCTGAGGGTGTTCTGAGAGACGAACATAACACCTCGTACAATGATGAAGGGCAAAGGATTGATGCCCAAGGGAATGTGATCCCTGAACCTGACCAGCCTCAAGGTCAGAGGCAGATGGTCAATGCTGGAGCTAATGGACAGCCAGCTGCTGCTGAGAGGACTCTTGCTGACTACAACCGTCCTGATGAGTTTTATGCTAACCGGTTAGCAATTGTTCCTCCTTCTTTTGAGAGGAATGACTTTCAGATCAAGACTGTCTACTACTCTATGCTGAGGCAGCACCCTTTCCATGGTCTCCCATATGAGCAACCCATGAAGTATAATGGGGTGGATTATGACTTCTTGTATCTGAAGCTCTTCCCATACTCTCTCGCTGGAGAGGCTGCTGCTTGGCTGAAGAAACTTCCACCTGGGAAGTTAACTACTTGGGATGTTGTGAAGAGAGAGTTCCTGCGACACTTCTATGATGATGCTCGCTCTGATCAGCTCAGACAGGACCTTCTGACATTCACTCAGGGACCGACTGAGCCACTTAAGTCAGCCTGGGTGAGGTTTAAGATATACCAACGAGATTGTCCCCATCATGGATTCTCTGAAGTTCAGCTGCTGGGCATTTTCTTCAGAGGTGTGGATCTCTGGTACCAGTCTACGTTAGATGCTACCGACTCCTGAACAAGCCAGGATACTGATTGAGAACTTGGTGAGCAGCAATAGTATTAAGACTGCAGATCAGAGGAGGAAAGAATCTGGTGGAAAGATGGATCATATGCAGATTACTGAGATGAAGAACAAGCTAGATTCTATTCACAGCTTGTTGACTGGTAAGAAAGCTGTTCACTTTGCTCAAGAAGTTGAAGTGTTTGAGGCTGAAGAAGGGTGCGCTGAAGAGGATGTTAACTACATTAGTGGTTCTGGATTCCAAGGAAACAGGTTTGGGAATCAGCAAGGCAACAAGTTCTTTAATGGTGGACAGAAGAGTGCTTTCACAAGCAACCAAAGCTCTTCTGGATATGGTCAGAATGTTGGTTACCAAAAGCATTTTCAGCAGAACAACTCCTATCGGAGGACCTTTGGATCATCCTCATATCATACACCTCCTACTACTAGTGCTCATGAGAGTAAGCTGGAAGCTATGATGGAACAGTTGCTGGAAGGCCAGACAAAGACTGATGTGGAATTTAACAAGAAAATAGATGATGTCTACACTGATCTCAATGAGAAGTTTGAATCCTTGAGCACACATATAAAGCGATTGGACTCTCAAGTTGCTCAAACTGTTGGAGCTGTTAAGAGGCAAGCGGGATTCCTTCCTGGAGGTACTGATACTAACCCCAAGCATTCCTGCAATGCTATATCACTGCGGAGTGGGAAGGAGGCTGCGTACCATCCCCATTAGGCAGATCACTGGTAAGGAGATCGAAGAGATATAGCAATTTGAAGAAGAGTATAAAGCTGCGAGACGGGCGTCGACCGACACTACTATTGGATGTTAGGCGACACATGTTTCTTCGAGTTCTCATGACGGACGGAAATCGACCGAGGTGGATTGTGAGGTCGATGACAGGATGAAACCGATCAATGTCGACCGACACCAAGCTGAATTCGGTCGACACCAAAACCGTACAGAGACAGAAACTCTGACGAAAACCCCTTTAGCTGCTGGGAAAGTGTACAAACCCAAGGTATCTTTCCCGAGGAACCCAAAGCGGTATAAGTTTGAACGGTTCAAGGCTAAGTACATGGCTATGCTGAGCAAGCTAACTCTTCCAATGCCGTTGATGGATGTTGTTAGCAATAACCCAGTGTTGAAGAGGTGTTTGAAGCAGATGTTGACTTCTGATATGGGAGATGACGAGTGTGTGATGATGATCACTGAGGCCTGTAGTGTTGTCATTTTAAACAGAGTTCCCGAGAAGCAAAAAGATCCAGGGAGCTTTGTCTTGGATTGTACCATCTTCAGAGACAGATTTGAGAGATCATTGTGTGATTTGGGATCAAGCGTCAATCTGATGCCATATTCAGTTGCTAAGCAGATGGGAATGACAGATTTCACACCTACTAGGATATCCTTGATTCTAGCAGATCACTAGATAAGGATTCCTGAGGGCCTCTTGGAGGATATATCGGTAAAGATTGGTGAATGTGTTATCCCAACTGACTTCGTAGTCTTGCAGTACAATGATGAGCCTAAGGATCCTCTTATCCTAGGCAGACCGTTCTTGGCTACAGCTGGTGCCATCATTGATGTGAAAAGAGGGAAGATTGGTCTCAATGTGGGTTATCTGGTGATGAATTTTGACATGGATAAGCTGATGAGACAGCCCACCATTGATGGGCAGACCTTCTTGTTGGGAATGTCCTGAAATCTACTGTACTATCTCTAGAAAGTATGATAAATGTCGAGATCAGACATAAGTCATAAATACTGGGTGATCATGATGACTTGCTAGAGCCCGCTCTTGATCTATAAGTTTAGGACTTATTACCAGTATTGTATGATCCCGAAGGGTCACACACCATAGCTAACGGGAAAGTTAAATGGAATAAATACGGTAAGATGCAGTGGCATTTACTGTATTGGATCAGAGAATTGGGCCAGACAAAATGCAGGCTTTTGCCTGATTTGTGTCTTGGGCCCAAATGATTAATGAGCCATTAGTCAAATGACTTGGGCCCATTAATGAGAGAGGAAGAAATCGAAACCCTAAGTATTAGAAGAGGGTTTGCGATTTCTTTAGGGTGGCCGCAGGTTTGTCTCTCTCTCTAACTCTCTCTTTCTGATCTGATCCATCTCTTTGGTCTAGCAGCCATCCCAGCTTGTAAGAGTGTGGATACCGAAGGAGGAGCAGGTTGTTCATCTGTTCTAACTGATCTCATCATTACCATCAATTATCCGCTGCAATCTGAAAGGTAATGATCCAGGTTTGGTTTGTTATTGATTCAGTTACAAGAACCTAGATCCTTGATTAAATATGTGTTAGGTTGTAATTTGGAATTAAACCTTGAAAACACCTCTAATCCAACAGTGGTATCAGAGCTAAGGTCATTAGTTTCTTGTAAAATTGGATCATATGAATGTTTAAAGGTTTTTGAATCAATTGAATGAATTAAAAAATTGATTAAAATCATTAAACCCTAATCGTTTGATATGGTCTCGTAATGATCATGTAATGATTGGCCGATATGATTGTGTTTTGCGATCGCTTTAATTAAATGTGTCGATCATGTTATTTGATCAATCACGATGGCCGATGTTTGATTAATTAAATGAGCCAATTAATTTTGTGGGCGTGTGATCATGTGTATGCGTGTGATCATGTGAGCCGATTATTAAAAACCCTAAGCTCGTTTTCGATCACGTGTGATGCGATCGCTTTTGTTAAGAGAGATCGATCATGGAATCAAAACGAGGGTGATCATGGCTTGTGATCGAGAGACCGCGTGATCGTGTGATGATCGAACGCGTGATCGATAGGCCGTGGTCGATGGCAAGGGACGGATCGGGATGTTCGGCCGGTTGCGATGATCGATCGTTTGCGATCGTGAGCAGCCGCAAGGTCTCGAATGGTTCATGGGCCATCGATTGCGTTAATGGGCCGAGTTGGATCTTGGATCCGATCGTTTGGCCCGTTAAATTTTACGTCCCGAGAATAGTCAATCGGTTAAACCGAGCTTCGCGGTTCGTTGCCCAAAAACACACTGATTTAACCGGTCCATTTAATTGGCGGTTAATTGTGTATTTAAAGCCTTAAACCGCAAGTTAAATCAAATTGGCTAAAACACTAGGTGTTTCTTCCCGGTTTTGGATTTAACTGAACCGATCCAATTTAATTGGTGGTTCAAGCGGTTAACCCGAATCGCGGTTTGCTAAAAATTATTTAATACATGGTATTATTTAATTTCTGGTTAAACCGGATTGAAATTCAAAATTGAATTTTAACCTAAACCAAAGGTTGGTCTAAGTTTGATTTGGTTGGACCAAATAATTTAGAGCTGGTCTGGTTTAGTAAATAACCGATGGTTTTGATAGTTAATTTGGTCTTGGACCAGAATTAATAAACCGAATCGGTTATGTCAAATTATTGGGCCAACTGGAATTCTATGGTCTTGGGCCAAGAATTGGGCCTATAATTTGTGACCCATCCCAAAATATTTATAAAATATTAAATTAGAAATTTCTATTTTTAGTATGTTACTAAATTTAGAAAGTTTCTAAAATAAGAAAGTTTCCCAAAATAGTAATCTTCTATTTTTGGAAATAAAACTTAAAAATCCTCAAAAACAATATCAAGCTTGGATGTCTTTCCAATCTTGTCAGCTACTTAACGCTTATTCGATTACAGATATGGCTTACAGTGTGAGGTGTCTGTTTTCGCGTAAGTAAAGTAGTATATAGTCACTAATTTCATTGGGAGTCCCAGACTTTAGTGATTATTTGGCTGTAAGAGATTGGTTTCCTTGACTGGGCCATCGGGAGTCCCGGGCCTTGAGACATCTGGTGTATTGGGCCTTGGGTCCAATTCACAACCGAGAGTTATTGGTTATAACTAGCTGTGTGTATGCTTACCAAGTAAAGCTAATTCCGGGTGACGGCCAGTGGCCCACTTTGGTTTTGGTTGAACATGGGTCTCGGAATCATTGCATTCTTATGAGGTTAAACAAAGAAATTTTGAATGCAATGCGAGTTTTCTTATAAGTTATTAAGATTACTCTTTTAATGAACTAAATAACTAAAACTCTTTTTATCTTTAAATTTCAGCTATGACGAGCACAAACAATCAAAACACTCTCTCGATCCGGTCTGTCCTTGAGATGGACAAACCAAACGGATCAAATTTCTTGACTTGGTCGCGGAACCTGAGGCTAGTTCTCAGGCAGGAGAGAAAGGACTATGTCCTTGAGAGATCTCTCCCCGAGAGGATCGGGTCCAATGCCTCTCATGCAGTATATAATGCTTGGAATAAGCATTATAATGATGCGGTAGATGTGCGTGGTCTGATATTGGCTACCATGGACTCAGACTTGCAGAAGCAATATGAGAACATGGAGTCGCCAATAGAGATGATCAGCAGCCTGAAATTGAGATTTCAGGAGCAGATAAGAGTGGAGAGATACCAGTTGGTTAAATCTCTCACTAGCTGCAAGCTACCAAATGATCATCCAGTAAGTCCTCATGTCAGTAAAATGATGGGTTACATTGATAACCTGAGGAAACTGGATTATCCAGTTAGCCAAGAATTGGCAACTGAGATCATTCTGCAGTCACTGCCGTCAAGCTATGATAAGTTCGTAAGGAACTATATCAAGAAAGGCTTAACGAAGACGTTGACTGAACTGCATGATATGCTCAAGATAGTTGAGCCAAACGTGAAGAGTACCCTGTACAATCTCATGAATGAGAAGGGTAGGTTTACTAAACCTAATGCTGACAAGGGTGAAGACAAAGTTGTCCAGATTTTGAATCATGGCAAGCGTGTGTCTTCTGAGCCCGAGTCAGATACCTCTTACGTTGGTAAGTGCTGCTACTGTAAAGAGACTGGGCATTGGAAAAGAGATTGCATTAAATTCATGGAAGATTATGAGGAGTTGAAGTTGATGTATGAGACTACTTCCTCAGGTATTCATGTTATTACTTCAAGTTATACCTTATAGGTATTGGATACTGGTTGTGGTACTGATATTTGTTATAATATGCAGAGCCTGAACAACAGTAGAACGTTGAAGGAAGGGCAAGTGGAACTGCGTGTCTGGAAGGAGCTTGGGATGCTGCCTCAGCCGTAGGGTTTTCACTTGTAGATGCCTTTGAGGCTTGGTTTTGTATTAAGTAATTGCTACAATGTACCTGCTTTAAGCAGAGTTGTTTTTCATTTTCTTGTAAAGAATTTGAATGTTTTTCATTTGGATAAAGACAAGTTTTGTTCTTTTGATCTTAATGAAATGTTAATTGTAGCACCCTATTCAAGGAATGGGTTTTATATCTTAAACCAAAGAGTGCCTAAAATGTAACATAAATACCGCAATTGGTTTAAATCTGATGAATTAAACCTGATTTTTCTTGGCATAAATGTTTTGGTCACATAAAGTAAGTCAGATTCAGAAACCCCATAGTTATGGACTTTTGGGCTCATTTGATCGGATATCTTATGAGACTTGAATTCTGCTTACTGGACCAAAAGACAAAGGGCCCATCTTAGCCGAGCTAGAGAAAGGCCCAAAGGCTTATTGGAGATTGAACATACTCATGTATGTGGTCCGATGAGCAGTAATGCCAGAGAAAATTTCCTGTACTTCATTGTCTCTACTGATTACTTCAGTGAGTGTGACTGTGTTCATTTGATGAGACACAAGTCGGGATTCTTTGACATGGTCGAAAGAGTTCCAGAATGAAGTATAGAATCTGAATGACAGAAGTATTAAGACTCTGGATTAGATCACGAGTGAGAATACTTAAGTCATTGATTGTGTGATCATCTGAATGAGTGTGAAATCGTTTCACAGCTCATTTCTCCTGAAAACCTGGAGGTGTTTCTGTGAGAAAGAATCAGATCTTATTAGAAATGATTAAAGATGAGTCACACGAATCTTCCATGATATTCTTTAAGAATAACGCTCTAGAAATATCTAAGTTTACGCTAAAATAGTTCCACCAATATCAGTTGAAAGACACCACGTAAATGTGGATTGGAAATAATCCAAATTCGTCTTTACTGAGTATTTGTAGTTGAGCTACTTCGCTGGTTGTCCTAGGGAAACCAAGGCTTGTTACTTTTACGTCCATTCTGTTTTCTAAGAAGGGAAGTTACTTTCCAAGAAGAACAGTGGGAGTAAAAGTGTAACTCGAAGAAATTCGAGAAATACAGGAGGCTGCTCAACCTGTTGAGGAAGAGCAGCGGATGGATTTACAGATTTCTGTAGAATCTACACCTGTAGAGCCTGAAGTTCGCAGATCTGAATGAATCAGTTGCTAATCCGAGAGTGATTTCTCGTCATTAGTTGAACCTGATGATCATTGAAAGTCGCATGATCTTATGATCATTGAAAGCGACGAACCTGCGAAATTCAAAGAAGCGAAAGTCAGCCCGGACTCCATAAAATTACACTATGTGTAAGTTAGCTTCATTGATCCATTCATGGATGGAAGCAAACATATCGGAGTTGGAATTTTCGTTCTGTTGAAGTAGTCAAGGTTTTGACTTGAACAGGAACGAAATGGAACTGTGTGTTTACTAATAGATAAGTGGGGGCGATGTTGCATTTCTCATATTGTATGTCGATGACATACTGATTCTCGGAAATAACGTCCCAATACTGCAGTCGGTAAAGGACTGGCTTGGGAGTCGGTAAAGGACATGGGTAAAGCCACGTATGTTCTTGGATTTTGGATCTAAAGATAGAGATCCAAAAGAGCTGGTAGGACAAAGTCAGGATTCTTAAATTGACAAAGTCCTCCACGTAATCAGCAATCCAAGAAGGGTTTTATGCCAATGTCACATGGCAATTCATTAAGCAAGATACAGTGTCCTGCGATATCTGCTGAGCTTGAATGCATGGATAGGATTCCATATGCGTCGGCAATTGGATCTATCATGTATGCCATGACACGTACTTGTTTTGATGTAGCTTTAATGTTAAGCAAGACAAGTAAAGACCAGTCAAATCCAGCAAAGAATCACTGGATTGCCGTAAAGAATATCCTAAAGTATCTTAGGAATACTAAGGATAAGTTCTTGATTTACGGAGAAAGTGAAGTGCTAAAAGTCGGTAGAGTCTGAAAGGCAAGTTTCCAGTAGACAAAGATAATTCCCGGTCACAGTCCGGCTATATCTTGTGTTTATCTGGCGGTGCAAGGCATTGTAGCTGACTCCATGACTTAAGCTGAACATTTCGCAGCTTGAGAAGCGGCGAAAGAGGTTGTTTGGAAAGAAGAGTTCATCACTGAACTTGATGTGATTCCCAGCGTAGATGAGACTAGCTGCACATCAGAGGTCCAAACACCTTGAGGATAGGTATAAACTATTCTGTGAGATAAATGACAGAGGTGTTAAGTAGATAAGCAAGTTTCATCGAATGAGAATGTTGCTAATCTATTAACAAAGCCACTCCTTAGGCCTAAGCACGAGTCGCGGACTGTAGCTGTAGGATGAGTGAAATTAAGATGTAGTCTTAATTTCAGTGGGAGTTTGTAAAAGGCTTTTCTAGTTGTTTTGAAAGGTTCATGTAAACATAATATTTTATGTTTATGAAATCTATGATTTCTGGATTATTTTAACTGTGATATAAATAATCGTTCCAAAATGATTCATGTCATTATATATGGGCCATCGAAGTACATGAGTAGACTTGATCCTGAAACCCCATATTTAACGAAATGACATAAATCATAGTGTCCATAGTCGAAGGTTGTTGAATTGGAACACCAACAACCACTTGAGACTAGATTGTGTTGAGACTTATGACCAAGTTTCGAGGGGTCATAGATGCGCAGCATCAAAGTCGACACATAGGTATATGTAGGGGAACATATGACCGGACATGGCCCGCTGATGAGAACTCTACAAGATATTAATATATGTGTCATAAGAGGTTCTCATATACGACTATAGAGTATAGTCCTTAGACCTGAGTTCGCATGCATGTGGCTGCACATGGAGTAATACGCTTTGATCATTGTCTAACGCTGTTTCGTAACTGGGAGCTATACGGACCTTGGTTGGGTGTATTATGAATTGTGTAGTTCATAGTGATGGAACAAGATGGGATTTGTCCCTGCCGTTTAACGGAGGTAATATCTCTAGGCCAATCGGAGATTTGATAGCTGGTAAGAGAATGGCCATTCCCAAACGGACTTGCCCAAGTCGTTTGAATTGTCAGTATCAAATCTGTTCCGATAAACATGGTCTGGCTATATAAGGATGACACGCATCTTGCCTTATGCCAGATCGAGATATTAAGACAAAAGGACTAGGGAATGTAGGATTCCAGTACAATCGGGAGATTGTTGGGAATGTCCTGTGTAGGATTCCAGTACAAGTGGGAGATTGTTGGGAATGTCCTGAAATCTACTGTACTATCTCTAGAAAGTATGATAAATGTCGAGATCAGACATAAGTCATAAATACTGGGTGATCATGATGACTTGCTAGAGCCCGCTCTTGATCTATAAGTTTAGGACTTATTACCAGTATTGTATGATCCCGAAGGGTCACACACCATAGCTAACGGGAAAGTTAAATGGAATAAATACGGTAAGATGCAGTGGCATTTACTGTATTGGATCAGAGAATTGGGCCAGACAAAATGCAGGCTTTTGCCTGATTTGTGTCTTGGGCCCAAATGATTAATGAGCCATTAGTCAAATGACTTGGGCCCATTAATGAGAGAGGAAGAAATCGAAACCCTAAGTATTAGAAGAGGGTTTGCGATTTCTTTAGGGTGGCCGCAGGTTTGTCTCTCTCTCTAACTCTCTCTTTCTGATCTGATCCATCTCTTTGGTCTAGCAGCCATCCCAGCTTGTAAGAGTGTGGATACCGAAGGAGGAGCAGGTTGTTCATCTGTTCTAACTGATCTCATCATTACCATCAATTATCCGCTGCAATCTGAAAGGTAATGATCCAGGTTTTGTTTGTTATTGATTCAGTTACAAGAACCTAGATCCTTGATTAAATATGTGTTAGGTTGTAATTTGGAATTAAACCTTGAAAACACCTCTAATCCAACACTTCTATGTAGATACGATTGAGAATGTTGCTGCAGAATTCCTCAATCAAATGCATCATGTTGATCCTTTGGAGAGAGCTCTGATGAGTTCTGAGAGTGATTTGGAGCTGGAGGATGATGATGTTGCTGGGTTTTTGAGGCTGATGGACGCTACCGAGCAAGTGATGAACTTGGAGGTTGCCGATGACATACAATGTCGACCGACACCACAAGTTAATCGGTCGACACCAATCGCGACAGATTGGAGCGAGGAGAGAGCTCCAAAGATCGAGCTGAAGCAGCTACCTGCGGGCCTCAAATATGCGTTCCTAGGTAAAAACTCCACTTCTTTCTACACGGGTTGCAGGGTCAGTGTCGGTCGACACTCACTTTATGTCGGTCGACACTCGACTCGAAACAACGGACGATAATCAATCTAATCCGGCACCACTTGGTCGATTAGGAACGATGTCGGTCGACACCAACACTGATGTCGGTCGACACCAACAGCGGATCCAGACAGCTATTTCGGACGATGAAGCTGACATGTTCTTAGCTGCAGTCGCCCAAGGTCCTCTCCCTACTAGACCTTGGTATGCCGATATAGCCAACTACCCAGCTGCAGAGGATGAGCCTGAAGTGTTTAAAGGCTATGCTAAGAAGAAGTTCCTTAGGGAAGTCAGGCGCTACTACTGGGATGAACCTTACTTGTACAAGCACTGCTCTGAAGGTGTCTATAGACGTTGCATTGCAGAGTCAGAAGTAGATAATGTGCTGTACCACTGCCATGGTTCTGAGTATGCTGGACATTTTGCTACATTCAAGGCAGTGTCTAAGGTTCTTCAAGCAGGCTTCTGGTGGCCTACAATGTTCAAGGATTCTCAGTTATTCGTCTCTCGGTGCGATGTGTGTCAGAGGAGGGGGGAGATAAGTAAGAGACACGAGATACCACAAAACTTCATCCTCGAGGTTGAAGTCTTCGATTGCTGGGGCATCGATTTCATGGGTCCGTTTCCATCTTCCTATGGGAACAAGTATATATTGGTTTTTGTGGACTATGTATCCAAGTGGGTTGAAGCTATTGCAAGTCCGACCAATGACTCTCCGGTAGTTCTTAAGTTGTTTAAGACTATCATCTTCCCTAGATTTGGAGTGCCTAGGATTGTGATAAGTGATGGTGGTACTCACTTTATCAACAAGGTCTTCGAGAAATTTCTTAGGAAGCATGGTGTTAATCATCGTGTGGCTACTCCATATCATCCTCATACTAGTGGACAAGTGGAAGTCTCCAACAGACATATCAAGGAGATTCTGGAGAAGACAGCTGGGAAGACTAGGAAGGATTGGTCTGTGAAGTTGGATAATGCGTTGTAGGCTTATAGGACTGCGTTTAAAACGCAACTGGGGACTACACCATTCCATCTACTCTATGGGAAATCTTGTCATCTTCCAGTTGAGCTCGAGCACAAGGCTAGATGGGCTGTCAAACAGATGAACTATGATCTCAAACCTGCAGTTGAGAGGCGCTTGATACAGCTAAATGAGTTAGATAAAATTCGCCACCATTCCTATGAGAACTCAAGGCTGTACAAGGAGCGCACAAAGGCATATCATGATAAGAAGATCATCTCGCGCAACTTTGAACCCAATTATCAGGTACTTCACTACAACTCTCGTCTAACGTTGTTTCCTGGTAAGTTGCGTTCTCGTTGGTCAGGTCCATTCACTGTCAAGGAAGCTAGACCACACAGAGCTATCATCTTGATGAATTCCAAAGGCGAGGAGTTCACAGTCAATGGACAAAGGGTGAAACATTACTGGGCGAAAGCTGAGATTCCAGAAGAAAACATTGTCCATTTGGATAATTCACCCAATGCTTGATCGTAATACAGTCAAGCTATTGACGTTAAAAGATGATATACCATGGATTTTAGGGATTTTAACCATGGTATATATCTTATTTATCGAGTCTATTATTATGTTTTAGAGTCTTTTCAGGTATTGATTAGGTACAAGCACATTTGGAGCAGATTTGGTGATTATGGCACTTTCTGGAGCTTTTTGGAGTGTTTGGCCGAGAGATAGAGTTCTTTGTGGACATTTGAGGAATGCATCGATCGACACACCTTTGGTGTCGATCGTTGCATATGCGAGATGGGCCAGACTCGGCGGTTTAATGAAGAATGTTGATATTACAGAAAAGCCCAGATATTTACACAAAGCCCAAAACGTGTTTTAGACTATATATTAGGGTTTTTAGCCACTTGTTTAGGCTACGTTTTACTTTATTGAGAGAGAGTTTTAGGGGCTGATCTTGTTCTCGAAAGAGACTTGATTTCAAACCCCAGTTCTTTATTTGATTTTATGATATTTGGTTTTCTATTCAAGATGTTTTCTGTTTCGATGAACATGTCTGAGTATATTACCTGTTAAGTTTAGGGATTCTCATTAGGGATTTCATGGAATTATAGTTTAATCAATCTGTAGGGATTCATATCTGCTAGTTCTTCGCCTAGGATTGCTCTTAATGCTTAATCTGAAGTAGCTATCCAGATTTATGATGTTAGGTTGATTGATGCAACGACAGTTGGTTAATTAGCTAGAAAGAACCTAGATGAGCAATTAAATTAATCGCAAAGAGAGTTGGTTTAGTTTAATTGTGAACATATCAAACTTGGAATTAAAGCTGGTTTAATCTGTTAGTAATTGCAAAGAGATTTGGATTGCTGCACTTAGACTTAGAGAATTCTCGCAACGAGAGTTGGTTAATTCTATATCTGTGTTTTGAGTTCTAGAACAGTTTCTGATTAGATCCTGATTGATTGATTGCTTGTGTTCCTGATTTCCTGAGAACTTCCTAGACTTAACGTTTCGTTTCCTTGCTCACAACTCTCTGCTATTTACTTTCTGCTTGCTGATTTACTACTTTCCCATATTGCTTTCTCCTAGTTTAATCTCTTCTGTTTTAATTCTATCGTTGACCGGAGTCCCTGTGGATTCGATACCCTAAGTACTACAACTACATCACTGTGCACTTGCAGTTAGAATAGGGATTAAAACTCGACCTTATCAAGTTTTTGGCGCCGTCGCCGGGGACTCTTTTGAGTCTTCGATAGATTTGAACTTAGGGTTTAGACTAGGTTTTTCGTTTTTTGTTGTTGGCTACTAATTTTTTTTTCTTTTTCTTTTTTCTTGCGTTTCAGGTACGCCTGTTCGCCCTGCATCGATCGACACGGTCCTGTGTGTCGATCGTCACAGTTTTCGCACTGCATCGATCAACGCTTTTATTGCATCGGTCGACAAAGTTTCGCGGAAGCACCAAGAGGAGATCGTAAGGACGATGTGTCAGAATGATATTTTCGGCTCAGGGATTGACAGTTCACAGATAGTTGGGTTGAAGAGTAAAGTCGACTATCTGCATAGTCTTCTACTTGAAAAGTATGCGCAAGAAGTTATCAACTGCGTTGGAGGGAATGAATTCTACAGTCAGGAATCTGCTTTTCAGGGACCTTTCCAGCAACATGGTAATGCCTTCTCGAGGAACTATGGTGTTTCTTCTTACCAAGCACCACCTACACCTGCATATAAGAGCATATTGGAAACCATGATGGAGCAGTTCTTGGAAAAGCAGGAAGAAGATTTGAACTACATCAATAGCTCTGGATTCCAAGGAAACAGGTTTGGTAATCAGCAAGGTAATTCTTATAAGAGAACCTATGGATCGTCCTCATATCAGACACCTCCTGCTGCTAATGCTTATAAGAGCAAGATGGAATCTATGATGGAGCAGTTACTAGAGGATCAGACCAAGACTGATGTAGACTTCGACAGGAAGTTGGATGCTATGCATAAAAATCTGAATGAGAAGTTTGAATCTCTGAGCACACATGTGAAGAAGCTGGATGTTCAAATCCAACAAACATCTCAAGCAATACAAAGGCATAATGAAGTTGGGAAAGCTGAACAGTACAAATCCATCAAAGCTGTGACCTTAAGAGATGAGATTGAGTTGCTAGGTGAAGAAGAGAGCATAATCTCGGACTTTCTGGATGAATATTGTCTGTCTGAGACATGCATCGATCGACACCCCCTTAGTGTCGGTCGACACGCAGTTCTGACGGCAATTTCGAATTCTTGCGACGAACATAAATTGACCATTGTCGACACTGAAGGTCGACATCAATTCAATGACGACCGACACCCACTCTGCGTTGGTCGACGCGACAGTCGGGCAGACCCAATTTCGCCCAAATCTGATGTTTTTGCTAAGGAAAGGGTCTACAAACCTCCAATACCATTCCCAAAAGTTCCTATAAGGTCTAAACATGAGCAGTGTGTAGTCAAGTGCATGGTGGTGGTGGATAAGAAGATGATCTCCACTGATGGTCATCTGAAAGAAGAAGTTCAGATTGGTGGAACTACAGTATCTGATAGTGGAGAGAAGAAGATGGCGGTTCCTCTTGAACCTGCTCTAACATCTTCAGAGCCTGCAACTGCTCATAAGCAGAAAGCCCCAAACATCAGATCTGCACCAAAGGTAAGATATAAATCACCTAAGCTTAAACCTCCTGACCATATTGTTTTGAATGCAGGAAAACGCAGTGTACCACCCAAGATTCGCTCCCACCCTGATGCTGTTTATTCATTCCTTGGAAAGCCTCATGATTTGAAAGCCTATACACCTCCTTGGATGAAGAGATATTCACAGAGACACTCAAAGTCTCTGTTGAAACCGCCATGAATCAAACCTCTATCCCATAGTCAAGCTACTGACTTTAAACAAGCGCTGAGTGGGAGGCAACCCACTGTTAGGTTCGTTTTTATTTTCATTTTTCGTTTTGATTTTGGTGTTTTGATTTTTCTGTTTATGTGTGTTCAGAGGCGTGAGAAACATGCAGAATCGCCTTGCATCGATCGACACACCTAGTGCATCGGTCGATGCAGTTGCGATTTACGGTTTACCGATTCAATTGCGGTCCAGACATCGGTTATTCACATAACCGCGAGCAAAATTCGCCTTGCATCGATCGACACCCTTGTGGCATCGATCGACACAAGGCGACGACAGGTACGTGTTCTGCAACTTTTCGGATTGTTTCGATTTGATTATTTATTCTCACCAACCCTAAGCTTGACACTACTGGGGACAGTGTGTTTTAAGTGTGGGGGAGGAGCTACTGACGCACGCTTTTGTTTTCTTAAGAGTCAGTCCAATTTTTAAAAATTTGTTTTATTGTGTCAAAACCAGTTTAAGTAAGAAACAATGATTTTTTTTAGAAGATTAACAGCACTCGCAGGAACTTAAGTAACCATTGGGATGAAGTTGCAGATCAATCTATGACTATTAGAAAACCCATACATGGATCAACCTACTGAGGACACCCACATCACTTCAGGTATCAGAGGATCCTTTACTGACTTCACCCTAATACTGACTTAGATTTCTCACCTAAGGGCTTGGTATACTTTGTGTCGGATTCCCTTGTTAGTTCTGACACAGCCTGTAAACATGTCCTATCTAGTTCCCTTATCCCCTTCCATTGAAAAAAAAAAAAAAAGATAATAAACTGAGGATGAGTTAGTAACTCCGAAGTGGTCATGGGAATGGTAGCTACAACTTTCATATCCTATGCATCCATGGAATGTGTCCAAAGTACACCCCAAAACGGGAAGAACACTGATAAAAAATAAAATGATACCCAATGGGGAAAAATCAGTTGTTAAGGAAGGGAAAAGAGAAGAAAGGGACCATAGAAAGATAGTATGGTGGTCTAGAGCTGACAAGGTAAGAGTCCATGTGCCCTTTGATCGATACTCCTTAGGTGAGACCACACTTAAATACTCGCAGAAGTCAGTAGGGTGAATTTGAATGAATGAATGTGATAGTGGAGTTTACTTAGGACAATTGCTAAGTGTGGGGGAAGTATATTGTGGTCTTGAGTTCTGTAGGAAAGTTTTCAGTGAATTACTATGTGAATGTGAATGCGAAAGTTCCTAGGATGAAATGAGTTTCTGTGTTTTCAAACTTCTTTTCTTATACTTTGATTCTTTACTTGCTTGAGGACAAGCAAGAGCTAAGTGTGGGGGAGTTGATATACCATGGATTTTAGGGATTTTAACCATGGTATATATCTTATTTATCGAGTCTATTATTATGTTTTAGAGTCTTTTCAGGTATTTATTAGGTACAAGCACATTTGGAGCAGATTTGGTGATTATGGCACTTTCTGGAGCTTTTTGGAGTGTTTGGCCGAGAGATAGAGTTCTTTGTGGACATTTGAGGAATGCATCGATCGACACACCTTTGGTGTCGATCGTTGCATATGCGAGATGGGCCAGACTCGGCGGTTTAATGAAGAATGTTGATATTGCAGAAAAGCCTAGATATTTACACAAAGCCCAAAACGTGTTTTAGACTATATATTAGGGTTTTTAGCCACTTGTTTAGGCTACGTTTTACTTACGCTTTATTTTATTGAGAGAGAGTTTTAGGGGCTGATCTTGTTCTCGAAAGAGACTTGATTTCAAACCCCAGTTCTTTATTTGATTTTATGATATTTGGTTTTCTATTCAAGATATTTTCTGTTTCGATGAACATGTCTGAGTAGATTACCTGTTAAGTTTAGGGATTCTCATTAGGGATTTCATGGAATTATAGTTTAATCAATCTGTAGGGATTCATATCTGCTAGTTCTTCGCCTAGGATTGCTCTTAATGCTTAATCTGAAGTAGCTATCCAGATTTATGATGTTAGGTTGATTGATGCAACGACAGTTGGTTAATTAGCTAGAAAGAACCTAGATGAGCAATTAAATTACTCGCAAAGAGATTTGGTTTAGTTTAATTGTGAACATATCAAACTTGGAATTAAAGCTGGTTTAATCTGTTAGTAATTGCAAAGAGATTTGGATTGCTGCACTTAGACTTAGAGAATTCTCGCAACGAGAGTTGGTTAATTATATATCTGTGTTATGAGTTCTAGAACAGTTTCTGATTAGATCCCGATTGATTGATTGCTTGTGTTCCTGATTTCCTGAGAACTTCCTAGACTTAACGTTTCATTTCCTTGCTCACAATTCGCTGCTATTTACTTTCTGCTTGCTGATTTACTGCTTTCCCATATTGCTTTCTCCTAGTTTAATCTCTTCTGTTTTAATTCTATCGTTGACCGGAGTCCATGTGGATTCGATACCCTAAGTACTACAACTACATCACTGTGCACTTGCAGTTAGAATAGGGATTAAAACTCGACCTTATCAAAAGAGCGATGAGTGGGAGGCAACCCACGGTAGGTTAGTTTTCTTTTCTTTTTGGTTTTTGTTCTTGTATCTTTTGATTTTTCTGGTTTTTGTGTGTCAGAGCCGGGAAGAACAGGTCTGCAGACAGCAGTGTCAGTCGACACTCTTTAATGTCGGTCGACACCAAAACTCGAAACATGGATAGAAATCGATCACGGTCGATTAGGAGCAAGTTGATGTCGACCAAAGCCTAATGTCGCTCGACACATGCTGGGTGTCGGTCGACATCGACTGCGACCACAAGTAAGGTTTTTGTTCCAAGTCTCGGTTTTATTATACCTTGCTTTATACCGGTCTCATGCTACAATTTCACTAGGGACAATGCAGTTTAAGTGTGGGGGAGGTGGCTACTGACATTGTGTTTTGTTTTCTTAGAGTCAGTCCTTGGTTTTCACTTATTTTCAAATTTTTTTTATTGAGTCAAAATCAGTATGAAACTATGATTTTCGAGGAAATTTTTCGCTGGAACAGGAACTAAGTGACCATTGGACAGACTTGCAGAAGCTCTATGACTATTAAAAAATCCCAAACGGATCAACTTACCAAGGACACCCATATCTAACCAGGTATTCAGAGGATCCATCACTAGTCTCACTCCTAATCTTGACTTTAAATTCTCACTTAGGGGCTTGGTAATCTTTGGGTTGGATTCCTTTGATGTGTTTGGCACAGCCTGTGATCCTGTCTAAAGTATGGTTTCTGATTTTCCCCTCCCTTGAAAGTAAAAAAAAAAAGAGAGATAAAAAAAGAGGATAAGCTAGTAGCTTCGAAGTGGTCACGGAGTGGTAGAGACCCCTATTACCTCCTGTGTATCAATGGAAAGATCCAAAGTTAGACCCCAATAAAAAGGGAAGAGCACTGATAGAAAAAAAAATAAAATGATACCCAGTGGGAAAAAATCAATGCTAAGGGAGAAAGGGAAAAGAAAGAAACCAAAAACCGACAGTTTGGTGGTCAGATGCTGAATGGGTTGAGTCCATGTGTCCTTTGATTCGATACTCCCTCTGTGAGACCGTACCTAATTGTATACAGATGCTAGTGTGGTGAACTTGAATGTCCTAATTTGATTGTGGAGTTTACTTGGGACAGTTGCTAAGTGTGGGGGAAGTATATTGTGGTTTTGAGCTCTGCAGGAAAAATTTCAGTGGTTTACTAAGTGAATGTGAATGCGAAAGTTCCTAAGACGAAATGAGTTTATGTGTTTTCAAACCTCTTTTCTTATGCTTTAGTTCTTTACTTGCTTGAGGGCAAGCAAGAGCTAAGTGTGGGGGAGTTGATATATCATGGTTTTCCTAGGTTTTCAACCATGATTTAATTGTATATATTGAGTCTTTAACCTGGTTTTTCGAGTCTATTGAGTCTTCTACAGGTAGGATTGCGTTTGGAGCAAAGAGCAGGATTATAGGACATTTCTGGTGACTTGTGCAACATGCTGAAGTTGGTGTCTCGGCCATGAGTGGATGTCGACCAACACCCACCTTAGTGTCGGTCGACACTGAGCGCGACAGAGAGTTGAAAACATGTTTTGAAAAATTGCCGAAATTACCCAGAAGTTTCCCTAATTCTAATTTAGCCCCAAAACGTGTTTAGAGAGTTTAATTAGGTTTTTGAGAGCAGACTCATTATTCTATTCTTTCATCTTGTTCTTACTTTGTTCTTGATTTGGAGATTGAGAGATTTTGGCTAGGGGCTGATTCTTGCTACTTGTAACCTTTGAGAGAAGGATTTCGAACCCCTTTATCTTTATCTATTCAGTCTTTTGGTTTTCTATTCATGATGTGTTGTTTGATTGCTAACATGTCTGAGTAGTAACCTAGTTAGATTTAGGAATTCTCATAAGGGTTTTATTCATGTTTGATAACTGATTCATTAGGATTCACCATCTGTTTGTTCATCACCTAAGTTCTGCTTAATACTGAATTATGGACTGATCACCTAGGGTTTAGATCTGAGATAATTGACAATAGCACGAGAGTGTGAGTTATAATCTGAAATAACTTAGTGTGAGCAATTTGACTAGATACAAAGAGATTTGGTCTAGGAGAATTGTGAACCGATAGAACATGTTCTTAATGCTTGTTTAGAACTCTAGGATCACAAAGAGATTTGGATCGCTAGGTTGCTAGATATAGAAATAATCTCAGCGAGATTTGGATTGTTTAGCATTGTGTTTCTAGTTCTTAGACCTGTGTTTAATCTGAATCTGGTTAGTTAAGTATCATACATTGCATAATTCCCAAGAACTTCCTAAGTCTGACGCCTTTCTCTTATCGAAAACACCTTCCTGTTTACTAGCTTTTGTTTACTGCTTTCTCTGAATTTGATTTAGCTTAACTTGACAATATATAATCTATCGTGTGACTGTGAGTCCTTGTGGATATGATACCCTAAGTACTACATTCGTATATATGTGCACTTGCAGTAGAATAGGGATATTTCTTGCCCTATAAAGTCTTCTGAGAGACACAACTTTACCTCTCAACGGACGCGGCTTTGCGACTACCCGTCACACGTTTCTAGACGTTGTAAGTTGAAAGAACTAGCGTGATTAGTACTCAAAGAGCCAAAGACCACATGCCAGAGAATATTGACGATTCGAACCATTTAAGACGAGGAATTAATTTGCGGCGATCCGACTGCAGCACTAGACAATGGAGTAACTTAATTCGCCGACCTATTCTTCGACACAATTCGCCGAACTGGGGGGGGGGGGCTTACTATTAGAGCTGGGTTTAACACCCCTCCTATAGTCCGGCCAACAGCCAAATTAGTCCATCGACACAAGCCCAATAACGAGGAAGAGCGGCCCGCCATGGTAAGACCTATGTCGACCTACAAAGAAAAGAGGAAAACTTGATTAAGTAAATTAACATATTTTTGAAAAGGAAGAAGAAAAAGACAAATCTCCGAAAATGAAAAAAAAAAAAATTCCAAGAGTATCCAGATTTAACATTATTATATTAAAAAGAACTTAGGATTTAAAACTAATTCTTCTTATGTAAATATACTTCTCCTGCGCGGAAAAATGGATCATGAATTCCTGTCCTTAATCCTAATTCCAGAGTAGAGAAACGTTATCGATTTTGAACTCTAAAATTAATAAAAACGAATACATTTTGCGGTCTTTTTATTATTGCATTTAGATCTTTTAATTTGAAATATTCAATCTCAAATCTTGATTAATTATTCAGATAATCATTGTCGAAGCTCGGCTTTAACACATGTTTTATCATCACTCTACCATTGAGCTAATAGCCCGTCGTGCAAGTCTGGAGACTCGTGCGCATACGATACTGCGAATTAATTTATACTATGTCATCCTTCTTTTAATTATTTTAGCTAAAACATACTTTACTAAGTTATGTCTTGATGAATGATTGAAAAAATAAGCACGGTTTGATAACATAAGTAGTCAAATTAATTATTTTAAAATTTTCCATATAACCGGGATGTTACACATACCCTCAAAGTTGAACATACGTCAAATCCTGAATCGAGTGTTAAAAGTCTTGTTTCAATATTTAAGAACCCGAATGCAAATTCACTTTGTGTATGGTAGAATTTGAATAATTAGTTGTACATATCGTAAACAATCCTATGTTTTAATTTATGAGACTCCCATCCGGGTTGATTTGATAATTGAACAACATACTGATGAAACTACAATACTTAGACCATATCCTTACCTAAGTCCAAATCATATATATATATTAATATGATCACGGAAAAAAAACCAACAGTTTATTTCTCTTCACTCTCTCCACCGGAAAAACAATATGACGTATGATATATGAATAAATATTCACCGCGATGTCAGTAAGTAGCCCTGGACAATCGGATATTCAATTGGTGTTCGATTCCACCCATTCAATTTTTAGATATTTCGGTTCTATGCATAAAAGCATCAGTCAGTACTTTACAAAAAATCGGTTTGGTCCAGTTCGGATCATGTCGGGTTCGGATCGGTTCTATACTTCAATATAAAATCTGAATGAACCCGAAATACTTTCAGGTATCAATCGGGTTCGATTTTTTATAACCAAAGTACTCAATATAACGTAAAAAAATCCGAAAACTCCGAAAAATCTAGAAATAATCCGAAAACCGGAGTAAAAAACCAAAACTCGAAAAAATTCAAAAATCGGAAAATATCTCGTCCTATATAATACTAATTTATATAGTAAGTTAAATAGTAATAGATTTTAATATTTATAGGTGAATATCTTTTTAACATTTTTTATGTAGTTTAAAAATTTTAAATAAATTAAAGAAGTGAACTAGTAATGTAGTATAATTCAGGTTAATTCAGGTACCCAATTGGATATCGGTTAGATTCGGATAATACCCGATATCTAAAGTAACTTGCATTTGAGATCCAATCGATTATTTTGTTGGATCCGAACCAGAACTGGTGCAGATCTGGTTCGGTTCTTCGGATTCGGTTATTATGTCCAACCCTATCAGTAAGTAGTGTGTAGTCAATGTAAACATGCGGGAACAATCGAAATAAAATACAATATCACTTTTCAAATACTTTTTTTATAATGAGTTTTTTTTTGGATAAAAATATGAAAAGGAGTTTCCTTATACTATGCAATTAAGAAAACTAGGGGCTTCACCCTCCGCGCACGCGCGGAGGTCATCTGTGCTGTGGGTGTTTTGTACTTCAGGCATTGCAAGTTGCTCTCTGAGATATGGGCTTGATTGAGTGTCCCTGTATATAACTCTGTCACACCATGCATCGTTTTTTCTCCCCTGAATCATATCCTGGAGAGTACAGAACAGAAAACATTAATTTTTCTAGCGCCACAATTTGTTCCCGAAACAGGGGAAACAATGAAGAAAACAGTGCATAACAAAACCATCTCAAATTTACCTCCAAAGCCTGATCGATTCCTTTCAAATTTGTATGTGGGAGTGAAAGTGTTTAATACCTCACGCATTCCTTGGAATACTTATCCAACCTTCATCTCATATCTTGTGTAAGTTGGTCCCTTGTCAAAGGGTAGCTGCGAAATGAAGTCTCTCGCTCCATCATAGCTTATACCAAACCCTATACTAAAAATCGCCAAAAAATGCAGTCATGTCTGTTGCTGCTATATCAAACCTGACTTCTTCAGTTTCGGTGATTGGATTATGGGAAACAGAGAAACATTCTCAGTACCAACATTAGCGGAGCGAACAACATAAACTCTAAATTTACATCGTGAACCAAGGGATATGATTTCGGGTGTTTAGTATTAATGATGATATGATAAGAACAGACAGTTGTATTCTTTAGTGTATAAGCTGGCTGTTGAGACACCAGCTGCAAGAGAGAGGGGTCATGGCAAACCAGAAGAACAAAGCAACCAAAATAAATATGTGTAAAAGCCAAGTGAGCAAGAAAAAACAGGAACGACACCATACCAGCTGCAGCATTACTTAGGTTTTGTCATCGGAATAAAACCATTAACCGTGAAATGCGCGTTTCTGTGATTAATTGCTTTCAAGTCTACGTCTGTAATAGAGTTGAGAGAGCTCGGACTTCATCCATTATACCTTGCGTACATTGATTGCACACATTTATCAGTAATAATGTAATATAGTATCAACCGATGTTTCTATATATAGCTATGGAACTCTGGGTTGAACCTTGTATGGATGGGATGCCCTTTGCAGATAAACCGAATGTGTAAAAAATCAGAAAATCAGCGAAGATGCCAGTGTGTATCCAGTAATTTATATATCTATACCAATACCATTTCCACTGAAACTTGCTTCCCCTATTTGCCTACATAGAGAAAGAAGAGAAAACACTATTTCAGTGATTGCCTAAAATCCAAAAAGAACAAAGCATAACCCATTGATCCATTCAAAGTCATCCTACGCTCATTATTACGAACCCCATGAACCAAAGAAGGGGGCCTAAACTCGTTAACAATAATGGAGATATGGCAATTTAAGAAGCTCCTGGAAATTCAATATGATGCAGAATACATACAAGAGGGAAAAATGGAAACACCTTTTACTGATCGCATAACTTCCGTAAACAGAAATATCTGACTGATTCCCTAATATTTCTTTAACTGACCGCTTGGTCCCAACTCTGGCCATGTCATCATATCCAGTGTCTAAATCACTTCCATCTCGACTTACCACCTGCAAAACGGGTAGCACAGATGAACATTTGTCTGCACCAGCATTTTTCCTTCGTATAACCCATCTATGCAAACAGTGCAGCATGCACATTTCCAGATTACCAAAGCCATGTCATAAACCAGATAACATCATGAAACCACCAAACCAACTTTTCTGCAAGCTGTTGCTCTCGACATTACATGAGTCGGAGTTCTAAGACGTTGCTAAAAATTAGCTAGACAAGAATTGTGAGATGAAGAAACGTACCTGGGCGCTACGCCCTAGAGTAATAGTGATCCTACTCCGCCGAGAAGCTTCCGACTTTTGAGGAGTTTTCCAAGCAAATAAAAAGGCAACTTTATTTGTGCCACGGTGCTGCAGAACAAAAAAATCAAACCAGCAAAGTGCATGCTATCATGACCACAGTACCTAGGCAAGCCACACATTGGTAAAGAAATATAAATAACAATGATGGAATGTATATACAGTTCATATATAAACCAGATACATAAGTACGGAAGATAATAGCAAACATTACTTACTATGCTTCAGACTTGTTTTCGCCGCAAGGCCATCGATAGACAAATAGACTGCAAGAGGATAATGTTAGATGGTAAGCAATGGAAAAGATAAATTAGGTAACATACTGTATATGACCGGACAGAAGCTACACAAAAGGATGCTTAATAACCTGAAATTTCTGGGGTCAGAACACCGAGGGTGATTACTATGGAAGTTCCTACCAAGACTAAGATAAGAGAAACTGTTTTAGATATTTTATGTCGTTCTGTAAAGCTTTTGAAAGCAGAGCTTTTAGATATCTAGTTGCATCTCTAGGGCCATAGTGCGTGGAGATTTCCATATGTGGAGATTTACTCATCGGCCGCTTGTTGATTCGGAAGCAAAGAAAATCTCGCGCATCTGTAGAGCAAAGCATAGAAAGCAAATATCCCTCCTGAAACTAAGAAATTCAACATATACATCATAATCCATGTATCTGAAGAAACAAATGGAACTCAATTAGCAAACCATTGTGTTCATACCTTCACCATTTTCATCCGTGCTTAGTACAAAAACCATGTACTTGATGAGTGATCGGAGAGTGATGGTCCACAATATCAACAGAAAACGAAGATCGTGCCTTCTTTTTGGTGATGTCTCAATCCTCCGTATGGAGGAGAAATACTCAAATTCCAAAAAAATAAGCCAAAACTCTGATATGCTAGAAGCAGAACTTGGTTACACATGTTTCTCCTATCAGCCTGATTCAGGAGGGAAGACAACAACACAGTTATAGAATAGTCTGGTCACATTGACACATATACACAGCTGTTCGGTGAACATTTATATTAGGAAAGATTATCAATCAGACATTCAAAAAAATCAATGCACGAAGCCTAAAATTCGAGACGGAGCTCAGAGATGCATTCAAATGAATCGCTAAAAACATTTTTTACTTTGAGGAGTGAAGTTGAGTCTAAATAGAATCTATCATCACAATCGTAATTAAGAAATGGTTTAAGAGTGCAGACGATTCAGCTATATGCAGAGGACGAAGAAATGGGATGTATAAACATTCCATGATTCGATCCGCCGGCGAGTAAGATCCGGCGTCGTTGAAGGAGGATCTTCTACGATCAGAGAAAACACACCGGAGACTGATTTCTGAGAATATGAATCGGATTCGAAGGTAGAGGGAAGCTCTCCATGATCATTTATCGTTTATTCTTATCGAGAGGTATGTTGAAAGCGACGGGAAGCATATTGAGAATCGAATTACCCCAATACCCAGGAAAATATGAATCTCTCCTAAAACAAAGTGACAAACCTTCTTCTTCTGGCGACCCAAATTCCAAATCCTCCAACATAAATTCTCCGACCTCGTGTTCCGCTCTTGAGGACTCCAATGTTGCGGCAGCCTTTAGAGGAAGAATAATAGTAAACCCAGGAAACGTCAAAATGCGCAAGCAAAAAAACAGAAATCGAAAGCTCATCAAGACGCACCTGAACCCTGGAATGGAGAAGATCAAACTCAGATGTCATCTTGAGCGTGACATTGAGGTACATAAGGAGGAGAAGAGTCGTCGGGGAAGCACAACTGTTAGCGTGACGATATGGGTTAGGGTTAGGTAATGGCGAGCGTTGATAGAAATGGATAGGTGAATCGAAACTAAAGTGGCGGAGCGAAAGAAAAAATGGGAGGAATCTTTTTTTTTCTTTAGTTGCTGAGTATATATGATTTACATAAAAACTATAAATTTATAAAAAAATGCCACATCATAAAATATGAGATGCTGAGGTGGATAGCTTAAAAATGGAGAGAATTAGTCTCTCATTATATATATGATGACCTCGTAATTAAAAAATCAGTGAAGATTTTCGGAAAACCATAAAGTGACTGAGAGATATGGTACTATATTTAAGAGACGAATATAAGCACAAGACGACTGAGAATATCATCCTCCCATGTTCAGCTCAAATTTCGTTAGGTCCTTTAATTTTATTTACTTAACATATTCCTAGCTCTATTATGATTTATGAAAGGAACAAACAAATATACAATTTAAACATTTAATATTTCTTTTTTTTTGAACTAAAAACATTTAATATTTCACCAGTAGAATGTTTAAACAACTGAAAAAGTAAACATCGATATTTACCATAACTAACGATGAAATAAATGTTAAAGAAATAAGGGGTTACAATTTGAGCAAACACAACACATGTTGAAAGGAATTGAACCAGAACTCATGGTGATATGGAGTTCAACTCCATTCAATAGCAAACCCTTTAACAAAAAAAAAAAAAAAAATCATGGTGATATAGTAACTATATATAACAAAAGAAAGTGACAATGTATGCATATAACATTCAATGAAATTTTGGAGGAAAGGCATAAAGACCTAAGTCTAATAATAATGTGCGTCGTTGTCTAAGATTTGCTAACAAACAAATGGCTCACGAGAATAGCTTTTAGCGAGTATTATTGTAAAGATGAGAAATTATAATGAAAATAAATAAACTAAACTTAGGAGAAAGGAACATCCACTTTCCCACTTTTAGTATGAAACTTTTGATATAATGTCCTTTGCTTGCCGAGGTTTTCCTTATTTAGACACTTCGTTTCTCTCACATATTCACCCATCACTCTTTAGTCTTTCCTCGACCTTTTTTTTTTAAAAATAAAATATTTATTACTTTATAGAGAAAATTATGATTTATAAACAAAGTTTTCTCGTCAGACCAAAAAAAAAAAAACAAAGTTTTCTCTGACTACTGCTGTGAAATTTTAAATAGTTTTTTAATACTTTATTCAAACAGTTTTCTTCCTTTTTGTTATCATAAGATTTTATTAAAAATATCTGAAACACAAACCGACAAAACAAAACCTTTTTGATAGTAAAGCTGGTGGACAACATAAAATTCTAGAGATAAACTAAACCCAAAAAAGCCACATGATTTATAGTTTTTTTTTAATAGTTACAAAAGTTAAGTAAAAATTAAAATCATAACTAAGACTAGAATTTTTTTTAAAAACTATTTAAACCAAAACTAATTTTCGCAGAAACGACGTAAAGCGATCAAAATTAAATTGACATATCTACTCAACACATCAATGAACTTATCGTTGTGAAAACCCTAATATCGAAAAACACACCATACCTTCATACATGTCCTCATATAGTTTTTCTTCCTACAAAACTTCAAATAGTTTTTCCTCCTGTTTATTTGTTGCAAATTAGTCACTGGTGACTGGTGTTACAAAGTTTGATAATGTGTGATTACATTTTTTGGTCCCATACTTGATGTATATAGTTTAGTCATTACGAAATTTATACGGCTTGGTTTTTAAAACACGATAACAAAAATAAATTCAAATATTTTAGTGTTTCGTAAAAAGATCAAATTCTGAGATACTCTTTGACCAAAAATCAAAGTCTCATATGGTCTTTCCAAAAAACAAGTTTTTTTTTTAAATCGTGAGAAGGGGTAAAAGACCATTTTAATCGGATCGGGTTAAATTTAAAATCCCTAAAAACCATTTACATCTTAACCAGGATATCCGGATAGTTTGGTCAAAACTATTTTAATCGGATCGGGTTAAATTTAAAATCCCTAAAATTTCGTTAAGTCCATAACCTAAAAACCAATCTCAAGCCATTTCTTCTCCCATTTCTTCCCTTTTCTAACCGTTTCAACCCAAAATCGAAAAAGAAGAATTTGTCTGAACATGCCTTTTATCAAAAAGAATTTGCGAAAATGTAAGAGAATAGAGGATGAATCTATTCCCGAAAAAGAGACGAATCGTGAAGAAGAAGAAGTAGGAAAGAAATCCGATGAGGAGGAAGTCAACATGGAAAAGGAATTCGAGAACGCGGAAGACGAGGAGGAATAGAATGAGGAGGAGAATGAGAAGGAGGAAGTGGAAGACGAGCAGGAGGAAGTTTCGCGGGTTCCGGGTTTAGGGTTTAACGAACAAGAAGTGGAACGAACCAGTCAAATCCTCCCTCCAATCAAACGTCAACACGAGGAAGAAACAATATCGGTCCATATTTCCATCAAAACCCATTGCATATCTAATTTTTGTAATTCGGATGAGTAAAACTTAGTAGGATTTGATATGGTTTGGAATAGGCACAAAATTGGTAAAATTTAGTGAAACTTGTGTGCAAAATTTGGTACGAGTTAGTTAAACTTTGATGCGAAACTTGGTAAAAATTAGTGAAACTTGGTAAAACTTAGTGAAACTTGATATGAAACTTGGTAAAACATAGTGGAAATTTCATGCGAAACTTGGTAAAACTTAGCGAAACTTGATGTGAAACTTGGTAAAACTTAGTGAAACTTGATGTGAAACTTGGTAAAACTTAGTGGAACTTTATCGCACAACTTGGTAATACTTCGTCAAACTTTTCGTGTGTGAAAAATTCAGAGGATGAAACCGAACCAATGCAGCCCACGAAGATGTGTTTCCCTCCCACCGACTATGTCAAGACAATAAAGCTTACGTCTAAGTGTTATATCGCTAAAGCCGTGAAGACCATAGAAGACACTCTCGAGAAAGATGAGCTGAAATGGTTCTATAAGCACCATCAATTCAAACACTTCTTCCATATGGGTAAGAAGACCATCTCCAAATGGATGTGATTGTGGATGATTCTGGTTAGGACCGCGGCTGTGGATAAGAAGATGGAGCTTTTGTTTATTGCCAACGGGGTTCCAATCCGCTATTCTCTTAGGGAGCATGCAATCCGGTTTATTTTTTCACTCCTATCCAAACCATTATGAAACCCTTGGTGGTGGCTCATATTTTGTTCCCAGATATATCGGAATGGATAGGATTACATATGAAGAAGTTGAGAAGAAGTTCCCACCTCTGAAAGGAAAACAAAAGCTTAGTAAGGATCGTCTGAAGATGACAGTCATGTACTTCTTGTCCAACGTGATCATTGGGAAGAAGAAGACAGGAAAAGGAGCACCTTCTTTTGAAAGTTTTTTCCCCAGAGCCGTAGATGATCTCGAGATGTGCAAAACCTTTCCTTGGGAACATTTGTCATTTGAGGAGAACATCAAAGACATCTTTCAATTCATGGACCATTCCGGAGGAGTGGCACAAACTTCATAGGTATTTTCTGCATGTATAGTTCCTTTGGAGGTAACAATATTTGTGTCATTTTAAATTGTTTTTAGTTGTTTTCTTTTTTGTAGTTGTCTGGCTTGGAACTATAATTGTTTGAATTATCTTGTGTTGTAGCTCTTAGCATTTGAGGCCATTCCAGTTCTAAAAAACCATTTCCGAAAAAATGTCCAGGATGCAGATGAGGATTTCCCTTGTATGTGCAAGATGAAGTACAAAACTGTGGGGAAAAGGGGGGTTTTAGTATCTCAGATATAAATGATAAGCTTGGAACTACGAAGGTTAGTACATTTCATACTTATTAAATTATGTTTTCTTAAATTCATGTATATGTGTGGTTGTTATGAAATTGTGTCTTCCTTTCTTACATTTGCAGGATACTCAAAGTCTCTTGGAGCCATCTCCTATGGAGGTAAATCTTCTAAGGAGAACTATGGATGCTGAAAATGGCTGGAATGATGTGGATGATCCTATCGTCGATGCTTGGAACAAGCTTCTAGTTAAGAAGAAGAAAACAATCTGGTTTGAAGAGATTTTCAACCAAGGTGTGGCTGCTCGTGCGTCTCAGGAAAATGCTCAAAAGTAACCTCCTACTATTCAGGATGTGGCAAGGACGCGTGGGGCTGGAAACGAGGCTGGGAAGTATCCAGAAGAGACTCCTGATGTTTTTAATCTTGTGGATGTGCAGAAATTAATCAAGGATGGAATGGAAAAAATGGAGTGTCGAATGTTGATGTTTTGGGAAGATAAGTTTAGGGAGATGTCTGATACGTTTGATGGTAGATTAACCGCTATGGAATCTGTTGTGAATGCACTAAGAGGGGGTGTGAAGGAGACAAAACCGAGAGAGACTGAGGATAAAGTTGATGATGGTGTTTTTTAAGAGCTTGAGGATGTTGGTGGGCATGTTGGTGAGGCTAGTTGTGTTAAGGAGAAAGAAGAAAGAAAGGGAAGAAAGAAAGCTACAGCTAGTAAGAAGAAGGATAAGAAAGGCAATAAGAAGGAGAAGAAAGAGGAAACTAAATGTACGAAGAGAGCGGTTGAACCTGTTGAGGAAGCACCCACAAAAAGGGTGAAGTTTATAATGAAGGGGATGAGGAAAGGGTCTACAACCGTGATTAGGAGTCCCGTAGTTACTAGGGAAAAGAACATGGAAAACCCAGCTGATGATGAATCGACCCAACCGTGAAGGTCAATGATCTTTGATGTAATGTCAGATACTTTGGTTAATTATGTTTTTAGAATTCCCGTTTTGCAATTAACTAAGTTTGCACTACCAAAACACTTAGTTTTACCAAGTTTTACATTGTGTTATAAAGTTATGCATGGTTTTACGATATGCTTGGTTTTACCAAAAAAATACTAAGTTTTACCAGCCAAATTACATCATTCATTCGAATATTTTACATAAACAACAAATAATATTAAATAATGAAATCAAAACATAGAATTCAATGATAGAATTCAAACGTAGATAATTAAGTTTTAGAATTCAAACATAGATTTCAAACATAGAATTCAAATTCATACATAAAAGTCTTAGAAAACGATAATTAAACCACATTACAAACCAACAACACCTCTCACAGCAGCCACAATCTCCTTTAGCTTGGCAATCTCTTCGTTGTTGATTTTAATCTCCTCTTGCATGCCTTTGATCGTCTTGCCCTACTCATCAACCTTGTTCAGAAGCTTCTGAATCTCTTTGTCGACACCAATAACCCATGGTTGACGAAAGTGAAATCCATCGTCCTACAAAAAATACCCAAAAAATCCAGAGTTACACCAAAGTAATCGAGTCAATTTCTCATTCAATCACTATGCAAATCAAACATTTTACCTTGTATTGGTGGCAAGTAAAGCACCTACTGCCTGGTAAAGTATCCAAATCTCTCCGATACTTTGGAGTTTTACAGACCTCGTGAACGATTCGACCTCTTTATGAGCCTTCAACCGTTTCATCTCTTTTTGGTGCCTCATATCCTCTTCATAGGGATCCAGAGAGAAATTCTTTGTACTCATTATAGGTGATAAAGATCGAGAGTGTTCAAGATTTGGGGGAAGATCGGTTGCGAATGAGGGAGAGGGAGAGAGATAGAGAGAGGTTTTGGAGAGAGAGGGAGAAACCGAAAATGACTGAAAATTGGGGAAATTGATAGATATTAGGTTTTGTAAAAAGAGGGGAAATTCAAAATTCTGTAATTTTGGGGGCGGGAGTTTCAAATTTTTGGGGTGGAAACAAAAGTTTTACCAAGTTGCCAGTTTTACCAAAAACTGGAAAGTTGTACTTTTGTCAATTTTTCAGTTTTAATGATTATACTCTAGCTTTAATTCAAAGAACTTGGTTATACTGATGATCTATGGCTATTTAGATGCATTATATTATCTGACTTTTGCAGATATAGATGGTTCACATCAACAAATAACTCTTTAAAAGTATATGATCTTTGCTTGTTAGTAGATAAACCTACAATACTTACCTTAATTTATGCAAGTGTTCATTTTATTTTAGCAAGAGATGTGCTATCTAGTTTGTATTGTATTGTAATTGTTATATTTAACATTATTATAAAAATTGAATATTGCAAATAATTATAGTTTTAGAAATCTTAGTTTTACCAAGTTTTTCAAAGTTACACAACAAATGAAAAATTGAAGAAATACAAATACAATTAATGTTGGTTCACATCAGCCTAGCTCCTATTACTGCATTTGAAACCAGCTCTCCAAGTTCCTTCTTGCCACTCTCTTGCTCCTTCTTCGTCGTGGCTCACATCCTGACGGATACCTTATTTCTTAACCTCTTCCCTTTCTTTTCGTATAGTTTGGAGGAAAAACTTACAATTTTTCGACCTCCTCTGGAACAATCCACTCAGACATATGCGGAATTGGAAAAATTGTCCTCGTATAAGCCAAAGCCCATAATTCTACCATGTAATAAGGCGAACACAAACCATACAAATCCTTCAATTCCGTTGGCCTAATTTTCTGCTTCAAGAATTTAGTAGTAGCAGTTATTGCCTGGACACATGGGTATCTATCAATATCAAAGAGTTTGCAGCTGCATGTATTATGTCTCAAATCCACCACATAAGTAATTATGTCGTCTCCAACAACACCATATTCAAGCTCGAATGCGTTAAGTTCTATCGTCGTAAGTTTGGCCGCTTTCACAATTCTACTGTGCAATGCATGCTCCACCAGAAGCACCAATTTTCACGCGTTCGATCCAACAACAAAATCTTTCATATGACTTTTAAACCACTCTAGCGAATTTTTCAATAAGTGCATCGATCATAGGTAGTAAATGATACTTTCTGGCCTTCTTGAAAACTGCATTCATAGACTCTGCACAATTAGAGGTGTCTATGTTCTAACTTGCACTGGGAAAATAAGACCTTTCCCATTTCTTCACATCTACACTTTTGTCAAGATATGCAGTTGCTTGAGGATACTTGTTCCTAAAAACCCCATATTGTCTTAGAAAATCAGCCTTAGAGTATAACCGAGCAATTTCCCTGAATTTTTTTCCAACTTCATCTTTGCTCAAGTGGGAAATTGTTCCTTTCACATTCTGGGACATATGGTAGATGCAATAACCATGTTCCGAGAAAGGGTACACCTGAGCTATTGCCTTGATGAGACTTGCATTTCTGTCAGTAGTAAACACCGACTCACGACTATCCTGTATATAGGTTTTCAGTGTATGGAAAAGTACATCCAACTTTCATCCTTTTCACCATTAACTATAGCAAAGACAATGAGATAGTGGTGATGATTCGGATCCTGCGTTGTGGCAAAAATTAGAACACCTCCATATACATTCTTAATGAAAGATGCACAACAATGAACACTTTCCTCATGGCTACAAACCCTTCGATGGAAGCTCTCAAAGCCACAAATAGACACCTAAACCTTTTTTGTTCATCCAAAACCAAACTTGTTTTTGTTCCATTATTCATCTTCTCCAACATATGCAAAAAAGAACGCAACATCTTGAAACCATCATCTGGACTACCACGGATATAAGAAACAACTAGGTTTTTCCCTCTAAAAGTCGTAGAGTACGACACTTCCACACTAGCTCTTCCTTGAATAAGCTTCACAATAGTTTTAGGACATGGGGTATCGAAGTTACCAGGATAGTCTTCGTGTAAGATGCTTGCAACTAATTGTGGTGTACCTTTCCTCTTGTTGCTTATACCACTTGAACTTGTCTGAGAGCAAGAATGCATCTTCGTGTATGTTCTAACCGAGAAAATGGTTGAATTCGTAACCTTTGCAGCTCTCAACTGCCATTTACAACCTTGCCTTGCTTCACGCCATTTCACCACATATCGAGTCGTATCTGAATTGGCTAATAAAATCCCGAAACAATTCTCATTTGCGGCTCTATCAACCAAATACTTCACATCTTCTTTATATTTAAATTCTTGACTATTCCAAACCCAAACCATCTTCCCATTCATCTAAACGCTTTGTCTCTTCCACAACCCGGGGAAGCTCAACTGATTTAACCATATCATAATCATGCATATTATCATGTTGTACAATATCACCATTTCCAATATCAACATTCTCCAACGGCTCAGTCGGCTTAGTGCGCTCATGAGGTTGTTCTGCTGATTCCTCGCCAGTAACAGGAGTAGCATCAACATAATTAATTACCCCAATATTATGCCGAGCACTAGAAAAAATCTCACCATAACTCTCACCATCTCGTTTTCCCCTCTCTACTCTTGAAAGTTGCTCGGTGATCAGAAATATTTCCAAATTGTGACAACCTCTACATCCAAAACCCTTCTTCATTGCTCTTTATCCACAGAGGTTAGATTCCTCGCATGTAACAGGAGTAGCATCAACATACTTAATTACCCCAATATTATCCCGAGCACTAGAAATAATCTCACCATAACTCCCACCAACTCGTTTTCCCCTCTCTACTCTTGAAAGTTGCTCAATGATCGGAAATATTTCCGAATTGTGACAGCCTCTACATCCAAAACCCTTCTTTGTTGCTCTTTATCCACAGAGGTTAGATTCACATAAACATCATCTTCATAAAAAAAAAACGACCGCCTTTGAGGGTTCACTACTAATGAAATATAACTCAAATTCAGCCTCCTCGTAGAATCATATATTGAAATCTTTTTGTGTATCCTATCCACTAACAATGAATACATTATCTCCTCCAAAGATGATGTCTTAAACGATATACCATACAACCGAAATTTTCTTTGAATCCATTCATAGTCATCTCCGATCTTTGAATAATGTTCTTCATAATCAAAATATATGTTTGTGAAAGGAGAACTCATCCTCTTCTGAAAATGACATACAAAATATGCATTATCACTCATATTTCAACAGTAATACCAAGTTCTACCAGTTCTACTATCGTAGTATTACCAAGTTGTATCAGTTCTAGCCAGCTATTAATGCCTAGTTTTACCAATTCTTACTATTATATTAATACCAAGTTTTACTAAGTTAGACAACTTTTTATTCAGACCAAAAACGATAACAACAACACGATTCCGTACGATTTAACCACTGATTTCAAAACAAAACCAATTCAATTGTCTAATTCACCAAGAAAACAAAGTTGACAACCCAATGTTCGTTAATTTCTACCCCTAAATTTTATAAAAAGCTTCATTCCCCAAACTAGCTCAATTGCCCCAAAGTAGAGATTTAAGAATAAAACGAGAATAGGATCAGAGGAGCGACGACAAAAAAGGAGAAGAACTAACCTGTGTTAATCCGGAATCCGAATGTAAGTGGCTGGAATGGGAGAACTTGGGTTAATTCGGATGAATTCAGATGATTTTCGAACAACATTCGACCACGACAATCCAAAGAAGAGAAAGTGGGGATGCCCGAGTGAGAAGAGAGAAGCTTTTTTGATTGATTGATTTAATTATATTTATTTTATTTTGTTTATTAGATCATTAAGAGCAAAACGTGAATATCAATAAGATGTGAAGAGTAAGGCGTATGATAGATTATAGAGTAAGTGAGAATTTGACTTTGAGTCATGTAGCATTTGAGTATTTGATCCTTCGTAAAGTTAAACCCTATCACTCATTTCTACTTTCCCCATCCCCATATATAATATTTCTTTCTTTTTTACACTTTTCAGGAAAACATGTTTTATTTGAGTTTTTATCATGGATTTTCTTTTTCCTCTTGTGAGAAAATTAGTTAAAGTCCTACAAACAATATTCTCTAGGGAGTCTTTTCTATGTACTATTACGAACTTTCAAACTCTCTCTTCTAACGTTGTTTTCCTTCATATAAATTTGCTTTCTTACTCTGTGTTTTAGATCCTGTTAAAACTGTAGTTGTAATGTGAGGTTTGTTTGTGGATAATAATACTAATAAAGATGATTTGAACAGCATAAAAATCAATATTAATGCTTTGAAGATGAAAAAGTTATCGTTGATTTTCACGAAACTTAAAGGTATGATATCATTTAATGAAAGTAACCCATAATTTAGACGTAAAAATTAACTTGTATCATCTCCATAAATCAATTCGTGGAGAAAGCTCGCTTAATACATGTATTCCCCCCCCCCCCCCCCCCCACCCCACCCACAAGTATATTTTTTGTTTTTTTTCTCTCTTAATTTTCATTTTATTAAAATCTGTTATGGGGCTTTCATAATCCGTCCAAGAATTAGTCTCTTTCACAGTCTTAACACCAAAGAGCCCCAACCCTATCACCATACACATTTATCTCTCTCTCTCTCTTTTCTTTGTCATCTTACCCTCTTTCTCTCTCTCTGTAAGAGTCAGACATAGATCTTAGATTTTTCCCAGGGGAAAAAGTGAGTTATCTTTTCAGACCTTACAAAACATTTGGTTTTATAAATGGTGTTCCACAAATCATTGCTTGTACTCTCCTAATTAGCTTCGTTATTTGTGATCTAAGCAATTAGCCAAAAAGGAAGAGCTCACATATGGAGAGATCAAACAACATAGAGTGGAGGAACAACTTCTATGGCCGTTCAAGAACTTCACCATGGAGCTATGGGGATTATGATAATTACCAACAGGATCATGAGTATCTTCTAGGGCTTTCATGGCCACCAAGATCCTATACTTGCAGCTTCTGCAAAAGGGAATTCAGATCGGCTCAAGCACTTGGTGGCCACATGAATGTTCACAGAAGAGACAGAGCCAGACTCAGATTACAACAGTCTTCATCACCATCTTCAACACCTTCTCCTCCTTACCCTAACCCTAATTACTCTTACTCTTCCATGGCTACCTCTCCTCCTCTTCCTCCTCTAACCCTATTTCCAACCCTTTCTCCTCCATCTTCACCTGGTTATGAGCCATGTTTGGCCCGTTCCTTGAGCCCCAAGTCTAAACATTTACCAGAAAACGCTTGTGAGACTATGAAATCATCTCTTGTAGTCGAGGCTGAGGAAGCTAAAAGATTGTGCAAGAAAGATGCTTGCAATTTCTTGAAGAATGGTGAAATCATCAGCTTGGACCTCGAGATTGGTGTGATCAACGCGTCAGAGGAAGATCTAGATCTAGAGCTCCGTTTGGGTTATGCTTAGGTGGTAAAGCTTTATATAAATCTATCCATAAAGGATTCTAAGTTCACATTAGATCATTTTAGAAGAGATGCTGCTTTTCTAAACTTCCTTCTACATAAACTCTCTAAGCGTAAAAAAAAAAAAAAAAAAAAAAAAAAAAAAAAAAAAAAAAAAAAAAAAACTCTCTAAGCGTTTTAATTAGTATATTACAATAGCATAAGCTTGCGTTAAATGTCTTATAGTTATCTGCTTAATTACTACTGTTTTATTATATATGACTATAGTATAAGCTATAAAATTGCGTTACTTATAGTTATGTGCTTAAACTATTGTTTTATATACAACAATGGATACAATTTTGTCTCCAAATTGATTATCTCCGCGTATTCGATCTTCTATTAATTCTACTCTTTCCTTTTCATGTAAATTGATGCGTTCAATTAGTATTTTTGTCTTATAAAGATTGATGTTTCAACTGATTCTCAGCAAATTTATTGTATATTTCGTAGTGCACCATATATGATTTTTTTTTTTTGTCAACTCCCTATATCTATCGATGTTCGTTATAATTGCACACTTTCAATAGTACAAAATACTGGTTAAAAGATATATTATACATTATTTAATAATTTGTTTTTTGGGGGATGATTTTTGTAAGAATCTTTTAATCTTAATTTTTCATAGCTAATAAAGTAGAAGCACTTGAAGGTCGAACCCTAACAAGGGCATATGATAATAAAATTCATACACATAACATTAATGCTTCTACCTTAGAACAATTGATGATTAGTTTGAAAACCTTTAAATCGAACGTCATAATGTTCCGCTGATCACATCCTCAAGCAAATTGAACCATGTATTAAATATAATTGATCATTTGGTTTGTAGTGCTACTTTGTTATTAGGGTTCCAATCTTTTTTTTTTTAACTTTAGGGTTCTAATCTTCTTTCTGTATAGACACTACTACAATATAATAGACTCATTTATTGGAACTCGATATCTTATTTGGTGCTTATGAAATTTCACATGCGACATTAAATAATTCTGAGCTTTTGCCACTATGAAATTATATTTTTTTCGTTACATGCATGTTAAAATGTATATTCAGATTGAAAAGAATAAAATATGTAAGTAATTTATAAAAAACTATTTTTTCTTTCAAAGTTACAAAAATAATAATGACGTTTATCTAAAAATATATGTAATTTCATGTTAAAATATAGTTCGTTTATTTAAAAACAATGATGTCGTTTTGTTGACAAATATTATTTATGTATGTTATTTTATTAAGCAAAAATGCAAACGTATTAAGAAATATAAAAATAGCCAAGGCTTCTTTTTTTGTCAACGTCAGGCTTCTATTGTTTGCGAGTAAGAAAAGAGTGCTTTCAGTTCAGTTCCTCATAGTATTTTGGTCAGTCTCAACCTTTTAGTGATGATTTCTTAATTCTTTCAAACTTGAATGGTTTGAATAGAAACTACGTTTGAGAAAGAAAAAAAAAAGAATATAATTGTGTTTTTTTTCAAAAAAATATAATTGTGTTTGCGTGTGATCTTGACTAATTGTACGATAATAATATTATTTTTGACTGAATCATTGCACTGAGGGTTAACAAATCATTATTGTAAAACAAGTCCCAAAGCATATTTCAGTTCCATGAGTGCAAAAACTGTAAACATGTCATCATTACTTTGGTATCTTCATTAATATTTTCTTAAAACTTTAATTCTTTTCTTTGTTTTGAAATAGTCACCACGAACACGTACGCAAAAAAAAAAAATCATACAGAACTATAGAGATGTTCAAATCTCTTCCTGAATGATATAACATATAGAACGTTCATATATGATAGATAGTTAGATACAGTCATACAGATATACATAAGACGGTGTATGTATCTGGCCATAGTTAGATTTGGACAAGAGGGTATATATGCTGGAAGTTGGCATTCCCCAAAACCTGAGAGTTTGCATGTTCCCGAGAATGTCTGGGTGTGGAATGGCATGATGAGCTTTCCTTTTTTAGTAAGTTTTGTTTTGGTCAGTTCTAAGCATTACTTTCCTCCTCACCAGATTACTTTTCTGCAAAAGCATTAATTAAGTCTTTCCTCAACACCTTTTTCACATACTAAAGCACTATGTCACTATGCCCACTTCTAATGTAAACGCACGAATCTTATGTATTCATTATATGCATATATTTGTGCTGAAAACGCATATATGTGGCTAGATCTATGTGTTTGTGTATGTTTGAGCATAAAGTAAATAACACATAGAGTTTTTTTATCGAGGTTCGGTTCTCCTATATCCCCGGGACCTAGTCCAGAACAAATCCACTAGAACAAGATGCAATTACAATTGCTATGATATCCAACACAACAATGCCTATCATTCTTTTCTAGATGAATCACTATGGAACGGTACCTCTACAAAGTCTACTGTCGATTACAATCGATACAACTCCATCTACCCGATGTGATTGTACTCCATAGCTAAAACCACCAGTAAATCTACTAGTCTACAAGGTGGGGCGACGCCACACACACCTGTGTGCATCTTTCCATGAAAACCCTAGACGCGCACATATACAAGTCGCCGTCTCTTTGTTTATATAGTCAAGGGTCAAAACCCTAAGCATCTATAAGCCCATGTGATTTTTCCATCTTCTGGGCTTCTTAACTCACGTGACTATGTTTCCTAAAACAAAGGAAACTCCACCAATAAGGAAATAATCATTTATTTCCGTTTTCCCGCTCTTGAGCTACATTCTGAGCTACGTTCTGAACTACCATCTGTTGTAGCACAAACTACTTCAGGAACTGTATCAAGAGCTGCCTCATCATCTGTGTCAGTTCTGCTAGCACGAACTGCCACAACTATCCGTCGACTTTGTCTTAGCCTTTGTATCACGTACAACATGAATCATCTTTATCTTTGTACCTTCTCTTATTCGACATATGAGAAGTACCACATTCTACTCAAGTAACTGTGTCATGTTCTGTTTCAGTAGCTGTGTCACGTTCTGTTCCAGTAGGTTCTCAAACCAGTCACCAATACATCTTCAATCTCTCCCTTGATGACTGAGTTTTAGAACTCAAACATAGTTAAAACTCAGGCATAGCTGACATCTTCATTCTCTCCCTTTTTAACTTAGTTTGATACTCAAGCACATTATTCTTCTACTAATAGCACTCTATAATAAAACTCTCCCATGAATTAAACTTGTTGTTTCATGAGAGAACTCTCCCTGAGTTGAGCTTCTTTTGTATCAGTCTTGTAAAGAACTCTCCCATAAATTAAGCTAGAGAACTCTCCCTGAGTTAAGCTTCTATTGCTTATACCTCTCCCTGAGTTAAGCTTTTATTGCTTAGAGCTTGCATTTTAATCAACACACTATCAGAACGAATATCTCAAGACCATTAACACGCCATGTTTTCTCCCCCTGCTTGTGTTCATAACTAAGTTAAAACACCCAACAACGTATCCATTGATTTTGCCACGAGTTGTTTCTGAAATAGATGTGTGCTAGCTTCTGTGGAAGACTTTGTAAGCATAACCTTCTTCTTAACTAGATCGTACGCTATCCCAGCTTCAGACTCCATAAGTGTGTCTTCTTCATCCTTTTGTTCAAAAAAAATCTCCTCTCTGAAATTTTTTACGTCCTTGTCACGCAAGGAGAAGAGAGATTGCTTCACCTTAATAAAAGCTAGCGAGTGAATAATTGACATATGTCCAAGCCAACTAAATAAAACATGTGCGGAGGCCTTCTTCCAAATGAGTATCCCAGTGCTTCATAGAAGATCTTTTCACCAAAAGCTAATTTCGAGTCATGAACCACACTTCAGACTCTTCAAAATTACTTGTATTGCAGTATGTCATTACTCTTCTAAGCTGTGGCTCATAATGGCTTACTTTATTACTGAGGAATAATAAACGATGGAAGACCATATTGCAGAACAACTCCCACTTGTTTCTCGATGGTGAAAGAAACAAAAACAATTCTAATGATTATCTTCCTCTTTATTTCATCTTTTGCCTCTGCTTCTGCTTCAATCTCTTGCAGCAATTCTTTTTAACTTGATGATCTGAAGCTAGACCTTGTTTTCTGAAATTACCAGCTTCAAACTGAGTTTCTCATGTTCCTCCTAATGCAAAACCCACTTCTTTTCAAACTCATCTTGCTCTCACTTTAACGTCTCTGCCTCAGTTCAAGCAATTCAATTGTGGATCATACTTCTCATTCAGTGTTGAAATTTCAAGCCTCTTAACTTCTGATTCTAAACAACATTCCTCTGTTACCGAAAAGCTTCCATGCCTTTCCACTTTGAAAGCCGAAAGACTAACCGTTTCTTGAGAAATACAGGCTTCACCACTATCTCACGCATCAAACTACTACCACTTCAATTGAAATCAGCAGAGAAACAACAGAACTTTCTTCTTTTTCCTCAGAACTTCTCTAGTTATTTCTTTTATATCTTGTCTCTGCAATCCTCCTTTGCATTCATCTTCATGTCCATGGAAGATCCTTAAAATCTCACTATCATTATCTACTTTACAGAGATAAGATGGTAAGCTCTCTTTAGTTTGCAGGTGGAGCGTAGCTGCAATATACTCAATGTGGTCTATTGTATCACTCGTTTCATCTCTTCGTTTGGAAAGTTGAATCCTTTCCTTCCACAAATTTGCTTTTTCTTGCGTGAAAGATACCATATACTCCAATGTATATTCTCAGGCCTTGTGCCGGCAAGAGTTCAGAGAGTTTCTTGCAGTTAAGCTAAAAAAACTCGTATATCACCAAAATCAAACTTAACTGCAGGCAACAAGCACACGATCACCATCACCTTCTAGCAACTCTACTGACAAACTAGCTTTTCCTTTCTTCACTAAATCTCATGCGCCAGCTTCTAAAATCAAGTCCTTTGATTTTATCGTAAATTTTCATTACTGAATCTCTGTCTGTTTTACCCAAAGACACGAACATAACAGACCTTGCAACTCGGTTTTAATATTCTTGGCAAATTCTTGTCACTGACTTAGCCATACACCGCATGATGCAACTTCGGTGAGCTTCTCCATCATGAGGCTTTCTTTGTTTTACCCTTGGCTAGCCGTCTGGCCCAATGCTTCATCCATCTCCATTCGATGACACAGACATTCAGTCATGAGTGTGAATCTTAATCCCTTTCACATTGTTGATCACATGGACTCACAACTTATTCTTCCCTATTAGACCAATTGCCTTCAATCTTGAGAGCAATTCTTCGTCAACCAAAGACATAACATTGTCCTTGAATCTTGACAAATGTTATGTAGCTTTTTACTTGCAATGAAACCTGAGAACAATTCTTCAACACGTGAACCACACAGTCACCTCTGTTTCAGAATCACAAACTAAGCATAACGTCTTCTATTCTGTTTCATCAGCCATTTTTTAAGCAGCCTACCCTCCGTATTTCAGCTTACCCTTTGAATGATCCAGCTTAACTCAATTCATGTATGCTTACTACCATCTACCTTTTGGACCACAAACTGCATGCACACAAGACGATCATACCCATTTCTGGTTCTTTCCATGACATGACGATGATTCTTACTTCATCTGAAGCAAGAGTTTCTTTCTAAGCCTTGTTCATTCACCCGTCTGGTGGCTTCTCCTCAAACCTTTTGTTCAAGCTGAAACTGATATTTCCTTTTCCTAGAACCTAGTTCCATATGTCCAGAATGATCATGTAAACATTCAGATCCATGCCACTTTGTTTGACTAGCCGAACACAACTTCTCATCATACTTGACACATTATTTCATCTACAGACCTGTCTCGGAAAATCATGCAAAAACCTCGAAATAACCGTTGGAATCTCAATCCCACCGTTGATTCTTAGGAAAATAGTGTTAAGAAGCTCACCACCAAGTTTCAACCTGATCAGAACTCTTTTGAGCCTCCAAACGTCGCTCTGAATTTGGTGTGATAGATATGTCTTCTTGAGTAACATCTTGACTTAGTCTTTGCAGTTCTCTCCCATAATCACTAACCTACAACGTTTTTCTGATTAACCACAACCCCACAACTTCAAGCATAGAAGAATAGGGAACATTAAGCACAACATCTCTTCCTCTGCGATTCTTCTCATGAACAGGAACACAGCGTCTGTAGCTCGTTTCTTCAAAATCAAAGAAGATGGTCCACCTTTGTGTATGAATGTCCCAATATATACGCTAAGCATGATTCTTTTGCTTTCATTATCTCCAGTCTTTACCACAGATTCATGTCATGAACCACACATTCTATGGTTCCTAAGGTCTTCGAAAATCACCATTAACTTTTAAGCTCTAATCTCAGCTAACAACCAAAAGTTCAGCGATAAATGATTTCATCACCATAGGATGGCTTGCAGACGCTCAGCTTCCAAATCACAGAATCTATCTTATTGTTCCTTCATCTTGTTATTTGCGAGTATGTCTCCACAATACATGTTATTTGCAGACTCTTGTGAGATATCAACACAAGAACTTAATATTAACACTGACTGGATCAAAAAAATCAAACTCAATGAGAACTCCACCACCAATCCTTCCAAGAACAAGCTGTAATAAATGATTTTTCACCACTATCTTGTGCTTTACTTTTATTCTTCATAAAAGATGCAGATTCTCGCCATCAATAACTCGTCACATAGAAACCAATAGCAGACTCCATCACTTAGACACCTTGTACTCTGAGAACTGCTGAGACAAAGATGATTCTCATGTCTCTGAGATGGCATTTGAACTCATGTCTTCTTTGAATCTTAACCATCTTTCCTAATGTTTATTAGGCGTCCCTGAGCACTCAAGGAACATGATGTTGATACTGAACTTCCTCTGTGTGAATTTGGGATTGGTCTCTAGTTTGTGTGCCGTGATATGAAAGTGGAACATGTATCCAGTTGATCGTGGAGATAGACTGGGAATGTGAGCTGATATACCGATTAACGCTCGTGGTATATGATTTTCTCCTCATGACAACCTGAGATGCCCGTTTCATTCTGATTCTTCAGCAACTCGAGCTTCTTGTGCATCTGATTATCCAATAATCTGCGTTAGCCCTAGATTGCCATGAGCATCATGGTCTAACAACATCTGATACGGAGCTTGATGTAGTTGAGATTACAATCTCTATCTTTCCGATGAGAGCCTCGTTGTCAATCGAAGAGGGATAACCAATTCATGAATTCCCATTTATGTTTAAATGAGCTTGATCATTCTCTTGGCACATATGCTCATTAACCTCAACACAAGCTCACACACTCCACCATTTGTTCTCTACCAGCAAGTAAGAAACAAACTTAGTTTTTTTTCAATTTGATAAATGACCAACATTGATGCACTCTCTGATTGCTTTCACCGGAACCTCTGCATTTCTACGCAAACCTTTTATTGCAGTTTCATGGCCATCCCCAACCGGATGTGCATTTAACGTATACTGTGTCATACATCCAAGGAACAAAAACATAATTCCTCTTTGAGCTATTGTCCTAAGGAGGGAGCTTCCAACCATTCCAGTTGCTACTGTTACAGCACCGCTCATTATTCCCATCCATCCATTGATGTTTCCGCTTCTTATCCACTGATATAGGGCTAGAGCATTCCTCTCTCCCTTGAGATTAATCTCAAACAGATGAATTGTCCTTTTTGAAGTGTAGATCACTGACTGCTATCATTTCTGAAACTGATGTCTTGTATCTCAACATTAATAACACCGCGTCAGAGCTTGAACAGATGCACAAAAGACGCTGTAGTCGCATCACTACTTGTAGAGTTTCTAGACATTATTCTTAACTTATTAATATTGTGTCCCCGAGTCGAAGTATTCATCACAAGCATGCCACTTTGATCAACGCTCAAAGTTCAAATCGGACTCTTGTGTGTCTTAAATTGCGCTATGACACCTTCGCTTATAAGCTTTGAACTTGTACCCAATCTCACAACAGATTGCATCTCAACTGTTACTGCACACTTCTGCAGTGTACTCCGTTAACAGAGTACTTCACCAGCGAGCTTCTTTGACATAAAAGTTTCTATTTCTGATGTTTTCTGGAATCCGAGCATACATTTCTGACCCAGATTTTTAACCTCCACTTGCAAAGACCACCCTTCCATTGAGCTTAAATCGCTAAAGCTCCACCAGTCCAAAAATACTCTTGAGATCAACACACTCAACCTATACACGCTTTCTCTTCGTCTCCGACTCTTCAGATACACTTGTAAGTTAAATAACATCTTCATCATGTCACTGCTTCTCACAGCCAAGATAGCCATTTGAATCTCAAACCATTGGTCTTCTTTATCTTTTACTTTTTATCTTTAAGTCAACCCAGCCCGAAGAAAACTTGTCACAAGTGAATCTTGATCTCTTTTCTTGTCCACGGAGTGACTGAGTCAGACCGATTTCGAGCCAACATTCTGGTTTTACCAACGAGCCTCTTGATAATCACTTATTCTAGTGAATCTTAGCATTTGAGTCTAAAGATGTCTCTCCGATCTCATGCTCCAACCATCTCTCATCATTAACTCCCGATTCAAGTTTAAAGTGAGCTAAATATGCTCCTCACTCTGCATCCCCAATTCTTAAGGCTCCTCTCAATCAAGACAACTTACTGATATTCTCATGGTGGGGAGAACCAGATTTAACTTTCATTGATGTTGCCTACTTTAACTCAATAGATCTTTCCAGCAGCTACTACAATCTGACACGCTTCATGATTTCCGGAATTAAGAACATCATTCATAAACCCAGAAGTAATTAACCAAAATCAGTAGAAGAAAGCTCAAATTCCTCAATTGCTTCAAACTTCTTGTTTCGATGGTGAGAAAGAGATAATTTTTTTTTACATCAAATTGAGACTTCTCCGACAAGAGTGTTGTTGTTTCCAGAAATCATAATATTAAGCCAAATTTTCTTTTCTGTTGATAGCTTATGACGACATCGTCTTCACTACTTCACGTCAAGTTTACCCGTCTTCTAGCCATAGCTATCCGGTTCCCCGCTTTTTTTGATAGATTGGTCTTGAGTGAATCTTTGGCCCATTGATAATAATATATAATCTCTTTGCAAACCGGCCCACAAAGTAACAAACCCTAGCTTGTGATACAACTCTTCTTCCTCTACGAGAAGCGGATAACATGTTTTTTTTTTTTTTTTTTTTTCAGAAGACCTCAAACTTAAGTATTCTCATCAGATCCACCTCCATGCTCTATGTTGACAAGATATCAGAAACTCACGCCAATAACCAAGAAATATCGTTCCTCTTAGACACACACTCGAATCGATTCACAAAAGAAAAGAGAACCGAACATATATGATCTCTTAACTCCTTTAATCAACCTAGTCACACATCCAGGATCTTCTACCCGAAAATAAGCATAATCTCTAACGGGTTAAGCTCTGATACCAATTGAAAACGCATATGTGGCTAGATCTATGTGTTTGTGTATGTTTGAGCATAAAGTAAATAACACATAGAGTTTTTTATCGAGGTTCGGTTGCCCTACATCCCCGAGACCTAGTCCAGAACAAATCCACTAGAACAAGATGCAATTACAATTGCTATGATATCCAACACAACAGTGCCTATCATTCTTTTCTAGATGAATCACTATGGAACAGTACCTCTACAAAGTCTACCGTCGATTACAATCGATACAACTCCATCTACCCGATGTGATTATACTCCATATCTAAAACCACCAGTAGATCTACTAGTCTACAAGGTGGGGCGATGCCACACACACCTGTGTGCATCTCTCCATGAAAACCCTAGACGCGCACACATAAAAGTCACCGTCTCTTGGTTTATATAGTCAAGGGTCAAAACCCTAAGCATCCATAAGCCCATGTGATTTTTCCATCTTCTGGGCTTCTTAACTCACGTGGCTATGTTTCCTAAAACAAAGGAAACTCCACCAATAAGGAAATAATCATTTATTTCCGTTTTCCCGCTCTTGAGCTACATTCTGAGCTACGTTCTGAACTACCATCTGTTGTAGCACAAACTACCTCCGGAACTGTATCAAGAGCTTGAAGGAATTTCTAGCAGTTCCTAATCCAATTAGGCAACCCTAGGTATAAATTACATAGCCTACGATCTAGGGTTCATGTTTATTTTATTGAATCTATATTAGATCTCGAAGATACCTGAAAGTTATGCAGCGGAAGATGATTAGGTGTTCGAGATTGATTAGCGCCTCAAGTGCTGCGCCTCTACTGGTATCCACACGCACACAAACTGGAACGGACGGGATGCTAGTGCCGTATAGAGATCGTATCTCTCAGAGGGTCTCAGTTTCTTTCTGGTGGCTGTGAATTAGATCTAATCTAGTAAAAGTCGACCATATATCATATATATATTGACTTTTACCATGACCTAATTAACCAAGACTCAAACCGTGGTTAATTAAGTCATAAACCAAAATAATTATTTTGGTTTGCGATCTGTGTCGATCGATGCACCTTTGTGTCGATCGACACTACCTCAGAAACTCGCTATTGAATGCATATCAAATATACATTCACCAGGTTATTACATTAATGATCAACCCCATATTTTGTATCCAGTTTGCTTAGGGTGGATCATATAATACTAGCAACGAGTTCTTAACTCATTGATCATAAGTGGCTTCTAGCAAAGCATTATGATTGCCTATTATTATATGACTGTCTCAACTCGACAATACAACTTTCACTTAGAGTAAGTACAATAGATTTCAGGACATTCTCAACAATCTCCCACTTGTACTGGAATCATCTATTCCTATATTCCCTTCGTCTCTATATCTCGATATGGCATAAGGCAAGATCCGTGTCATCCTTATTAAGCCCTGATCATGTTCATCGAACTTCGATTTATACTGACAAGACAAACGACTAACAATCACCTCGTTTGAGTGCGGCCACACATTTCTCAGTATCAAATCTTCGATGGGCCCTGAGATATTTATCTCCTGTTATATAGGAGGGACAAATCTCATCTTGTTCCATCCCTGTTTCTTCACACACTTCATGATACGCCCAATCAATGCCTTTATAGTTGATATACCATGGATTTTACCGGTTTTAACCATGGTATATGCCTTATTTATCAAGTCTTATGTTATGTTTTGGAGTCTTTTTATTATGTTTATAGGTTTAGACACGTTTGGAGCATAATTGAAGTTATTGGAGCATTCTGGAGCATTTTGGAGATTTTACCCGAGAGACAGAGTTCACTGCCCATATTTGACGCTTGCAACGATCGGCACACCATTAGCATCGATCGTTTCATAGCGTGACCAAGCATTATCGCGAGCGTTAATGAAGAATGAGGATTAATGCACTAAAGCCCAGAAAGCCCAGATATTTACACAGAAGCCCAAAACGTGTTTTAGCTATTATATAAGGGTTTTTAAGCCATTGTTTAGGCTACGCTTTCATTAAGTCTTATTTTATTTCAGAGAGAGTTAGGGGCTGATCCTGCTCTCTCTCGAGAGAGAGGATTTTGAACCCCAGTTCTTTGTTTTATTTTATGATATTTGGTTTTCTATTCAAGATGTTTTCTGTCTCGATGAACATGTCTGAGTAGTTTACCTGTTAGGTTGAAGGATTCTCATTAGGGATTTCATGGAACTATAGTTTAAATCAATCTGTAGGGATTCATATCTGCTAGTTCTTTGTTTAGGTTGTTCTTAATGCTTAATCTGAAGTAGCTAATCAGAATTATGATGTTAGGTTGATTGATACAACGAGAGTTGGTTAATTAGCTAGAAAGAACCTAGATGAGCAATTTGATCTACTCGCAAAGAGATTTGGTTTAGGGGAATTGTGAACATATCAAACCTGATCATTAATGCTAGTTTAATCTGTTAGTAATTGCAAAGAGATTTGGATTGCTGCACTTAGACTTAGAGAATTCTCGCAAAGAGATTTGGTGAATTCTAAATCCGTGTTTGAATTCTAGAACAGTTTCTGATTAGATCCAGACTGATTGATTGCTTGTGTTCCTGATTTCCTGAGAACTCCTGAAACCTAACGCTTCACTTCCTTGCTCACAAACCACTCCTGCTACTGATTTACTTTTCGGCTCTGCTTTTAGTTTAATCACCTTTGCTTTCTCCTAGTTTAATCTTTTCTGTTCTTATCTATCGTTGACCGGAGTCCCTGTGGATTCGATACCCTAAGTACTACAACTACATCACTGTGCACTTGCAGTTAGAATAGGGATAAAACTACACCTATCAAGTTTTTGGCGCCGTTGCCGGGGATCGATGCTACACCTATGCAACGATCGATGCTAATGGTGTGCCGATCGTTGCAAGCGTCAAATATGGGCAGTGAACTCTGTCTCTCGGGTAAAATCTCCAAAATGCTCCAGAATGCTCCAATAACTCCAATTATGCTCCAAACGTGTCTAAACCTGTAAACATACTAAAAAGACTCCAAAACATAACATAAGACTCGATAAATAAGGCATATACCATGGTTAAAACCGGTAAAATCCATGGTATATCAACTCCCCCAAACTTAGCTCTTGCTTGTCCTCAAGCAAGTAAAGAACCAAAGTATAAGAGAAAAAGTTTGAAAACTCAGAAACTCATTTCGTCCTAGGAACTTTCACAATCACATTCACTTAGTAAGCCACTGAAAACTTTCCTACGGAACTCAAGACCACAATGTACTTCCCCCACACTTAGCAACTGTCCTAAGTAAACTCCACAATTACATTCAAGCATTCAAATTCACCCTACTGACTTCTGCAAATATTTATGTGCGGTCTCACCTAAGGAGTATCGATCAAAGGGCACATGGACTCTTACCTTGCCAGCTCTAGACCACCATACTGTCTTTCTCTGGTCCCTTTCTTCTCTTTTCCCTTCCTTAACAACTGACTTTTCCCCACTGGGTATCATTTTTTTTTTTATCAGTGTTCTTCCCGTTTTGGGGTGTACTTTGGACACATTCCATGGATCACATGAGAGAAAATAGTGTTTGCTACCATTCCCATGACCACTTCGGAGTTACTAACTCATCCTCAGTTTATTATCTTTTTTTTTTTTTTTTCTCTCTTTCTGTTCTTGCGTTTCAGGTACGCCTGTAATCGCCCTGCAACGATCGACACGGTCCTGTGTGTCGATCGTCACATCATCGCGCTTGCATCGATCGACGCTTCTCCTGCATCGATCGACACATATCGTAAGGAAGATGTATGATTTTCTCAATCCAGGGATTGACAGCTCGCAGATAGCTGGGCTAAAGAGCAAGGGACCTTTCCAGAAACAGGATAATGCCTTCTCGAGGAACTATGGTGTTTCTTCTTACCAAGCACCACCTGCACCTGCATATAAGAGCAGATTGGAAACCATGCTGGAGCAGTTATTGGAAAGACAGGAAGAGGATTTGAACTACATCAATAGCTCTGGATTCCAAGGAAACAAGTTTGGTAATCATCAAGGTAATTCCTATCAAGGGATTTATGGATCAACTTCTTATCAGACACCTCCTGCTGCTAATGCTTATAAGAGCAAGATGGAATCTATGATGGAGCAGTTACTAGAGGATCAGACCAAGACTGCTGTAGACTTCGACAGGAAGTTGGATGCTATGCATAAAAATCTGAATGAGAAGTTTGAATTTCTGAGCACACATATGAAGAAGCTGAATGTTCAAATCCAACAGACATCTCAAGCAATACAAATTCATAATGAAGCTGGGAGAGCTGAACAACACAGATCCATCAAAGCTGTGACCTTAAGGGATGAGATTGAGTTGCTAGGTGAAGAAGAGAGCATAATCTCAGATTTTCTGGATAAATATTGTCTGCCTGATACATGCATCGATCGACACCCCCTTAGTGTCGATCGACACGCCGTTCTGGCGGCAATTTCGAGTTCTTTCGAGAAACAGAATCGCCTTGCATCGTTCGACACACATCATGCAACGATCGACACAGAACGCAGACATGACCAGAAACCTGCAACAGTGCCAGAACGAGTCTACAAGCCCCCTGTGCCATATCCTAAGGTTCCCAAACCCTCCAAACAAGCGATAGAAGTAGCTAACTGCGTGAAAGTGATGGATAATAAGGTGAATAAAACACCACCAGTTGAAACTTCGCGAGTTCATGCAAAGAAGATGATCTCCACTGATGGTCATATGAAAGAAGAAGTTAAGATTGGTGGAACTAAAGTATCTGATAGTGGAAAGAAGAAGATGGCAGTTCCTCTTGAACCTGCTATAACATCTTCAGCACCTGCAACTGCTCATAAGCAGAAAGCTCCAGACATCAGATATACATCAAAGGTAAGGTACAAATCACCTAAGCTTAAACCTTATGATCACATTGTTTTGAATGCAGGAAAACGCAGTAGACCGCCCAAGCTTCGCTCCCGCCCTGATTCTGATTTCTCTTTCCTTGGGAAGCCTCATGATCTGAAAGCCTATACACCTCCTTGGATGAAGAGATATTCACAGAGACATTCAAAGTCTCTGTTGAAGCCGCCATGAGTCAAATCTCTGTACCATAGTCAAGCTAATGACTAAAAACAAGCGCTGAGTGGGAGGCAACCCACTGTTAGGTTCGTTTTTGTTTTCATTTTTTTTCGTTTTGATTTGGTATTTTTAATTTTTCTGTTTTGTGTGTTCAAAGCCGAGAGAAACAGACAGAAGCGCACTGCATCGATCGACACATATAGTGCATCGGTCGACACAGTGCGATTCACGGTTAGCCAATTTGATTGCGGTTCAGACACCGGTTATCTACATAACCGCGAGCTATAATCACCTTGCATCGATCGACACCCTTGTGGCATCGATCGACGCAGGGCGACGACAGGTAAGTAATCTGCAACTTTTCGGTTTGTTCTTCAATTTGATTATTCTTTCACCGAGCTCATGCCTTGATTACACTGGGGACAGTGTAGTTTAAGTGCGGGGGAGGAGCTACTGACGCACGCTTTTGTTTTCTTAGTTTTTTCAAAAACATTGTTTTATTGAGTCAAAATCTGTATGAAACTATGATTTTTCGAGGAAAATTTTCGTTTGAACAGGAACTAAGCGACCATTGGACAGACTTGCAGAACCTCCATGACTGTTAGAAAACCCAACGCAGATCAGCCTACTGAGAACACCCATATAACTTCAGGTATCAGAGGATCCTTTTACTGACTTCAACCTTAATACTGACTTAGATTTCTAACCTAAGGGCTTGGTATACTTTGTGTCGGATTCCTTTGTTAGTTCTGACATAGCCTGTTAACCTGTCCTATTTGGTTCCCTTCTCCCCTTCCATAAAGTAAAAAAAAAAAAAAAAAAAAAAAGATAATAAACTGAGGATGAGTTAGTAACTCCGAAGTGGTCATGGGAATGGTAGCAAACACTATTTTCTCTCATGTGATCCATGGAATGTGTCCAGAGTACACCCCAAAACGGGAAGAACACTGATAAAATAAAATAAAATGATACCCAGTGGGGAAAAATCAGTTGTTAAGGAAGGGAAAAGAGAAGAAAGGGACCAGAGAAAGACAGTATGGTAGTCTAGAGCTGGCAAGGTAAGAGTCCATGTGCCCTTTGATCGATACTCCTTAGGTGAGACCGCACATAAATATTTGCAGAAGTCAGTAGGGTGAATTTGAATGCTTGAATGTAATTGTGGAGTTCACTTAGGACAGTTGCTAAGTGTGGGGGAAGTACATTGTGGTCTTGAGTTCCGTAGGAAAGTTTTCAGTGGCTTACTAAGTGAATGTGATTGTGAAAGTTCCTAGGACGAAATGAGTTTCTGAGTTTTCAAACTTTTTCTCTTATACTTTGGTTCTTTACTTGCTTGAGGACAAGCAAGAGCTAAGTGTGGGGGAGTTGATATACCATGGATTTAACCGGTTTTAACCATGGTATATGCCTTATTTATCGAGTCTTATGTTATGTTTTGGAGTCTTTTTAGTATGTTTACAGGTTTAGACACGTTTGGAGCATAATTGGAGTTATTGGAGCATTCTGGAGCATTTTGGAGATTTTACCCGAGAGACAGAGTTCACTGCCCATATTTGACGCTTGCAACGATCGGCACACCATTAGCATCGATCGTTGCATAGCGTGACCAAGCATTCTCGCGAGCGTTAATGAAGAATGAGGATTAATGCACTAAAGCCCAGAAAGCCCAGATATTTACACAGAAGCCCAAAACGTGTTTTAGCTATTATATAAGGGTTTTTAAGCCATTGTTTAAGCTACGCTTTCATTAAGTCTTATTTTATTTCAGAGAGAGTTAGGGGCTGATCCTGCTCTCGAGAGAGAGGATTTTGAACCCCAGTTCTTTGTTTTATTTTATGATATTTGGTTTTCTATTCAAGATGTTTTCTGTCTCGATGAACATGTCTGAGTAGTTTACCTGTTAGGTTGAAGGATTCTCATTAGGGATTTCATGGAACTATAGTTTAAATCAATCTGTAGGGATTCATATCTGCTAGTTCTTTGTTTAGGTTGTTCTTAATGCTTAATCTGAAGTAGCTAATCAGAATTATGATGTTAGGTTGATTGATACAACGAGAGTTGGTTAATTAGCTAGAAAGAACCTAGATGAGCAATTTGATCTACTCGCAAAGAGATTTGGTTTAGGGGAATTGTGAACATATCAAACCTGATCATTAATGCTAGTTTAATCTGTTAGTAATTGCAAAGAGATTTGGATTGCTGCACTTAGACTTAGAGAATTCTCGCAAAGAGATTTGGTGAATTCTAAATCCGTGTTTGAGTTCTAGAACAGTTTCTGATTAGATCCAGACTGATTGATTGCTTGTGTTCCTGATTTCCTGAGAACTCCTGAAACCTAACGCTTCGCTTCCTTACTCACAAACCACTCCTGCTACTGATTTACTTTTCTGCTCTGCTTTTAGTTTAATCACCTTTGCTTTCTCCTAGTTTAATCTTTTCTGTTCTTATCTATCGTTGACCGGAGTCCCTATGGATTCGATACCCTAAGTACTACAACTACATCACTGTGCACTTGCAGTTAGAATAGGGATAAAACTACACCTATCAATAGTCACCAGTTACGGCTGACGTTTGACAGGGTTAAAGCGGACCAATTCACATGTAAGAAAATATGATGAACTCAAGTCTAAGGACTATACTCTTTAGTCGTAATTAAAACTCTCATGACACTTATATAACTATCCTGTAGAGTTCTCATTAGCGGGTCATGTCCGATCCTGTGTTCTCTAACACATATCTATGTGATTGACTTTAATACTCTTATTAATGACTCCATGAAACTTAGTCATCAGTCACCTCACATACTAGTCTCACGCGGTTGTTAATGTGCCACTTTAACAACCTTGACCAGGGACCAACATAATTTATGCCATTTATCATTTATAGGGTTTCATGATCAAGTCACATACTTGATGACCTATAAAATGTCATAAATTTCTTTGGGACTATTATTTAATAACATAATTAAATAATACTGATGTCAGAATTCATCAACATAATCAAATTTTGTTTGCATGAACATCATATCACAACTAAAATTATCAACAACAACTCCCACTAAAATTAAGATCACATCTTAAGACATCTAATGCGCTCTCGCTCAGCATGCATCAAAAAAACACTGTGTCTTGCTAAGAGTAATGTCAAGAGTCATTGGCATGAAGCCCTTCTTGGAATCATGCATACTGGGCCTGTGTAAGACCTTATCCATATAAGTATCTTGATACAATCCAATTAGCTTGTCCAATCTATCTCTATAGATTCCTATTCCAAGAATTTGTACGGCTTCTCCCATGCTTTTATCGAAAAACAACTTATGATTCAAGTCTTAACAGACTGAAACAATGGAACTTCATTTACGAGAAGCAGTATGTTATCAACATACAATACCAGAAATGCAACTGAGCTCCCACTAGTCATCTTGTAAACACACGATTCCTCTTCGTTCCTGATGAAGTCAAACCTTTTGACTGCTTCATCAAAACGAAGATTTCAACTCTGAGATGCTTGCTTCAATCCATAAATGGATCGATGAAACTTGCACATCTTCGTAGCTTCATTAGGATCAATGAAAACTTCAGGTTGTGTCATGTACACATCCTTTTCCAGAATTCCATTAAGGAAAACTGTTTTCACATCTATCTGCCAGATCTCATAACCATAATGAGTGGCGGTTGCTAGGAGAATCCGAACTGACTTAAGCATGGTGATTGGGGAATAGGTTTCTCCATAGTCAATACCATGAATTTGCTTGAAGCCTTTTCCACCAATCCAGTTTTGGATATTAGAATATTACCATCCACATCAACTTTCTTCTTGAAAATCCATTTACACTCAATGGCTTTTGCACCATCAGGTAAATCGACCAAAGTCCACACTTGGTTCTGTGATATGGATCCCATTTCGGATTCAGCGGCTTTCAGCCATTTTCGGAGTCAGAGCCCATAATTGCTTCTTCAAAATTCGCAGGCTCGTCACTTTCAATGATCAATAGATCACGGCAATTGGTTACGAGAAATCCAAATTTCTCGGGTTCGTGACGAATCCTCTCGGATTTGTGAACTTCTGGCATCACAGGTGTAGGTTCTACAACTCTTTGTAGATCCAACTACTGCTCTTCCTCATCAGGTTAAGCAGTCTCCTGTGATTTTCGAATTTCTTCGAGTTGTACTTTACTCCTACTGTTCCTTTTGGAAAGAAAATCTTTCTCAAGAAAAACACAGTCAATTGTGTCGTTCTTCGCCTTGCATCGATCGATACAACACTTGCGTCGATCGACACACCCTTTAAACACGTATATTAATGTGTATCAAATACCCATTAATTGGATCGATGGGAGTAAAAGTAACATGCCTTGGTCTCCTTAGGATAACCAATGAAGCCGCATTCATCGGACTTGGATGCGAGCTTATCAGAGATTAAACGTTTTACATAAGCCTCCAACCCCAAATCTTCATGAAAAACAAATCAGGAACATTTTCAGTCCACATCTCATGCAGTGTCTTTGTAACTGGTTTTGATGGAACCCTATTCGGTGTAAACGTAGACGTTTCTAGAGCGTATCCCTAGGAGGATAATGGAAGATCTAAGTGACTCATCATTGATCGAACCATATCTAATAAAGTCCGATTCAGGAGGAGTGAGTTGTGAAACAATTTCACAATCTCTCGGATGATCACTAAATTCTTGACTTAAGTATTCACCTCCATGATCTCCTCGTAGAGCTTTAATACTTTTGCCAAATTGATTATGTGCTTCATTCTGGAACTCTTTGAACTTTTCAAAAGATTCTGATTTATGTCTCATTAAATAGTCATAACCGTACCCACTGAAATCATCAGTAAAGGTAATGAAGTACTTAAAGTTTCCTCTAGCACTAGTGCTCATCGGGCCATACACATCCGTATGTATAAATCCCAATAAGCCTCTGGCCCTTTCATTTTGTTCGTTCGCAACCTGTGTCGATTGATACACCTTTTGTTGAAAGGGGCCTTCGTCATTTTACCCAATAAACAAGATCCGCATTTCTCACTTGATTCATAATCAAATGAGCCCAAAAGCCCATTACTATGGAGCTTCTGAATCTATTTCTCATTTATGTGGCCCAAACGACAATGCCAGAGAAAAGGTTTGATTCGTATCATTTGACTTGAATCTCTTGGTACTAATGTTATAGTTAGACACGTTTTGGTTTAGAACATAAAATCCATTCTCTAATGGACTGCTACTATAAAATATATCATTGTAATCAAATGAATAACACTTATTCTTAGTTTGAAAACTGATATCCTTCCATACCCAAACAAGGAATAGAAATAATATTGCTGCTTAAAGCAGGTACATAGTAGCTGTTCTTAATTTCTAAAACATGCCATGAAGCAAAACAAATGAAATGTTCCTATGGCTAATGCAGTAAGATCAAAACATACAGTCTTCACAATGAAGCCTGGTCGTCAAACTTCATGTAATCGTTTACATGGTAGACTGCATTGGGAAGTCTCGTAATAAATAATTAATTTATAAAATCTATTAAAGATAAGTTGTAACACATAATATTATAAAACTTATGCATAAATATCAACTAGACTAGCACACATAAAAACGGAAAATCTAAAAAATCATCATAAATAAGTACCAAATGCATTTAAAAACGTCGACGTCTACAGACTTTGGGGTTTAGGTTAGTTTTAGGGTTGACCGAAATGTCGATAAATTAATTGGGGATTTCAAGAGAAGTCTACTACACTGGTCAACTCTCGACATTTTCGCCAACTCCAAAACTAACATAAATTGCCTTCGGGCGGACGTGTGCCTAAATAGTCAAACCTTGGTCGAATACAAAAATGACTTTTTCTTTCCATAAATTTCCGGCGCAGACTTCCCAAAAAATACTTAACTTAGTCAAATGCAAAACTAACCCGAAATTTACAGATGACTTTAAGGAGATGTCTGCTTCATTTTTGTTTTCAAAGAGATTTTGTAGACTTCTCAAGAACTCTACAACCGAAATCCAATAAAATGGTCAATTTCAAAACTAACCTTTTGGGTTGAGCATTAGACTTCTAGGGAAAGTCTACTATATTCAAAACAAAGTCTCCTAGCGCAGCACATATCATAAAATCAAAAAAAAATTACATTGAGGCAATTTTTACCTTTTCTAATCACCCAAAACTTCAAACTGAACTACCAACAAAGAAACCCAGCCGTTATGTAGGCAAGTGATATATCATGGTTTTTACTAGTTTTAGACCATGATATAAGTGTGTTTTAGTGTCTTTTGTGTTCTTTTAGAGTCTTTTACAGGTATAATCAGGTTTGGAGCTGAATTGGTGATTATGGCACTTTTTGGAGATTTTTGGAGTGTTTGGCCGAGAGATAGAGTTCACTGTCCGAAACAGAAGAATGAGTCGATCGTTGCACACCTGCAACGGTCGTTGCACCAGCGAGATGGGCCGAAACTCGGCGGTTTAGAAGAGTCAAGATATTGCGCTCTGATCCAGAAGTTCTTGATATTTACAAAGAAGCCCCTGACCGAGATTAGACCTATATAACTAAGTTTTTGGTGTTTTATTTACTTACGCTTTCATAATTAAGAGCAGAGGATTTTTAGAGCTTTTGGGGCTGATCTGAACCTTTACTTCATCTGTATTTGGAGAAGATTTCGAACCCCTTTTACTCTTATTCTTTTATGCAATTTATTCATCATATGCTTATGTTTTCATTATCTATGTCTGAGTAGATTCCTAGTTAGGTTTAGGGTTTCTCACATATGATTTCATGGCTTGCTAGACTTGTTTAAATTCAGTTAAGGATTCATAACTATATCTGTTCTTCAATCTAATTGTGCTTAAAGCTAGTTCTAACCTGATCAATTAGAATCTAGATCTTAGGTTGCTAAATACGTCACGGAAGTGGGGTTTAGGAATCTGAACTAATTAGATTGAGCAATTAAACTACTCGCAAACGAAAGTTTGGTTTAGGATAATTGTGAACATATCAAACCTGGAATTAATGCTAGTTTAATCTGTTAGTTCTCGCAAACGAAAGTTTGGTTTGCTGCACTTAGACTTAGAGAACTATCGCAAAGGAATTTGGTTAGTTCTATATCTGTGTTTTGAGTTCTAGAACTGTGCTTAATTAGATCCTTACTGAATGACCTGTCTGCTTGTCTGATTTCCTGAGAACGCCCTAGACTTAGCGCTTTTAATTACTTGCTTTCGCCACCAACTTGCTACTGTTTACTTTCTTGCTTCGCAATTTATTTACTTCACCATCTGCTTATTCCTAGTATTAATCTCTACGTTTCTGATTCTATTGAGACCAAGTGTCCCTGTGGATTCGATAACCCTATATACTACAACTACTGAACTGTGCACTTGCAGTTAGACAATAGGGATTAAAACTTAGAACCTATCAAGTTTTTGGCGCCGTTGCCGGGGACTCTTTGAGTCTTCGATAGCTTAGAACTTAGGGTTTTACTAGGATTTTTCGTTTTCTTTTCGTTTTTTTTGTTTTTATTTTTTTTTTATTTTTGCTGATTTATTTTTCTGTTTTCTCTGATTTCGCATTGCATCGATCGACGCCCTTCTTGCATCGATCGACACACTTCGCTGAATCACCAAGAACACTAAGAGATCATCAGGACGATGTGTCGGAATGATATTTTCAGCTCAGGGATTGACAGTTCACATATAGCTGGAACTGGATTCTATAGTCACGGATCTGCTTTTCAGAAACCCTTTACAAAGAACTGTGGTGTGTCTTCTTTCCAAACACCGCATGCACCTACACATAAGAGCATATTGGAAATAATGATGGAACAATTTCTTGAGAGGGAACAACAAATCACTGTGTCTTTCAACTCGAGGTTAGATGCTTTGCATGAAGATTTGAATGAAAAGCTTGAATCTTTGAGCACACATATGGAGGAGCTGGATATAAAAATTCAACGAACAGATGCAGAAATAGAGAGGCAGAATGAAGCTAGGGAAGCTGGACAGAAGCTGCACATCAAAGCTGTGACCTTAGGGGATGAGATTGAGTTGCTAGGTGAAGAAGAGAGCATAATCTCGGATTTTCTGGATGAATATTGTCTGCCTGATACATGCATCGATCGACACCCCCTATGTGTCGGTCGACACGCCGTTCTGACGGCAATTTCGAGTTCTTTCGAGAAACAGAATCGCCTTGCATCGATCGACACACATCATGCAACGATCGACACAGAACGCAGACATGACCAGAAAACTGCAACAGTGCCAGAACGAGTCTACAAGCCCCCAGTGCCATATCCTAAAGTTCCTAAACCCCTCCAAACAAGAGCTAGAAGTGGCTAACTGCATGAAAGTGATAAATAAGAAGGTGAATAAAACACCACCAGTTGAAACTTTGCGAGTTCATGCAAAGAAGATGATCTCCACTGATGGTCATCTGAAAGAAGAAGTTCAGATTGGTGGAACTACAGTATCTGATAGTGGAAAGAAGAAGATGGCGGTTCCTCTTGAACCTGCTCTAACATCTTCAGTACCTGCAACTGCTCATAAGCAGAAAGCTCCAGACATCAGATATACGTCAAAGGTAAGGTACAAATCACCTAAGCTTAAACCTTCTGATCAAATTGTTTTGAATGCAGGAAAACAAAGAATCCCGCCGAAGCTACACTCCCACCCCGACCCTTCTCGTTCGTTCCTTGGAAGATCTCATGATCTGAATGCTTATACGCCACCTTGGATGAGGAGACATTCACAGAGACACTCAAAGTCTCTGTTGAAACCGCCATGAGTTCGATCTCTTTCTGATAGGTCAAGCTATTGACCTTAAACGAGCGCTGGGTGGGAGGCAACCCACCATTAGGTACTGGTGTTTTTCTACTTAATTTTTGGTGTTTTTGTTAGGATTTTACGTTTGTTTTTGTTTCTGGTGAGTTTCTGGTTGCAGGTCTCGGGCAAATTCGCAGTGCGTCGATCGACGCACTTCTGTGTCGATCGTCACAACACGATCGGAATCGCATTGCAGCGATCGTTGCAATTATGAGCAACGATCGACCATACACGAAAATCGCCAAGTAACGGTCGATGCACTTAGTGCAACGATCGATGCTTCAGCGACAGAGGTAAACCCGACAGAACTCAACAGAACTTTAACAATTTTTCTTTCTTTTTACCGATCCTTCGCTTGACACTACTGGGGACAGTGTGTCTTAAGTGTGGGGGAGGTGCTACTGACGTTTATCTTTCTGTTTTCTTAAGAGTCAGTCCGTTTTTTCAAAAAAATTTATTGTTTTATTGAGTCAAAATTGTTTAAGTAAGAAACTATGATTTTCTGAGAAGATTTACAAGACTTGCAGGAACTTAAGTAACCATTGGGATGAAGTTGCAGGATCTATCTCTGACTATTAGAAAACCCCATCACAGATCAACCTACTGGGAACACCCACATCACTTCAGGTATCAGAGGATCCTTTTACTGACTTCAATTTAATCCTGACTTTAGATTTCTCACCTAAGGGCTTGGTATACTTTGTGTCGGATTCCCTGTTAGTTCTGACACAGCCTGTCAACCTATCCTATTTAGTTCCCTTCCCCCCTTCTATAAAGTAAAAAAAAAAAAAAGATAATAAACTGAGGATGAGTTAGTAACTCCGAAGTGGCCATGGGAATAGTAGCAAACACTATTATCTCTTATGCAACCATGGAATGTGTCCAAAGTACACCCCATAACGGGAAGAACACTGATTAAAAAAAAAAATGATACCCAAAGTGGGAAAAATCAGTTGTTAAAGAAGGGAAAGAGAAGAAAGGGACTAGAGAAAGATAGTATGGTGGTCTAGAGCTGATAAGGTAAGAATCCATGTGCCCTTTGATCGATACTCCTTAGGTGAGACCGCACTTAAATACTCGCAGAAGTCAGTAGGGAGAATTTGAATGCTTGAATGTGATTGTGGAGTTTACCTAGGACAGTTGCTAAGTGTGGGGGAAGTACATGTTGGTCTTGATATCATGTGATTGATTCTTTCAGTGGTTTACTAAGGGGAATCCGAGTATTGTAGCTTCTAGGATGAAATGAGTTACTGAAGAGTTTTCAAACCTCTTCACCATGTTTTAGTTCTCTGTTTTGCTTGAGGGCAAGCAAAGGCTAAGTGTGGGGGAGTTGATATATCATGGTTTTTACTAGTTTTAGACCATGATATAAGTGTGTTTTAGTGTCTTTTGTGTTCTTTTAGAGTCTTTTACAGGTATAATCAGGTTTGGAGCTGAATTGGTGATTATGGCACTTTTTGGAGATTTTTGGAGTGTTTGGCCGAGAGATAGAGTTCACTGTCCGAAACAGAAGAATGCGTCGATCGTTGCACACCTGCAACGGTCGTTGCACCAGCGAGATGGGCCGAAACTCGGCGGTTTAGAAGAGTCAAGATATTGCGCTCTGATCCAGAAGTTCCTGATATTTACAAAGAATCCCCTGGCCGAGATTAGACCTATATAACTAAGTTTTTGGTGTTTTATTTACTTACGCTTTCATAATTAAGAGCAGAGGATTTTTAGAGCTTTTGGGGCTGATCTGAACCTTTACTTCATCTGTATTTGGAGAAGATTTCGAACCCCTTTTACTCTTATTCTTTTATGCAATTTATTCATCATATGATTATGTTTTCATTATCTATGTCTGAGTAGATTCCTAGTTAGGTTTAGGGTTTCTCACATAGGATTTCATGGCTTGCTAGACTTGTTTAAATTCAGTTAAGGATTCATAACTATATCTGTTCTTCAATCTAATTGTGCTTAAAGCTAGTTCTAACCTGATCAATTAGAATCTAGATCTTAGGTTGCTAAATACGTCACGGAAGTGGGGTTTAGGAATCTGAACTAATTCGATTGAGCAATTAAACTACTCGCAAACGAAAGTTTGGTTTAGGATAATTGTGAACATATCAAACCTGGAATTAATGCTAGTTTAATCTGTTAGTTCTCGCAAACGAAAGTTTGGTTTGCTGCACTTAGACTTAGAGAACTATCGCAAAGGAATTTGGTTAGTTCTATATCTGTGTTTTGAGTTCTAGAACTGTGCTTAATTAGATCCTTACTGAATGACCTGTCTGCTTGTCTGATTTCCTGAGAACGCCCTAGACTTAGCGCTTTTAATTACTTGCTTTCGCCACCAACTTGCTACTGTTTACTTTCTTGCTTCGCAATTTATTTACTTCACCATCTGCTTATTCATAGTATTAATCTCTACGTTTCTGATTCTATTGAGACCAAGTGTCCCTGTGGATTCGATAACCCTATATACTACAACTACTGAACTGTGCACTTGCAGTTAGACAATAGGGATTAAAACTTACAACCTATCAGCAAGAAACATCGGAAAATATTAAGATCCAAGAGATCAAAATTTTTGAAAAGTAAATTATAGAGTTCTTCGGATGAAAAATGAAGATATTATAAAAGAATATAAAGTTTGTAAAACAAATAGTGGAATTTAAGAGATTAATTTTTGGTGGTTGAAACATTAGAACTTGAAACTAGTTATTAATGATGGTTGGAAAAATTGATGATGCGGTAGAATAAAAGTGGTTTAATTGCACCCAGTGTATCTTTTTGAAAGATTAATAGCAAAGTTGTCTCTTTCCAAATCTTCTTGCAATTATATATCTTTTTGAGTGATTTCACCCTGGTCAAAGACCATTATGCCCTAAGTATCTTTAACTAAAACAACCAACTAGATTGACTAAAACAACCAACCACAATCTAACTAAAACATATAACTAAAACATGAATTAAAACATCCTTTCTCGTTTTTGGGTTTACAAACCTATCTTGTCATCCCTTTTAAACATTGGTATTACATCTTTACGTATGCTATATGTTCATTAACTTATTGAACCGATTAAAAGAGCGAGTCCACCCAGTTCTTCGAAACCAGTCTTCACAATTATGAGTTTCTCGTCTACTTCAACTGCTCCTACTTCTGAAGAACCATTACCTGGTAGATCTATAGGCGTCGCAGCACCAACCATGTGTTGGTGTGGCGAAGACATCAAAGTAGGATATGGTAGTACTCCTTCTAATCTTCATCGCCGGTGGTTCAAATGCCCTGAAGCTATCCGGGGTAGATTAAAACCGGATAACTATGTAATTTATAGATTTACTATATATTTCAGTGTGTTTAGTTTCGTTTTTCCAAATAGCACCCAAAGGAAGGTCACTTAAGCGAGTGGGTGGACGACTCCATTATGAAAGAGGTCGACAGGGTTGCCAAAGATCTCAAGAAAATTTGAGAGGACATCAAAGTTCTAGAGAAGTGGCCCAATTCTGTTGGTGATGAGTTAGAGATATGTTAAAACTTTTCAGCGAACAAGTTATCCGTACTACATCCCACCTTACCTCAGAACTATCCGTGACTCTTTCGACAAATACAGAATCGCATCATGCCCTTGTGCCGTCCATCGTTATTGGCTTGGCTTGGAAAACGAATTTGTAAAAGGTGTAGGTATGTGAGATTTATGTTTTTGGGCTATCGAGACCAGTGTGTTCTTTGCTATGTTCCCCAGGTGTTTTTGAGTATGGATTAAGTTAGCTGTATGGGAAGATACGGCGGACAACAGTGGCGGTTCCAAATACTCTTTTTGTTTGCACCACCATCCATCAATGTTAGGATGGATGGATATCAACCTACTGCCTTTGTAATATTCTATCCACCGTATTAGTATCTGAATATTAGTATATGTTCTCTTTCTATCTGCCATATCGTGTGAAGCAGTTTTTTTTTAACTCTTTAAGTTTTATCTCATGCCTGTTATATTTATCAATTTATTACACGACAAACAATTTTGAAAAATACACCTCTTCCCAATGATGTGCTATGTGCTCTATGAAAGAATGTCAAATCATAGATTATACTTTCCAAGGTATTATCTCATGTGTTTTAATTAATCTATTTAATTGACGCCGAGATATTATTACTTCCGCTTTAATAGTCAATTCATAGATTATAGTTTCAAGACGAGATATTATTACTTCTCTTTTTATTCGAAAACATTTATTAAATTATTACTGTCAAATGTCATTTAACCCTACTCTGCTGCCTACGGTTAATTCGATCAATTCAGATATTATTTTATACATTTTGGTCTCACATTTCCTATCCATATATACCCGTACTTTCTTTATAGGTATGACTACCCATGTTTTTAACTACAAAGTACTATCAATTTCGAACAAACTTTTCCTAATGTATTATTCTTAACCTCCTCTCTTCCTTAATCACGTGTTCAGTATCCTTAATCACTGATATGTATCTAATAACTTAAATTAAATCCCTGATTTCCATCTATAACGATTCCTTCAGTTGTGGCACTGATACGATCAGGTTTTAATCCCTATATCTACAATGCAAGTGCACAGACGTGAACCAGTAGTATATAAGGTATCAAATCCACAGAGACTCAAGAAATCCTAAGATAGATTATAGAATGTCAAGTTAAGCTAGGAGAAATAATTAAGAAAATAAATAACTAAACATAAAGTAAATCAGTAGCAAGAACGGTTTTGTAAGCAATCAACTAGAAGCGCTAAGTCTAGGGAGTTCTCAGGAATTCAGACAAGCAGATCAATTATCAGTCAGGATCAAATAAAGCTCAGTTCTAGAACTCAAACACATATATAGAACTAACCAACTTTCGTTGCGAGAATTCTCTAAGTATAATTAGCAGAAACCCAAATTTCTTTGCAATTCTTAATAGATTAAACTAGACTTAAGTGCAAGTTTGATTTGGTCACAATTCAATTAAACCAAATTTCTTTGCAGATAATTAAATTGCTCAACCTAAATAGATCAGATTCTAAATTACAATTTTGTGTCAATTTATAATCCTAGAGTCTAGATTCTAAGTGATCAGGTTAGAAACTAGTATTAAGCACAATTCAGGTTGAAGAACAATCAAGATGTGAATCCTTAACTTATAAATTAATCTAGCAAGTCATGAAAACCTTTAAGAGAATCCCTAAACCTAACTATGAATCTACTCAGACATGATCAATGAAACACAAATCATTGAATAAATAGATTGCATAAATAAAGAGTAAATAATAAAAGAGGTTCGAAATCTTCTCTAAAAGCAAGAAGAAATACAAGTTCAGATCAGCCCCAAAAGCTCTAAAAACTCTCAGCTCAAAGTATGAAAGCGTAGCCTAAACAAGTGGCTAAAAACCTAATTATAATGATCTAATCACGTATGAGGCTTCTTTGTAATTATGAGAAACTTCTGGGCTTTGTTGCAATTTCCAAACTATTTCATTAACTCGCCGAGAATTGCCTGACTCGCATGTGCATCGATCGACACCAAAGGTGTGTCGATCGAACAAGTCTTCAGAATAGACAGTGAACTCTTCCTCTCGGCCAAATGCTCTAAAATGCTCCATAATGCGCCATAATGTCCAATTCCGCTCCAAACGTGCATGTACCTGATAAACACTTGTAATGACTCTAAAGACAAGACAAAAGACTCTAAAACATACTTATATCATGGCTTAAAACAGGTAAAAACCATGATATATCAACTCCCCCACACTTAGCATTTGCTTGCCCTCAAGCAAAACAGAAAACTAAAATGTGGTGAAGAAGTTTGAAAATTTCAGAAACTCCTTTCATCTTAAAAGCGCAACACTCATATTCCCCTTAGTAAGCCACATGAAAGATTCACCTGCAGAGATCAAGACCAACATATACTTCCCCCACACTTAGCAACTGTCCCAAGTAAACTCCACAATCACATCCAGAGCATTCAAATTCACCCTAATGACTTCTATAAGTTATTAAGTGCGGTCTCACCTAAGGAGTATCGATCAAAGGGCACATGGACTCTTACTCTGTCAGCTCTAGACCACCATACTATCTTTTTCTGGTTCTTTTCTTCTCTTTTCCCTTCCTTAGCAACTGATTTTTCTCCACTGGGTATCATTGCTCTTCCCGTTATAGGGTGTACTTTGGACACATTCCATGGATGCACATGAGGTAATAGGGGTCTCTACCACTCCCGCGACCACTTCGGAGCTACTAGCTCATCCTCAGTTTATTATTCTTTTTTTTTTTTTTTACTTTAAGGAAGGGGAGAAGGGAACCTTACTTGGACAGGTTTACAAGCTGTGCCAGAACTAACAGTGGAATCCGACTCAAGGTATACCAAGCCCTTAGGTGAGAAAAGTAAGTCAAGATTAGGTGTGAAGTCAGTAAAGGATCCTCTGATACCTGAAATGATGTGGGTGTTCTCAGTAGGATGTTCTGCGTTGGGGTTTTCTAATAGTCATAGATTCATCTGCAAGCTCATCCCAATGGTTACTTAAGTTCCTGCAAGTGTTTTAGCTTTTCAAAAATTCATTGTCTCCTACTCAAACTGTTTTGACTCAATAAAACCGACACGAAAAACACAACTTACTCTAAGAAAAGAAAAAGATAAATGTCAGTACCACCTCCCCCACACTTGAAACACACTGTCCCCAATAGTGTCAAGCTTAGGATCGGTAAAAGAAAGAAAATGTTAAAGGATGAGTTGGGTTATGTTAGTTTTTTACCTCTCTCGCACATGCATCGATCGTTGCGCATAAATGCGACGATCGTTGCAGGGCGATTCCTCAAATCGCGTCAAAATCAATCCCACAATCACATAGGCAGTATATTTTTATCATCAATCAACCTCGGAATTTTTTCGAATAGGTTATAGAAATGTATAGAGCGTGTAAAATCAAGAAGAATAATGCTTTGAATCAACAAAAAATATGAAGAATTGAGTGATTTAGGTGAGAGGCGATTCAGGTGTACGGACAGTCGAAATGGGGAAGAAGAGAAGGGAGAAAAGGTTAAAGGCACTTACATGTTTCGTGACTGCAACGACCGTTGCATAAAAGCAACGATCGTTGCTATTGAACCGATCCGATTCCGGTTTAGCGCACATGTACCTTTAATTTGGAATTTGAACCAGCTGCAACGATCGTTGCTCAGGACCGCAACGATCGTCACAGAGCGACTTCATTTCCCCCTTTGATCTCCCTGCATCGATCGATGCACAGTACCACATTGATCGCTGCAAGGCGATTCTTCTTCGTCAAATCCCCCTGCATCAATCGTCACAAAATGTGCAACGATCAACGCAGTTCTCCAGACTCGTATCCTGCAGTGAAAACTCATCAAAAACAAAACCAAAACGTAAAATCCTAGGAAAAAACACCAAAAAGAATATGTACAAACCAAACAGTGGGTTGCCTCCCACTCAGCGCTTGTTTAAGGTCATTAGCTTGACCGGACGAACGAGATCAGGCTCATGGAGGTTTCGACAGAGACTTTAAGTGCCTCTGCGAAAGTCTCCTCATCCAAGGTGGAGAGTAAGCATTGTCAGTGTGAGCTCGTCCAAGGAATTAAGGGATGCGATGTTCTCTAGGATGTCAAAACTAAAGTCTCACTCTTCTGCTCTTCCTGTCCATCCTCAATGCTAAAGGTTTGACCATCAATCTTTGGCCTGCGCAGCATATCCATCTCAAAGTGTAGAGGCTCATCCCCCAAATGGAGATCAATCAGACCATGCCTCACATCAATCTTCGCACCTGCTGTGGCTAAGAAAGGTCTTCCGAAAATCAGAGCATCATCTGGCTCACTATCGTACTTAAGCACCACAAAGTCTGTCGGAACTAGGTAGTTTCAAACTCTGACTGGGATGTCCTCAAGAACTCCTTCCGGAATCCTTATTGACTGATCAGCTAGGACTAGACAGGTCCTAGTGGGTGAAAAATCTGTTATCCCCAGTTTCTCTACCACAGTGTATGGCATGAGATTTCCAGCAGATCCTAAGTCACACAAGGAACGCCTGAAGCTATACCGGGGTCAGGTAGCTTCTTGGGAATCTGAGTTAGCAACACATCATTGACTTATTTAGGGACTACTATCACCCAATCCTTCAACACTTCGTCCATAGGCAACATCTTCTCCAAGTATCTCTGCACACAAGGGTAATATGGTGGATCATCAGGTTGTGGATCTTCTTCCAACTTCTCATCCATTACTTCCAGCTGTCTGGCTTCATCAAGCTCTTGTTGGGATATCTCAAACACTTCAGGGAAAGGTGTGGCAGGCTCATGATCGGTCTCTTCATCTCTGCCACAAGAAACAAGTGAAGCTGATTCTTCACGGTATGCAACGATCAATGCCTTTTGTGCATCGGTCGATGCAAGCACGTCAGTCTCGGGTTTTCCAGCATTTTCAGCATCTTCAACGAGTTCAGCTGTATGAAACTCAAATTTCTCTCCTTGGGTTGATCCATCATCAATCTGAACTGACCAAACCTTGATGTGGGTGTCCATGACATTCTTTCCCTTAATGGAGCTTGAAATTTGGTTCACATGTGTATCCAACTGCTTCACATGTGTACTCAAGGATTCAAATTTTCCATTCAGATCTTCATACACATCATCCAACTTCTTGTTGAAGTCTACAGCAGTCTTAGTCTGTCCTTCCAGCAGCTGCTCCATCATAGCTTCCATCTTGCTCTCATGAGCACTAGCAGCATGAGGTGTCTGATAGGAGAATGATCCATAAGTTCTTTGGTAAGAATTACCTTGCTGAAAAGGTTTCTGATAACCAACAGTCTGTCCATATCCAAAAGAGTTCTGGTTGCTTGTGAAAGCACTCTTCTGTCCACCATTAAAGAACTTGTTGCCCCGCTGATTTCCAAACCTGTTTCCTTGAATCCAGAGCCGCTTATGTAGTTCACATCCTCTTCCTGGTGATCTATTTCAGCCTCAAACACTTCAACTTCCTGAGCAAAGTGGCCAGCTTTCTTTCCAGTCAACAAACTGTGAACAGTGTCTAGCTTACTCCTGATATCAGCAATCGTCTGATTATCTATCTTCCCACTAGACTCTTTCCTTCTCCTATCAGCAGTCTTGGTGCTATTACTACTCACCAAGTTATCAATCAATTTCTTAGTCTGCTCAGGAGTCCTTGTATTGAAATTTCCATTGCTGGAATTGTCCAATGTAGTCTGGTAATGGAGATCAATACCTCTAAAGAATATCCCCAGCAACGTCACTTTGGTGAATCCATGATGAGGACAGTCATGTTGGTACTTCTTAAACCTCATCTAAGAAGACTTAAGAGGCTCTGTAGGACATTGGGTGAAGGTGAGAATATCCTGTCTCGACTAATCAGAGCGAGCATCATCATAAAAGTGCCTCCAGAACTCCCTCTTCACAGCATCCCAAGTAGTAAAATTCCTAGGTGAAAGTTGTTTCAGCCAAGCTGCAGCATCTCCAGCGAGAGAATAGGGGAAGAGTTTGAGATACAGGTAGTCATAGTTTACCCCATTGTACTTCATCCCAGTGACGACGTCTTCAAACTCATCAGTGTGGTCCATGGGCTGCTCATTTGGGAAACCATGGAAAGGATTCTGCCTCATAATAGAGTAGTAGACAGTTTTGATCTCGAAGTCATTCCTCTCAAAACCAGGAGGCACAATTGCTGACCGGTTAGCATGGAACTCATCCGGACGGTTGTAGTCAGCAAGAGTCCTCTCAGCAGCAGGAGGATTAATCATCTGACCTTGAGGCTCTTCAGGATCAGGAATTACACGCCCCTCAGCATCGATCCTTTGCCCCTCATCATTGTAACGGTTGTTCTGTCGGTCTCTCAGAACACCCTCAGCATCAGGTCTCAAAATCACACGGTTGTTATTCATCCTTGTTCTTTGACCCTTTATGTTCGTTCTCTCTAGTTTAGCAAGCTCCTCAAGTCTGAGATTCACGAGATCGGCGTTCGGATTACTTCTGGTCTCACGCTTCTGCATAAACCGTCAGTAATTGCACTGTGTCGATCGATGCAAAGGTCTGCAACGATCTTTTCAACTCGGGAATCGCCTTGTGTCGATCGATTCAAAGGTTGCGTCGATCAATGCTGAGCGATTTCAGACCTGGAACACACGAAACAGAGAGATTAGTAACAAAAAATAAAAATGAAAATCCTAGTCAAAACTTTAAATTCAAATCTATCGATGACTCAAAAGAGTCCCCGGCAACGGCGCCAAAAACTTGATACGATCAGGTTTTAATCCCTAGATCTACACTGGAAGTGCACAGACGTGAACCAGTAGTATATAGGGTATCGAATCCACAGAGACTCAAGAAATCCTACGATAGATTATAGAATGTCAAGTTAAGCTAGGAGAAATAAGTAAGAAAATAAATAACTAAACAGAAAGTAAATCAGTAGCAAGAACGGTTTTGTAAGCAATCAACTAAAAGCGCTAAGTCTAGGGAGTTCTCAGGAATTCAGACAAGCAGATCAATTATCAGTCAGGATCAAATAAAGCTCAGTTCTAGAACTCAAACACATATATAGAACTAACCAACTTTCGTTGCGAGAATTCTCTAAGTATAATTAGAAGAAACCCAAATTTCTTTGCAATTCTTTATAGATTAAACTAGCCTTAAGTGCAAGTTTGATTTGTTCACAATTCAATTAAACCAAATTTCTTTGCAGATAATTAAATTGCTCAACCTAAATAGATCAGATTCTAAACTACACTTTCGTGTCAATTTATAAACCTAGAGTCTAGATTCTAAGTGATCAGGTTAGAAACTAGTATTAACCACAATTCAGGTTGAAGAACAATCAAGATGTGAATCTTTAACTGATAAATTAATCTAGCAAGTCATGAAAACCTTTAAGAGAATCCCTAAACCTAACTATGAATCTACTCAGACATGATCAATGAAAAACAAAACATTGAATAAATAGATTGCATAAATAAAAAGTAAATAATAAAAGAGGTTCGAAATCTTCTCCAAAAGCAAGAAGCAATACAGGTTCAGATCAGCCCCAAAAGCTCTAAATACTCTCAGCTCAAAGTATGAAAGTGTAGCCTAAACAAGTGGCTAAAAACCTAATTATAATGATCTAATCACGTATGAGGCTTCTTTGTAATTATGAGAAACTTCTGGGCTTTGTTGCAATTTCTAAACTCTTTCATTAACTCGCCGAGAATTGCCTGACTCGCATGTGCATCGATCGACACCAAAGGTGTGTCGATCGACACAAGTCTTCAGAATAGACAGTGAACTCTTCCTCTCGGCCAAATGCTCTAAAATGCTCCAGAATGCGCCATAATGTCCAATTCCGCTCCAAACGTGCATGTACCTAATAAACACATGTAATGACTCTATAGACAAGACAAAAGACTCTAAAACATACTTATATCATGGCTTAAAACATGTAAAAACCATGATATATCAGGCATCATACCTATCCATTTGTTTTAAACCAAAACGGTATGAGGAACTGAAACGTTGTCTCTATTCGCATTTATAAATAACTAAATGTCCTCCCCAAGTATCCGTCGAGAGACTCAATACACCCCCTGAAAATGAGAAGAATAATCCCTCGCCTTACTGAATCATCTAGCCCTAAACGGCCAGTTCTTAACCTTCTAGATATGTCGCCCAAGCTTAGGAGGTTAATCCTGGCCAAAATGTCAGTGAACACCTTCGGGAACATTTCAGGGTCCACGCTGTCTGCCGGACTCTTCAAGACGACGCTGATCACGTGGATACTCTCACATAGATAAATCTTATCCAAACTGCTCCATTGGAAGACCCTCCTAAATGCGTAATAAGGCTGTAAAACACCTGTCTGGCCGCCAACAACACAACCGCTGTGTTTCTGAAAGCGATCTCCGACTTTATGTACACAGATGATGGAAGACCTGAAGGTTTTCAAAAAATAAAAGGATGCGCAATCTCTGGATGCAAACCTGCTGTGTATTGCTATGAAGTTATATGTCGATCTATTACCCCCGGCTTGGATTTAGATTCCTACATCTGAAGGATCTTTGGGAGTTAATCCTGATTCAATTCATCAGATTACTTGATCCTAAACATGCCAGATCTAGGTTCTCTTGGATAGAAACATAAGTAGATCTCACCTTTTACCTGTTTTGTGCAGCGGAAAGGAAGAACAGGTCAGAGATCAGAGAGCCACCGAGTGATAACTCCTCCAGAGGTTCACACACGCACACCAATCAGGAAGCAGGCTGCTAGGCCACTGGGAGAAACCGGCGCAGGGGAGAGAGAGAGATGACGGCTCAGATTAGGGTTATTTTTGGTTCTGAACTCGAGTTTTATTTATAAAACTTGTTCGGTTCCGTTTGGGCCATTTGGCCCAAATACCAATTAACTCGTCGGTGTTTGCGCACTGCATCGATCGTTGCACCTTGTGCATCGATCGATGCACATTGGCTAAACCTTTTATTCTCTCTAAGTATAGTAAATGCCTAGCACTTTTACCATACTCCTGCTAAACCGTTCCTACACGATTTCCTGTTAGCTTAGGCGTGTGACCCATATGGGATCATACAATAAAGGCAATAAGTCCAAGACTTATAGATCATGAGCGGACTCTAGCAAGCCATCATGACCCCCAGTATTATATGACTTATGTCTGATCTTTGACATACTCTTACTTTCTAGAGACAGTACCGAGATTACTGGACACATTTCCAACAATCTCCCACTTGTACTGGAATCTCTGTATTCATAATCCTTTTGTCTCAATATCTCGATTAGTCATAAGGCAAGATTGGTGTCATCCTTATAAAGCCTAATCTTGTTCATCGGACTCTGATTTGATACTGACAATCCAAACGACTCGGGAAAGTCCGTTTGAGCATGGCCATGCATTTTCCAGTATTCAAATCTCCGATTGGCCTAGAGATATTCACTCCATTTATATTGGAGGGACAAATCCCGTCTTGTTCCATCACTGTAAACTACTCACTTCACAATGTACCCAAACAAGGTCCTTATAACTATCGCAGAACGATAGCGTTAGACAATGATCAAAGTGCATCAGTCCATGTGCAGTCACATGCATGCGAACTCAGGTCTAAGGACTATACTCTATAGTCGTAGTAAGAATCTCTTATGACACAGATATAAATATCTTGAAGAGTTCTTATAAGCGGGTCTTGTCCGGTCGTATGTTCCCCAACATACACCTATGTACTGACTTTGATGCCGAGCATCTATGACACACTGAGACTTTGTCATAAGTCACGTACCAATCCAGTCTCACACGGTTGTTGGTGTTCCAATTTCAACAACCTTTGACTAGGGACAGGATGATAAAAAAGCATCTATCAAATATAGGGTCTCATGATCAAGCTAAATGACTTCGATGACTCAAGATCAAGTCATTTACTTCGATGACCTATAAAATGGATCATATCATTTTGGAACGATTATTTCATCACAGTTAAAATAATCTTGAAATAATAATTTCATTTTCAAACATCTCAAATGTTTTACAAGAACATATCAATAACTAAATAAAGCCCTTTTCTAACTCCCACTGAAATTAAGACTACATCTTAACTTCACTTATCCTACAGCTACAGTCCGTGACTCGTGCTTAGGGCTAAGGAGTGGCTTCGTTAATAGATTAGCAACGTTCTCATTTGTTGAAACTTGCTGATCTACTTAACATCTCTGTCATTTATCTTAAGGTGTTTGGACCTCTGATGTGCAGCTAGTCTCATCTATGCTGGGAATCACATCAAGTTCATTGACGAACTCTTCTTTCCAAACAACCTCTTTCGCCGCTTTTCAAACTGCGAAATGTTCAGTTTAAGTCATGGAGTCAGCAACAGTGCCTTGCACCGCCAAACAGACACAAGATATAACCGGACTGTGACCGGAAATCATCTTTGTCTGTTGGAAACTTGCTTTTCAGACTCTGCTGACTTGTAGCACATCACTTTCTCCGTAAATCAAGAACTTATCCTTAGTATTCCTCAAATACTTTAGGACATACTTTAGGAAACTTGATTCTTTGCTGGATTTGACTGGTCTTTACTTGTCTTGCTTAAAATTAAAGCAACATCAAACAAGTACGTTTCATGGCATACATGATAGATCCAATTACCGAAGCATATGGAATCCTATCCATGCATTTAAGCTCAGCAGTTATCGTAGGATACTGTATCTTGCTTAACGTAATGCCATGTGACATTGGCATAAAACCCTTCTTGGATTGCTGAAAAAACGTGTAGGACTTTGTCAATTTAAGAATCCTGACATTTTCCTACCAGCTCTTTTGGATCTCTATCTTTAAATCCAAAATCCAAGACTTTCGTGGCTATACCCATGTCTTTCACAAAACCAACTCCCAAGCCAGTCCTTTACCGACTGCAGCATTGGGACGTTATATCCGAGAATCAGTATGTCATCGACATACACTATGAGAAATGCAATATCGCTCCCACTTATCTATTAGTGAACACACAGTTCCACTTCGTTCCTGTTCAAGTCAAAACCTTGACTACTTCAACAGAACGAAGATTCCAACTCCGATATGTTTGCTTCCATCCATGAATGGATCGATGAAGCTAACTTACATTAAAATGTAATTTTTCGGAGTCCGGGCTTACTTTCGCTTCTTTGAATTTTGCAGATTCGTCGCTTTCAATGATCATCAGATCATGCGAACTTTCAATGATTATCAGGTTCAACTAATGACGAGAAATCACTCTCGGATTAGTAACTGATTCATTCATATCTGCGAACTTCAGGCTCCACAGGTGTAGATTCTACAGAAATCTGTAAATCCTTCCGCTGCTCTCCCTCAATAGGTAAAGCAGCCTCCTGTATTTCTCGAATTTCTTCGAGTTGTACTTTTACTCCCACTGTTCTTCTTGGAAAGTAACTTCCCTTCTTAGAAAACAGAATGGTCGTAAAAATACTTTTTACTCCCACTGTTCTTCTTGGAAAGTAATTTCCCTTCTTAGAAAACAGAATGGTCGTAAAAGTACCGAGCCTTGGTTTCCTTAAGAAAACTTCGAGTTATGCTTTTACTCCCACTGTTCTTCTTGGAAAATAACTTCCCTTCTTAGAAAACAGATTGGACGTAAAAGTAAGAAGCCTTAGTTTCTCTAGGACAACCAGCGAAGTAGCACAACTACAAATACTCAGTAAAGACAAATTTGGATCGATTCCAAACCACATTAACGTGGTGTCTTTCAACCGATATTTGTGGAACTATTTCAGCGTAAACTTAGATATTTTAGAGCGTTATTCTTAAATAATATCATGGAAGATTCGTGTGACTCATCTTTAATCATTTCTTATAAGATCTGATTCTTTCTCACAGAAAACACCTTCAGGTTTTCAGGAGAAATGAGCTGTGAAACGATTTCACACTCATTAAGATGATCACACAATCAATGACTTAAGTATTCTCACTCGTGATTTAATCCAGAGTCTTAATACTTTTGTCATTCAGATCCTATACTTCATTCTGGAACTCTTTCGACCATGTCAAAGAATTCCGACTTGTGTCTCATCAAATGAAACACAGTCACACTCACTGAAGTAATCAGTAGAGACAATGAAGTACAGGAGATTTTCTCTGGCATTACTGCTCATTGGGCCACATACATGAGTATGTTCCAGGTCCAATAAGCCTTTGGGCTTTTCTCTAGCTCGGCTAAGATAGGCCCTTTACCTTTTGGTCTAGTAAACAGAATTCAAGTCTCATAAGATATTTTATCAAATGAGCCCAAACGTCCATGACTATGGGATTTCTGAATCCGATTTACTCTATGTGACCAAGACTTTATGCCAAGAAAAAAATCAGGTTTAATTCATCAGATTTAAACCAATTCGGTATTTATGTTACATTTAGGCACTCTTTGGTTTAAGATATAAAACCCATTCCATGAATAGGGTGCTACAATTAATATTTCATTAAGATCAAAAGAACAAAACTTGTCTTTTATCAAAATGAAAAACATTCAAATTCTTACAAGAAAATGAAAGACAACTCTGCTTAAAGCAGGTACATTGTAGCAATTACTTAATACAAAACCAAGCCTCAAAGGGATCTATAAGTGAAAAATCCTACGGCTGAGGCAGCATCCCAAGCTCCTTCCAGACATGTAGTTTCACTTGCCCTTCCTTCAACGTTCTACTGTTGCTTAGGCTCTGCATATTATCACAAATATCAGTGCCACAACCAGTATCCAATACCTTTAAGGACGTTCTACTGTTGCTTAGGCTCTGCATATTATTACAAATATCAGTGCCACAACCAGTATTCAATACCTTTAAGGTAGAACTTGAAGTAATAACATGAATACCTGAGGAAGTAGTCTCATACATCGACTTTAACTCCTCATCATCTTCCATGAATTTAATGCAATCTCTCTTCCAATGCCCTGTCTCCTTACAGTAGCAGCACTTACCAACGTAAGAGGTATCTGACTCGGGCTCAGAAGACACACGCTTGCCATGATTCAAAATCTGGACAACTTTGTCTCCACCCTTGTCATCATTAGGTTTAGTAAACCTACCCTTCTCATTCATGAGATTGTACAGGGTACTCTTCACGTTTGGCTCAACTGTCTTGAGCATATCATGCAGTTCAGTCAGCGTCTTCGTTAAGCCTTTCTTGATATAGTTCTTTCTGAACTTATCATAGCTTGACGGCAGTGACTGCAGAATGATTTCAGTTGCCATCTCTTGGCTAACTGGATAATCCAGTTTCCTCAGGTTATCAATGTAACCCATCATTTTACTGACATGAGGACTTACTGGATGATCTTTTGGTAGCTTGCAGGTAGTGAGAGATTTAACCAACTGGTATCTCTCCACTCTTATCTGCTCCTGAAATTTTAATTTCAGGCTGCTGATCATCTCTATTGGCGACTCCATGTTCTCATATTGCTTCCGCAAGTCTGAGTCCATTGTAGCCAATATCAGACCACGCACATCTACCGCATCATTATAATGCTTATTCCAAGCATCATATACTGCATGAGAAGCATTGGACCCGATTCTCACGGGGAGAGCTCTCTCAAGAACATAGTCCTTTCTCTCCTGTCTGAGGACTAGCCTCAGGTTCCGCGACCAAGTCAAGAAATTTGATCCGTTCAGCTTGTCCATCTTAAGGACAGACCGGATCGAGAAAGCGTTTTGATTGTTTGTGCTATTCATAACTGAAATTAAGATAAAAGGATTTTAGTTAATATGTTCAATATGATTAATCTCGTATTAAAATTAATATGATTAATCACGCATTATATTCAATAACATAAGTTACCCTCAATAGAATATAATGATTCCAAGATCCACATATAACTAAGATCAAAGTGGGCCACTGGCCGTCACCCAACCTTAGCTTATATCGGTAAGCCCTGTATCGGCTAATTATATCCGTGATATAACTCTTGGTTGTGAATCTGGGCCCGAGGCCCAATCCACTCTGATGTCTCAAGGCCCGGGACTCCCGATGGCCTAGTCAAGAAAACCAGACTATACAGTCATGTAATCATTAATGTCTGGGACTCCCAATGACATTTATGAATCATAAACCGTCTTACCCACGCAAAAGCAGACATCCTCACACTGTAAGGCCATGAATACAATTGAGTGGGCTTTGACAGCTGACATAGAATGGACAAGACATCCAACGCTTGATATTATATGAGGTTCGTAGGTTTATTAAAATTTCATTCCCAAAATAGAAGATTACTATTTCGGGAAACTCTATTTATGGAAACCTACTATTTTAGAAACTTTCTAAAATTGGAAACTTTCTAAAACCGGAAACTTTCTAACTTTAGAAATTTCTTTAAAATCCAAAACCCGCAAATTCAGAAACTTCTATTTTAAGAAACTTTCTAATTTCAAAATTTCGGAAACTTTAATTTAAAATTGACTTTATAATTTTATAAAATAAATTTTAAATTGATCTGAAGAAAGACTCAAATAACTGGCCCAATTGTTTTAACTTCTTGGCCCGAGGCCCAAGAACTGGTCCATGTCCAAGACATGACCCAATTGTCCAATTAAATGACATAACCGGTCTGGTTCATTAAAATTGGTCTAACCAAAATTAATTACTACGACGACCACAATTGTCAACCGGTTATTTACTAAACCGGATTTTCTCAATTTATTTGGTCCAACCAAATCAAATTAGAAAATCCTGGTTTAGGCACTAAATCCAATAATTCTTTCGACATTGGATTTCTTATCCCGGTTTAACCAGACTTAATAAAAATATTAAATCTGTTTATTAAACCGAGACGTTTAATTTTAATTAAATTAAACCGAGTCTAAACCGTAACCGCATCGATCGATGCTCTCAGCATCGATCCTGCAACGATCGTTCATCGATCCTGCATCGATCGATGCTCTCACGCATGCACGAACGGTTATCAGGTTTGGCCGAGAGATTCTCGCGAGATCCATGCGATCGTTTGAACGATCCATGCGATCGCGGTCAATCTCTCGCGACTGCAACGATCGATCCTTGCATTGCATCGATCGATGCAATGCGATCTCTCGTGGTTGCATCGACCGATCATGCGATCGCATCGATCGATGCATCGCGATCACAGCCGATACTTCTTTATGAAAATCGCACTCTTCCAAATCAATATAGCTTGGATTTTTGCGATTTCAAATGTGTTTAGGTTTCAATTCCTTGTTGCTTAAGTGATTTCTCTTATCAGTAATTGATTCAAAACACTTCTTAAACAAGAAAACAATCCTAAACTTGAATCTAAACAAGGAGAACCAGAACCAATGGCTCTGATACCACTGAAGGATCTTTGGGAGTTAATCCTGATTCAATTCATCAGATTACTTGATCCTAAAAATGCCAGATCTAGGTTCTCTTGGATAGAAACATAAGTAGATCTCACCTTTTACCTGTTTTGTGCAGCGGAAAGGAAGAACAGGTCAGAGATCAGAGAGCCACCGAGTGATAACTCCTCCAGAGGTTCACACACGCACACCAATCAGGAAGCAGGCTGCTAGGCCACTGGGAGAAACCGGCGCAGGGGAGAGAGAGAGATGACGGCTCAGATTAGGGTTATTTTTGGTTCTGAACTCGAGTTTTATTTATAAAACTTGTTCGGTTCCGTTTGGGCCATTTGGCCCAAATACCAATTAACTCGTCGGTGTTTGCGCACTGCATCGATCGTTGCACCTTGTGCATCGATCGATGCACATTGGCTAAACCTTTTATTCTCTCTAAGTATAGTAAATGCCTAGCACTTTTACCATACTCCTGCTAAACCGTTCCTACACGATTTCCTGTTAGCTTAGGCGTGTGACCCATATGGGATCATACAATAAAGGCAATAAGTCCAAGACTTATAGATCATGAGCGGACTCTAGCAAGCCATCATGACCCCCAGTATTATATGACTTATGTCTGATCTTTGACATACTCTTACTTTCTAGAGACAGTACCGAGATTACTGGACACATTTCCAACAACATCCCTTTCCTCTCTTGTTTTGTTATACGTTCCCTGAGGAGGCACGTCAGAGAGTTTGAGCGGCTACCCTGTCCAATTGGAATATCCATGTATCTGGCGGACGTGTTACGGGATGAGATTGACGGAACAAGGATACAAAGATGTCATTGCTCTCTATATCGATATTCGCTAGAATTCATGCACAAAGATATCAAAGGTTATGGTATGTGCGATGAATGTTTCTGTACTATTGAGTCTTTATGCTTCTTCCAAATAATTCCCCAGACATTCCACGAGTGGCCTGAGATTTACGAAGCAAATTCGGACAACGAAGGCGGATGGCACCAGGTGGCGATTCAAGACGGCGGGTTTGGTGGTTGGGGAGGAGGAGGAGGCGAAAACGGTGGTGTTTGGGGTGCTTAATGTAAAATCCAAATAATTTATACCCAAAATATTTTTTATATTTAATAACCATGTTTTAATAAAGTACTAATCCTTGTCGGTATCCACCAATTTATATCTCATATGTCCATCGTACTGTATTACAGTCACGCTTTCCGAAACAATAATCTATAACCAAACAATATAATATTCAAACCTTATGTCTTACAGTTTTGGATTCCAGGCCATCATATAACACACTATCCACCAGGAAATATAACCCAGTAATCTTTCTACCACGCATCCACCCAATAGGACAACTTATAACCTTCATTTCATACATTCCTATTTATCCATACCAGCCATTAAGTTATTTTCGTTCCACATCTAGCCTTTTTTATACTATTAACATATAAGTTTGTGGAAAATGTTTATCCATTATTATAACATACAATATTACTCTCCATTATGCCGTCCTTCATATTAATTAACTTGTGGAAAATATCTATCCATTATATTATAACACACTATATTACTCTTCATATGACTATTACACTTTATATTATTATCCATCATGTTACTAACACATCATATTATTATAACACAATATATTACTATCCACTAAGTCATCTCTTCCTACTGTATTGATTTCAAATTCTTACTATTTTTATTATGTGCCTGAATCTTATGTTCACATGAATATTCATAGGATACAAACACCTAATTTCCTAGCAGTCTCCATAAATATCATAGTTTCCAGCGTCTGACCACAATCCCCCGTACCATGTCCATCCATTCTTAAGTTCGTTACTCTATCACGTCTTGGCGTCGGTTTAAGTAATTTATCAATAATTCAATCTATCTATATCTATAACATATAGAAAGCAAAACCGAAAGTTTGCGACGAAACCGAAATGTTGTGTTGTTTCGCATCTATAAATAGTGGATGTCGACATAACCCTCCTCTCCACACTCTCAATACACATCCCTCAAGATGAGAAGACTAACGCCACGTGTTGCTGAATCATCCAGGCCTAACCGCCCGGGTCCCAATCGTGCAGATTTTCTGCCTAATCTGAGGAGGTCAATCTTTAATAGGAATTCTAGTATACCAGTCGGGATAATGCGAATCACGTGGATACTCTTCTTCAGATTAATATTATTCAGCCTCCATCCTCAGAAGACAACCGCGAATGCATCGCTTTATTGTTCAACGCCTGTTTGGCTGCCAACAACATAACTGCTGTATTTATATGTACACAGAATAAATATATGGAGGTCCAAAAACCTTCCAACAAATCAAACGTTGCGCAGTTGCTGGTTGCAAACTTGTTATTTATTGCTACGAAGTCATCCGTCGATCTATCTATCCCGCCTTGGATACAGGTTCCAAAATTCCTCTTCTCTCTCGTGCTACTATACGCTCTCTGAGAAGGCATGTCAGGCAGTTTGAGCGTAGTACCTGGCCTATCGCCTGTATGTCCCTCGATTTGTCGGTGATCAAGGATGCTGTTGACGAAGACATAATACAGAGATGCGGTTGCTCTGTATATCGCAATTGGCTAGATATCATGCACGAAGATGTTAAAGGTCATGCTATGTGCAACGAATGTTTCTGGGCCATTGAGACTTTGTGCTTTTTCCAAATAATTCCACATACATTCCTAGAGTGGCCTGAGATCTTCGACACCCTAGTAAACACAGGATTGATAGATAACACCGGCAGTTGGCACGAAGCAGCAATGCAAAACGGTTTGGTTTGGTTGAAGGCAGACCCCAAAACCGCGGTGTTTTGGATGCTTAATTCAGTCTACATATTTAATAATAACGTTCCTAATATTTAACTATTGAATTACTGTAAGTTCTACCCAATTATGCAAGTAGTTACGTTTTTTAGTTTGTGTTTTCCCTCATTGTCTTGTCTATGTAGACTGGCTCTATGTTTTTGTTATCCATAAATATATATTTTGTCCTATCCACATTCGTATAGTCTAACTTCTTGCCCATGGTAATCATATAAATCAAATAGTATAAGTGTTGAAACCTGCATCTCCCAAATGATTATCGTCATATGACACTGTCAATTGCCATACTATCCAACTGTCAATTAATCCTGTTAGCACGTATCCACCACAATATTACCATTTCTGAGCTTTACATTTTTGAATTTATTTATCATGTACCATAATTAAATATAACTTCTATCTATACAATCTCATTATCAAACTTTCCCCTCTAATAATCCACTCTAAATCAAATAGGATAACTGTTGGAAACATGCTTCTACCAAATGAGTATATCATCCTAAACTGTCAATTGCCACACTATCCAATGTCAATTAATCCTGTTTGCACGTATCCACCACAATATTACCATTATGAACTTTACATTTTATAATAATTTATCATGAACCATCGTTACTATCTATAAAATCGCATTATTAAACTATCCTCTCTAATAGTCAACTCTATTTCCCGGTCGTTTTTTGTTTTCATTTTTACGTTTTTTATCAACGACCCTCTCTACTAGTCCACTCGATTTCCCAGTAGTTTTTAGTTTTCATTTTTACTTTTTTAATGAATGACCATAGTTCTGTAGCACATTACTCAATGCAATCCGACTCTCAATGATCTGGTTAACTAAGCAAAAGGAACGTTATCTTACATCACCTGTCACACTCACTTATTTTTTTTTTAACGTTGCCCTAAACACCTAATTAACTTAACTGTCATACATTTTACTACACTTGTCAAATCATCAAGCGAACATGAAAACGCGTCACGTCAAAACAGATCCATAAAAAAAAAATTTACCTTTCCAATTATAATTTCTCTATACTCTTACTTTTATAATCTTCAATATCTTCATCTATTACTATCCCATCTGTTCTTTATAATCTTCATCTATTACTATCCATCGTTTTTATGTTCAGTGATATATCATGGTTTTTACTAGTTTTAGACCATGATATAAGTGTGTTTTAGTGCCTTTTGTGTTCTTTTAGAGTCTTTTACCGGTATAATCAAGTTTGGAGCATATTTGGTGATTATGGCACTTTTTGGAGATTTTTGGAGTGTTTGGCCGAGAGATAGAGTTCACTGTCCAAAACAGAGATATGCGTCGATCGTTGCACTCTAGCACCGATCGTTGCACCAGCGAGATGGGCCGAAACTCGGCGGTTTATGAAGAGTCAAGATATTGCACTCTGATCCAGAAGTTCCTGATATTTACAAAGAAGCCCCTGGCCGAGATTAGACCTATATAATTAAGTTTTTGGTGTTTTATTTACTAACGCATTCATAATTAAGAGCAGAGGATTTTTAGAGCTTTTGGGGCTGATCTGAACCTTTACTTCATCTGTATTTGGAGAAGATTTCGAACCCCTTTTATTCTTTATCTTTTATGAAATTTATTCATCATACGATTATGTTTTCATTATCTATGTCTGAGTAGATTCCTTGTTAGGTTTAGGGTTTCTCACATAGGATTTCATGACTTGCTAGACTTGTTTAATTCAGTTAAGGATTCATAACTATATCTGTTCTTCAATCTAATTGTGCTTAAAGCTAGTTCTAACCTGATCAATTAGAATCTAGATCTTAGGTTGCTAAATACGACACGGAAGTGTGGTTTAGGAATCTGAACTAATTAGGTTGAGCAATTAAACTTCTCGCAAACGAAAGTTTGGTTTAGGATAATTGTGAACATATCAAACTTGGAATTAATGCTAGTTTAATCTGTTAGTTCTCGCAAACGAAAGTTTGGTTTGCTGCACTTAGACTTAGAGAATTATCGCAAAGGAATTTGGTTAATTCTATATCTGTGTTTTGAGTTCTAGAACTGTGCTTAATTAGATCCTTGCTGAATGAACTGTCTGCTTGTCTGATTTCCTGAGAACGCCCTAGACTTAGCGCTCTTAATAACTTGCTTTCACAACCAATAATCTCTGCTTTCTGTTTACTTTCTCGCATTGCTTTTAATTCAATCACATTGCTTTCTTCCTAGTTAAATTTTCTGTTCTTGAGCTATTGAATACCGGAGTCCCTGTGGATTCGATACCTATATACTACAACTACTGAACTGTGCACTTGCAGTTAGATATAGGATTAAAACCTGACACCTATCAAGTTTTTGGCGCCATTGCCGGGGACTCTTTGAGTCTTCGATAGCTTAGAGAACCTAGGGTTTTACTAGGATTTTTCGTTTTTTTCGTTTTTTTTTTTTTTTCTAGTTACTGATTTTTGTCTGTTTTTCTCTCTGTCGCAGGTACCAATATCACACTGCGTCGATCGTTGCACCCTTGCACCGATCGTCACTAGGCGATTCTGAGATTAAACCGATCGTTGCACCGATAGCATCGATCGTTGCTGGACGATTATAGACAGTTTATGCAGACGCAGAAAACTAGAAGTAATCCGAACTCGAGCTTAGTTAATCTCGGACTTGAAGAACTTGGACGTCTAGAGAGAACCAACAGAAGAGAAAGAAGAGAAAGGATGGTGCGAGAACGTTTGATTCTAGAACGCGATGTTCAAGGAACTCTGAGGGACCGAGATAATAACCCATACAATGCTGCTTATCAAAGGGTTGATGCTGAAGGGAATGTCATCCCTGATCCTCCTGAGCAACAACAACAACAGGAGCAGAACCAGGGTCAAGGACATGCCCAAGGTAGACAGATGGTTGTACGTGAGAGGACTTTAGCTGACTACAACAGACCGGATGAGTTTCATGCAAACCGGTCAGCTTTAGTGCTTCCTGCTTTTGAAAGAAATGATTTTGAGATTAAAACCATCTACTACTCGCTGATGAGACAGAATGCATTTCATGGTTACCCAACGGAGCAGCCTATGGATCACATTGATTCGTTTGAGGACATAGTCACTGGCATGAAGTATGATGGAGTCTGCCCGGACTATCTGTTCCTTAAGCTCTTTCCGCACAGTCTTGCTCGAGACGCTAGTGCATGGCTAAAGCAGCTGGCACCTGCTCAGTATACTACTTGGGCAGCCCTGAAGAGTGAGTTTCTGCGTCACTTCTATGATGATGCGCGCTCAGACCAGTCCAGACAGGACATACTCACCTTTTCCCAAGGAGCTGTGGAGCCTTTAAAGACTGCCTGGATGAGATTTAAACAGTATCAGCGTGACTGCCCACACCATGGATTCACTGAGGTTCAGTTGATTGGTATCTTCTTCAGAGGCATAGATCTTCCATATCAGTCTGCACTGGATAGTTCCAGTAATGCTAACTTCAACACCAGGACTCCTACGCAGGCTATGCAGTTGATTGAGAACCTAATAGGCAGCAACAGCTGCAAGACTATGGATGAGAGGAGGAAGAAATCTGGTGGAAGTGTAGAGAATTCTGATATAGCTGATATTAGATCTAGGCTGGACACAATTTGCAATCTCCTAGCAGGTAAGAAAGCTGTCCATTTTGCCCAAGATGTAGAGGTAATTCAAACTGAGGAGGACACTCAGGAGGAAGATGTGAATTACATAGGAGGTTCTGGATTTCAAGGTAATAGATTTGGTAATCAACAAGGAAACATATTCTTCAATGGAGGACAGAAAAGTGCTTTTAACAGCAACTCATCTAATTCTGGACAGACCGGTGGTTTTCAGAAGACCTTTGGACAAGGTACTCAGAGAACCTATGGATCTTCATCTTATCAGACTCCTCCTGCACCTACAGCTCATGAGAGTAGAATGGAAGCTATGATGGAACAACTAATGGAGAGTCAGACCAAGATTTCTGTGGACTGCAACAAGAAATTAGTTGCTGTCTATGAAGACCTCAATGGGAAGTTTGAGTCCCTGAACACTCACATGAAGCAGTCGGATACTCAGGTGAACCAGATTTCCAGCTCAATAAAGGGAAAAGGGCTAGCAGACACTCATATTAAGGCCTGGTCTGTGTACGTTAATGATGGATCTCACCTAGGTGAAAAATTTGAGCTAAGTACAGCTGAATTGGTGAAGGAAGAAGAAATCCCGGATTTTGGTGAAAAACTCTCGGGTGGAAATTGCAGCATAGCAACGATCGACACACACTTAGTGTCGATCGATGCACGTCGGGAACAGACAGATTCACTGAGTGATGATGGTATTGATGCAGACTTAGAGCTTGATGGCTTATTCTCTGGAGTCTCTGAGATCTCTCAACAGGAGATTTATGCGCAGATTGTTAGACAACACTCCCCAGTGTCTGAAGTGATTAAGCAGGAAATTGAAGAGCTTAAGAAGCTAGAGGAGATTGGTGAAGAATTGGAAGAAATTCCATCTTCTGATGATCCACCTTATCATCCATGTGTGCAGAGGTATTTGAACAAGATGATGCCTCTAGATGAAGAGCTGAGAGACTGGGTGGTTATAGTTCCTCAGCATATTAGTGATGTTCTGTTAACCAAGATCCCAAAGAAGCTGCCTGATCTTGGAGTCTTTGTGCTTGATTGTTCTATCTTTGAGGATAGTTTCAGGCGTTCTCTGTGTGACGTAGGAGCTGCTGGAAGTTTGATGCCATACTCTGTGGCAGAGAAGCTGGGTATGCTAGATTTTACTCCGACTAGGACCTCTCTTGTCCTAGCTGATCAGTCCATACGAGTTCCTGAAGGACTCCTGATGGACATCCCGGTGAGAGTTGGAAACTACTTAGTTCCAACAGACTTCTTAGTGCTGAGATATGATTGTGATCCGGATGAAGCATTGCTGCTTGGAAGACCATTTTTGGCTACAGCAGGAGCGGTGATAGATGTTAGGAACAGCCTGATAGACCTCCATCTGGGAGATGAGCCGCTGCGTTATGAGATGGATAAGCTGCGTAGACCACTTATAGATGGGCAGACATTCACCATAAGGAATGCAGATGATGAGCAGCCTGATGACACTATGATTATAGATCCTGGAGCACATTTTACTCCATCTTTTCTTGGACATGAGCATTCTGCAACAGCCTACTCGCCACCTTGGATGAGGAGACTTGGACAGAGACAGAAAAAGTCTCAGTTGGGATCTCCTGGTGCCTGAAAAATCTTGTCCGTCCGGTCAAGCTATTGACCTTAAACAAGCGCTGGGTGGGAGGCAACCCACCATTAGGTACTGGTGTTTTTCTACTTAATTTTTGGTGTTTTTGTTAGGATTTTACGTTTGTTTTTGTTTTTGGTGAGTTTATGATTGCAGGTCTCGGATAAATTCGCAGTGCGTCGATCGACGCACTTCTGTGTCAATCGTCACAACACGATCAGAATCGCATTGCAGCGATCGTTGCGGTCCTGAGCAACGATCGACCATACACGAAAATTGCCAAGTAACGGTCGATGCACTTAGTGAAACGATCGATGCCTGAGCGACAGAGGTAAACCCGACAGAACTCAAAAGAAGTTTAACAATTTTTATTTTCTTTTTACCGATCCTTCTCTTGACACTACTGGGGACAATGTGTCTTAAGTGTGGGGGAGGTGCTACTGACGTTTATCTTTTTGTTTTCTTAAGAGTCAGACCATTTTTCAAAAAAAATTTTGTTTTATTGAGTCAAAATTGTTTAAGTAAGAAACTATGATTTTTTGAGAAGATTTACAAGACTTGCAGGAACTTAAGTAACCATTGGGATGAAGTTGCAGGATCTATCTCTGACTATTAGAAAACCCAGACACAGATCAACCTACTGGGAACACCCATATCACTTCAGGTATCAGAGGATCCTTTTACTGACTTCAATTTAATACTGACTTAGATTTCTCACCTAAGGGCTTGGTATACTCTGTGTCGGATTCCCTGTTAGTTCTGACACAGCCTGTCAATCTATCCTATTTAGTTCCCTTCTCCCCTTCTATAAAGTAAAAAAAAAAAAAAAAACTGAGGATGAGTTAGTAACTCCGAAGTGGTCATGAGAATAGTAGCAAACACTATTATCCCTTATGCATCCATGGAATGTGTCCAAAGTACACCCCATAACGGGAAGAACACTGATAAAAAAAATAAAATGATACCCAATGTGGGAAAAATTAGTTGTTAAGGAAGGGAAAGAGAAGAAAGGGACTAGAGAAAGATAGTATGGTGGTCTAGAGCTGATAAGGTAAGAATCCATGTGCCCTTTGATCGATACTCCTTAGGTGAGACCGCAATTAAATACTTGCAGAAGTCAGTAGAGAGAATTTGAATGCTTGAATGTGCTTGTGGAGTTTACTTAGGACAGTTGCTAAGTGTGGCGGAAGTACATGTTGGTCTTGATATCCTGTGATTGATTCTTTCAGTGGTTTACTAAGGGGAATCTGAGTATTGTAGCTTCTAGGATGAAATGAGTTTCTGAAGAGTTTTCAAACCTCTTCACCAAGCTTTAGTTCTCTGTTTTGCTTGAGGGCAAGCAAAGGCTAAGTGTGGGGAGTTGATATATCATGGTTTTTACTAGTTTTAGACCATGATATAAGTGTGTTTTAGTGTCTTTTGTGTTCTTTTAGAGTCTTTTACAGGTATAATCAGGTTTGGAGCATATTTGGTGATTATGGCACTTCTTGGAGATTTTTGGAGTGTTTGGCCGAGAGATAGAGTTCACTGTCCAAAACAGAGATATGCGTCAATCGTTGCACTCTAGCACCGATCGTTGCACCAGCGAGATGGGCCGAAACTCGGCGGTTTATGAAGAGTCAAGATATTGCACTCTGATCCAGAAGTTCCTGATATTTACAAAGAAGCCCCTGGCCAAGATTAGACCTATATAATTAAGTTTTTGGTGTTTTATTTACTAACGCATTCATAATTAAGAGCAGAGGATTTTTAGAGCTTTTGGGGCTGATCTGAACCTTTACTTCATCTGTATTTGGAGAAGATTTCGAACCCCTTTTATTCTTTATCTTTTATGCAATTTATTCATCATACGATTATGTTTTCATTATCTATGTCTGAGTAGATTCCTTGTTAGGTTTAGGGTTTCTCACATAGGATTTCATGACTTGCTAGACTTGTTTAATTCAGTTAAGGATTCATAACTATATCTGTTCTTCAATCTAATTGTGCTTAAAGCTAGTTCTAACCTGATCAATTAGAATCTAGATCTTAAGTTGCTAAATATGACACGGAAGTGTGGTTTAGGAATCTGAACTAATTAGGTTGAGCAATTAAACTTCTCGCAAACGAAAGTTTGGTTTAGGATAATTGTGAACATATCAAACTTGGAATTAATGCTAGTTTAATCTGTTAGTTCTCGCAAACGAAAGTTTGGTTTGCTGCACCTAGACTTAGAGAATTATCGCAAAGGAATTTGGTTAATTCTATATCTGTGTTTTGAGTTCTAGAACTGTGCTTAATTAGATCCTTGCTGAATGAACTGTCTGCTTGTCTGATTTCCTGAGAACGCCCTAGACTTAGAGCTCTTAATAACTTGCTTTCACAACCAATAATCTCTGCTTTCTGTTTACTTTCTCGCATTGCTTTTAATTCAATCACATTGCTTTCTTCCTAGTTAAATTTCCTGTTCTTGAGCTATTGAATACCGGAGTCCCTGTGGATTCGATACCTATATGCTACAACTACTGAACTGTGCACTTGCAGTTAGATATAGGATTAAAACCTGACACCTATCATTCAGCACACTGGATACAAACAGTCTAAACATGTTTTAAATTCTTCAATTGAACAAACTAACACATGTTTAACTTTATTACCTGCCCATCACTAAATTCACTCGCTATCCCTTTTATTCCATTTATATTTTTTAAACCAATAACGTCAAATGCATTAACGTTATATGCAATTAATGTTGTTGCTCAGAATACCAAACGTTGCGACGAGGTCCATCATTATAAGCCAAACTGCTACCCGTTTCACAGTATCCCAATACTAAAATATTATCGTTATTGATGGGCGCACCAAATCCTAATACCGCTTCCTTTCCCTCTCCCACACTGCTTGACCTACCACCAGCAATAAGGAGATTAATTTTGGCTAAGGACGCGAGCGAAAACATCCGTGAACACTACAAGATCAGAGCAGTTTGCAAGACACTTCGTGATGATGCTGACCACATGGATACACTAATCCAGATAGATCTAACCAAGACTCACCATGATGGGATATGTTTCATCAAACTGTAGAATGCCTGTTTCCATGCCAACAATCCAATTGCAGCGTTTTTAAAGGCTATCAATGATTTTATGTATACATATGAAAGAGAAGATGCCTTCCAGCGTCTCAAAGAGTGTGTCTTTCGTGGTATCAAGCCAGCCGTCTACTGCTACAAAATTATTTGGCGCTCTATCTTCCCTGCCTTGGATAATGCCCCAACTACTCCTCTTCTCTCGAGAAGCGCTATCCGTGCTCTTAGGAGGCACATCATAGAAATCCCGGGATTAAGATGGCCTATCCAGCTATCCAACTTGCTGCGTTCGGAAAGAGACGATGTTGACGAAGGAAGAATATCGACTTGCCCTTGTGCGGTTCATCGTTATTGGCTAGACATACTCCACGAAAGAGTCAAAGGGTTCGAGATGTGTGAAGATTTTTTTGGTCTATTGAAACCTTTGCATTCTTCTGGATCATCCCAATTACTTTCTCTAAGTGGAATGATCTCCGTCTTGTTGCTATCGAACAAGCAAAACGCCGTCGTGTCTTCTGACTATCAAGTCTTTTTTTATCTAATTTTTTTATGTTTGTCCGCCTATCCCCTTACTTCTATCGATCCTTAGTTCATTTATACACTTCTTTTCTGACAAAAATAATGTAGAATCCACCTTTACCACACATAAACGAACAATCCAAAAAAACATTGAATTACAATCCATTGAAATTATAATATTGAAAATTTGGACTTAATCTCCATCATCCAACATTTCAAGCATCAACTATCCACCACGATTACTGTTAGAAAACGACCCTATTTTACTCTTTACCATAATTCTATCCATGCTTAATTCATTTAGACACTTCTTTTCTCACAAATTAATGTACAATCCACCTTTACCACACATAACCGACCAAAACAAAAACATTAAATTATATACCATTGAAATTATCATTAAACTCTGGACCTAATCTCCACCATCCACCACGAACAACGCTTACACAATACCCCTATTTTACTATCTATCCCATGATTATTTTTACATTATACCTACTTGTTCTATTTAGTTTTTTAACACTATCTAATTATTGAGCGTTTTCCCAAATGTTTTTTGTTTTTTGTTTTTTCAGTTACTTATTGTCGCCCTATTTGTTCTCTATAGCACATATCGATGCAACTCTAATTCCCAAGACTCGGTTCCGTTAAAAAAAGACGTTATCTCCGTTTTCTCACACCACTTGTGCACCATTACCAATTTTTGATATACTTAGCATAACACCCAACTTAACTGTCAGCTTTCCAATCTTATAGACAATTTTATCTGACTTGTCAAATCATGTAAGAAGATAACCTAAATGCTAATTATTCTTAGTCTTTATTTACTTTATTTGTTTTTCCTTATACCGTTTGTTGCAATACATGTTTAATATGTAACGTTGCGACACGCGGTTTCTTTATAAGTAAAACATGGCTACTTGTTTCTCCGTTTCGACATAGCAAAAAAAACCAAAACCTCGCCATTCATGAGCGACACAAATCCTAAAAACGTCTTTCTACCATCCCGCAATCTACTCCACCTACCCCCTGCATTACGGAGATTAATATTGGCTAAAAACGCCAGCGAAAATATCCGTGAACACTACAAAATCAGAGCGGTATGCAAGACGCTTCAGGACGACGCTGACCACACGGATACACTTTTCCAAATAGATCTTATCAAGACTCACCACCATAGGCTAGGTAGCATCAAACTGGAGAATGCATGTTTCAATGCTAACAACCCAACCGCAGTGTTTTTAAAGGCCATATCGGATTTTATGTATTCAAATGAAAGAGAAGACGCCTTCCAACGTCTCAAAGAGTGTGCCAGTCGTGGTATCAAGCATGCCGTCTACTGCTATGAAATTTTCCGGCGCTCCATCTTTCCTCAGTTCGAAACAGACTCAACCATTCCTATTCTATCTCGCAGCACTATCCGTGTTTTTCGAAGGCACATCAGTGAGTTCCAGAGATTACGATGGCCTACCCTGATATCCAAAGTTCTTCGTGAGAAAAGAGACACTATTGACAAAGGAAGAATATCAACTTGCCCTTGCATTGTGCATCGGTATTGGCTTGACTGTTGGGAATGTCCTGAAATCTATTGTACTTGCTGTAAGTGAAAGTCGTATAGTCGAGATGAGACAATCACATAACACTAGGTAGTCATAACGCTTTGCTAGAAGCCACTTATGATCAATGAGTTGAGAACTCATTGCTAGTGTTATATGATCCTACAGGGTCACACACCTAAGCAAACTGGGCGTCAAAGACGAGGTTGATCATTAGTGTAATGATCCAGTGAATGCATATATGATATGCATTCGATATCAATATTCTGTGGCAGTGTCGATTGATATATCATGGTTTTTACTAGTTTTAGGCCATGATATAGATGTGTTTTAGTGTCTTTTGTCTTTGTTTAGAGTCTTTTACAGGTATAACCAGGTTGGGAGCTAAATTGGAGATTATGGAGCATTTTGGAGATTTTTGGAGTGATTGGCCGAGAGATAGAGTTCACTGTCCGAAACAGAGAAAGGTATCGATCGTTGCACTCTAGCAACGATCGTTGCACCAGCGAGATGGGCCAAAAACTCGGCGGTTTAGAAGAATCAAGATATTGCACTTTGATCCAGAAGTTCCTGATATTTACAAAGAAGCCCCTGGCCGAGATTATGCCTATATAATAGAGTTTTTAGAGTTTTTATTGGGGAGGCTTTTACTTTTTACCATATACTTTCATAATTAAGAGCAGAGGATTTTTAGAGCTTTTGGGGCTGATCTAAACCTGATTCATCATCTGTATTTGGAGAAGATTTCGAACCCCTTTTACTCTTATTCTTTTATGCAATTTACTTATCATATGATCATGTTTTCATTATCTATGTCTGAGTAGATTCCTAGTTAGACTTAGGGTTTCTCACATAGGATTTCATGACTTGCTAGACTTGTTCAAATTCAGTTAAAGATTCATAACTATATCTGTTCTTCAATTTAATTGTGCTTAAAGCTAGTTCTAACCTGATCAATTAGAATCTAGATCTTAGGTTGCTAAATACGTCACGGAAGTGGGGTTTAGGAATCTGAACTAATTAAATTGGGCAATTAAACTTTGCGCAAACGAAAGTTTGGTTTAGGATAATTGTGAACATATCAAACTCGAGCTTATTGCTAGTTTAATCTGTTAGTTCTCGCAAACGGAAGTTTGGTTTGCTGCACTTAGACTTAGAGAATTATCGCAAAGGAATTTGGTTAATTCTATATCTGTGTTTTGAGTTCTAGAACTGTGCTTAATTAGATCCTTGCTGAATGAACTGTCTGCTAGTCTGATTTCCTGAGAATACCCTAGGTTTGACGCTTTTAATTACTTGCTTTCACAACCAATAATCTCTGCTACTGATTTACTTTCTTGCACTATTTTCAATACAATCACATTGCTTATTTCTAGTATTCATTCCCTACGGTTTGATTCTCTTGAGACCAAGTGTCCCTGTGGATTCGATAACCCTATATACTACTTTGACATTGCTGTACACTTGCAGTTTAGTATAGGGATTAATTCTTGACCTATCAAGTTTTTGGCGCCGTTGCCGGGGACTCTTTGAGTCTTCGATAGGACCGAACTTAGGGTTTTACTAGAAATTTTTCGTTTTTCGTTTTTGTTTTTCGTTTTTTTTTATTATTTTTGCTGATTTTTCTCTGTTTCTCTCTGTCGCAGGTACGAATTTCGCCTTGCGTCGATCGTTGCACACCTTGCATCGATCGTTGCTGAGCGATTTGAGATTGAATCGATCGTTGCACTGATAGCATCGATCGTTGCTGGACGATTACAGACAGTTTATGCCAACGCAGAACACTCGAAGTAATCCGAACTCGAGCTTAGTTAATCTCAACCTAGAAGAACTTGGACGTCTAGAGAGGACTATCAGAAGAGAAAAGAGAGAAAGAATGGTACAAGAACGCTTGATCTTGATACCAGATGCTGAAGGTACCCTGAGGGACCAAGATAACAACCCGTACAATGCTGCTGGGCATCGGGTTGATGCTGAAGGGAATGTCATCCCTGACCCCCCTGAACCTGAGCAACAACCGCAAGATCAAGCTCAAGGTAGAGAGATGGTAGTTCATGAGAGGACACTAGCTGACTACAATAGACCCGATGAGTTTCATGCAAACCGAGCAGCTCTAGTGCTTCCTGCCTTCGAGAGGAATGATTTTGAGGTAAAAACTATCTACTACCAACTGATGAGACAAATTGCTTTCCATGGTCTTCAATCAGAACAGCCTATGGATCACATTGACAAGTTTGAGGACATAGTCACTGGCATGAAGTATGAAGGAGTATGCCCGGACTATCTGTTCCTTAAGCTATTTCCGCACAGTCTTGCTGGAGACGCTAGTGCATGGCTGAGACAACTGGCACCTGGTCAGTATACTACTTGGACAGCCTTAAAGAGTGAGTTCCTGCGTCACTTCTACGACGCTGCGCGCTCAGATCAGTCCAGACAGGACATACTCACTTTTTCCCAAGGAGCTGTGGAGCCTTTGACAACTGCATGGATGAGATTTAAGCAGTATCAGCGTGATTGTCCACACCATGGATTCACAGAAGTACAGCTGATTGGTATTTTCTTCAGAGGAATAGATCTCCCTTATCAGACTGCTCTGGATAATTCCAGTGATGCTAATTTCAGCACCAGAACTCCTACACAAGCTAAACGGTTGATAGAGAACCTGATTGGCAGCAATAGTTGCAAAACAATGGATGAAAGGAGGAAGAGATCTGGTGGAACTGTAGAGAATTCTGATATAGCTAATATTAGATCCAGATTGGACACAGTTTACAATCTTCTGACAAATAAGAAAGCTGTCTACTTTGCCCAAGATGTGGAGGTGATTCAAACTGAGGAAGACACTCAGGAAGAAGAAGTGAATTTCATAGGAGGTTCCGGTTTCCAAGGTAATAGATTTAACAATCAACAGGGGAACAGATTCTCAAATGGAGGACAGAATGGTGGTTTTCAGAAGACCTATGGACAAGGTAATCAGAGAACCTATGGATCTACATCTTATCAGATTCCTCCTGCACCTACAACCCATGAGAGCAAAATGGAAGCTATGATGGAACAACTGATGGAGAGTCAAACCAAGCTTTCTGTAGACAACAACAAGAAGCTGGACGCTGTCTATCAGGACCTCAATGGGAAGTTTGAGACATTGAGCACTCACATGAAGCAGTTGGACACTCAGGTGAATCAGATGTCCAGCTCACTGAAAGGAAAAGGAGTTGCAGACACTCATATTAAGGCCTGGTCTGTACTGATTAATGATGGATCTTATCTAGGGGAGAAATTTGAGCTAAGTACAGCTGAGTTGGTGACTGAGGAAGAATTTTCGGATTTCTGTGAAAAACTCTCGGGTGGAAGTTGTGATGATCGCGATGCAACGATCGATACACATCTGGCATCGATCGATGCAGGTCGTGAACAAGCAGAGAATCCGTGGGATGAAAATGAGACTGATGCAGAACTAGCCCGCCTATTCCCTGATACATCTGAAATCACTCCAGAGGATGTTTATGCACGAACTATTTGGCACAGTCCCAAGGTGTCTGAAGTGATTAAACAAGAGATTGAAGAGCTGAAACGGCTAGAAAAGAGTGGTGAAGACTTGGAAGAAATTCCATCATCTGATGATCCACCTTATCATCCATGTGTTCAGAAATATTTGAACAAGATGTTGCCATTAGATGAAGAGCTGAGAGAATGGGTGATAGTAGTTCCTCAGCATATTAGTGATGTTCTGTTAACTAAGGTCCCAAAGAAACTGCCTGATCCTGGAGTCTTTGTACTTGATTGTTCTATCTTTGAGGATAGTTTTAGGCGTTCTCTGTGTGATTTAGGAGCTGTTGGGAGCATAATGCCTTACTCTGTGGCAGAGAAGCTGGGTATGTTGGATTTTGCTCCTACTAGGACACGTCTTATCCTAGCTGATCAGTCCATACGAGTTCCTGAAGGACTCCTTATTGATATTCCGGTAAGAGTTGGAAACTACTTAGTTCCAACGGACTTCCTTGTGCTGAAATACGCCTGCGATCCGGATGAAGCTTTATTGCTTGGGAGACCATTCTTGGCTACAGCAGGAGCTGTGATTGATGTTAGACAGAGTCTAATAGACCTCCACCTGGGAGATGAGACACTGCGATATGAGATGGAGAAGCTGCGGAAGCCACTGATAGATGGACAGGCTTTCAAGATCTTGGAAGCAGATGATGAGCAGCTGAATGAGACTGTGATAATAGATCCTGGAGCGCATTTTACTCCATCTTTTCTTGGACTGAAGCATTCTGCAACAGCCTATTCTCCACCATGGATGAGGAGACTTGAACAGAGACAGAAAAAGTCTCTGTCAGGATCTTCTGGCACTTGAAAAACCTTGCGCGTCCGGTCAAGCTATTGACCTTAAACAAGCGCTGGGTGGGAGGCAACCCACCATTAGGTACTGGTGTTTTTCTTTTTAATTTTTGGTGTTTTTGTTAGGATTTTACGTTTGTTTTTGTTTCTGGTGCAGTCATGTTTGCAGGTCTCGGATTAAATCGCAGTGCAGCGATCGATGCATTTATGCATCGATCGTCACAACACGAAAGGAATCGCATTGCAGCGATCGTTGCGGTCCTGAGCAACGATCGACCATACACGAAAAATCGCCAAGTAACGGTCGATGCACATAGTGCAACGGTCGTTGCTCGTGCGACAGAGGTAACCCGACAGACATAAACTCACCTTTTCAATTTTTTTTATTTTCTTTTACCGATCCTTCGCTGGACACTACTGGGGACAGTGTGTCTTAAGTGTGGGGGAGGTGCTACTGACGTTTATCTTTCTATTTTCTTAAGAGTCAGTCCGTTTTTCAAAATTTTTTGTTTTATTGAGTCAAAATTGTTTAAGTAAGAAACTATGATTTTCGGAGGAGATTTACAAAACTTGCAGGAACTTAAGTAACCATTGGGATGAAGTTGCAGGATCTATCTCTGACTATTAGAAAACCCCATCACAGATCAACCTACTGGGAACACCCACATCACTTCAGGTATCAGAGGATCTTTTACTGACTTCACCCCTAATACTGACTTAGATTTTCTCACCTAAGGGCTTGGTATACTTTATGTCGGATTCCCTGTTAGTTCTGACACAGCCTGTAAACCTGTCCTATTTAGTTCCCTTCTCCCCTTCTATAAAGTAAAAAAAATAATAATAATAAACTGAGGATGAGTTAGTAACTCCGAAGTGGTCATGGGAATAGTAGCAAACACTATTATCTCTCATGTGATCCATGGAATGTGTCCAAAGTACACCCCATAACGGGAAGAACACTGATAAAAAAAATAAAATGATACCCAGTGGGGAAAAATCAGTTGTTAAAGAAGGGAAAGAGAAGAAAGGGACTAGAGAAAGATAGTATGGTGGTCTAGAGCTGGCTAGGTAAGAATCCATGTGCCTTTAGATCGATACTCCTTAGGTGAGACCGCACTTAAATACTTGCAGAAGTCAGTAGGGAGAATTTGAATGCTTGAATGTGATTGTGGAGTTTACCTAGGACAGTTGCTAAGTGTGGGGGAAGTACATGTTGGTCTTGATATCCTGTGATTGATTCTTTCAGTGGTTTACTAAGGGGAATCTGAGTATTGTAGCTTCTAAGATGAAATGAGTTTCTGAAGAGTTTTCAAACCTCTTCACCATGTTTTAGTTCTATGTTTTGCTTGAGGGCAAGCAAAGGCTAAGTGTGGGGGAGTTGATATATCATGGTTTTTACTAGTTTTAGGCCATGATATAGATGTGTTTTAGTGTCTTTTGTCTTTGTTTAGAGTCTTTTACAGGTATAACCAGGTTGGGAGCTAAATTGGAGATTATGGAGCATTTTGGAGATTTTTGGAGTGATTGGCCGAGAGATAGAGTTCACTGTCCGAAACAGAGAAAGGTATCGATCGTTGCACTCTAGCAACGATCGTTGCACCAGCGAGATGGGCCAAAAACTCGGCGGTTTAGAAGAATCAAGATATTGCACTTTGATCCAGAAGTTCCTGATATTTACAAAGAAGCCCCTGGCCGAGATTATGCCTATATAATAGAGTTTTTAGAGTTTTTATTGGGGAGGCTTTTACTTTTTACCATATACTTTCATAATTAAGAGCAGAGGATTTTTAGAGCTTTTGGGGCTGATCTAAACCTGATTCATCATCTGTATTTGGAGAAGATTTCGAACCCCTTTTACTCTTATTCTTTTATGCAATTTACTTATCATATGATCATGTTTTCATTATCTATGTCTGAGTAGATTCCTAGTTAGACTTAGGGTTTCTCACATAGGATTTCATGACTTGCTAGACTTGTTCAAATTCAGTTAAAGATTCATAACTATATCTGTTCTTCAATTTAATTGTGCTTAAAGCTAGTTCTAACCTGATCAATTAGAATCTAGATCTTAGGTTGCTAAATACGTCACGGAAGTGGGGTTTAGGAATCTGAACTAATTAAATTGGGCAATTAAACTTTGCGCAAACGAAAGTTTGGTTTAGGATAATTGTGAACATATCAAACTCGAGCTTATTGCTAGTTTAATCTGTTAGTTCTCGCAAACGGAAGTTTGGTTTGCTGCACTTAGACTTAGAGAATTATCGCAAAGGAATTTGGTTAATTCTATATCTGTGTTTTGAGTTCTAGAACTGTGCTTAATTAGATCCTTGCTGAATGAACTGTCTGCTAGTCTGATTTCCTGAGAATACCCTAGGTTTGACGCTTTTAATTACTTGCTTTCACAACCAATAATCTCTGCTACTGATTTACTTTCTTGCACTATTTTCAATACAATCACATTGCTTATTTCTAGTATTCATTCCCTACGGTTTGATTCTCTTGAGACCAAGTGTCCCTGTGGATTCGATAACCCTATATACTACTTTGACATTGCTGTACACTTGCAGTTTAGTATAGGGATTAATTCTTGACCTATCATCGATCGTTGCAGTAGTGCATCGATCGATGCACTCGCGGATTAATCAGATTAATTCGGTTTAATCGTTGGTTAATTCCGTTGTGATTTAAGCCGACATATATAAGATATATGGTCGACCTAAACTCCTCCCAAAACCTAATTCACAGCCACCAGAACACAGAAAGAAACCTCTCTGGAGATTAGATCTCTGTAAGGCACTAGCATCCCTGCGGTCCAGTTTGTGTGCGTGTGGATACCAGTAGAGGCGCAGCATTTGAGGCGCTTCGTGATCTCGATTATCTGCTAATACTTCCGCTGCAAATCAACAGGTAAATCTGAGATCCCATAGATTCAATTATATGAACCTTAGATCCTAGGCTCGGAATTCAGACTAGGGTTGCTAATCCTGATTAGAACTGCTAGAAATTCCTTCATTGGTATCAGAGCCAGGTTTCATTGAATCTGTAGCATGTTGATTAGATTGGTTGAATCTGAATCTGTGTATGGTTGATACAAACTTGCTAAAATTCGTTTTCCTGAAAAACCTAGTTTAGGGTTCTGTTCGAAAACGTTTAAGGGTTTTCTCGCATGGTGTCGATCGATGCCAATCCGGCATCGATCGATGCAGGGCGAAAAGCCCGAATAAAATTTAGGGTTTTTCGCATGGTGTCGATCGTTGCCAATCCGGCATCGATCGACACAGGGCGAAAGCCCGAATAAAGCTCAGTTTTCGCCTAGTGTCGATCGACACAAATGTTGTGTTGGTCGACACAAACCTCGCGAGATTGTTGAATCGGTTCAATTGGATTGGACCAGTTATAAAGATGGTCGAACACTATGAATGGTTTAATTGCGATTGGTTTGATTAGGTTGGCATCGACCGATGCTAACGTAGCATTGATCGACGCTGACCGGTATTCAAAAACCGGATCAATTGGATTGATCGGTTATCGCGGATTGCTTTTGGTTATCCTGCATCGATCGACACTATAGTAGTGTCGGTCGACATCAGGTTTGATGATTGGGTTATTGAACCTGAAATCACAGAACCGAAGCAAGACAAATCAATTAATTATAAGAATTAAAACATAATAAAACTGAACGTTTTAAATGGTTTCGTTCCTCAACCAAATATCAAGTGATACTTGATGTCTTTCCAATCTTGTCAACTGTCAAGACTCATTTCATTGTACGATAGGCTTGCAGTGCAAGGTATCAACAATTACATGAGTAAGGCAGGAAGTAATCGTGTTAATGGGCTTGCAGTGCAAGGCATCAACAATTACATGACTGAAAAGATTGGTTTGCTTGACTGGGCTATCAAAATCGTTTTGGGCCCAGAGACATCAGGTGGATTGGACATGAGATGTCGATCCACAACCAAGAGTTATATTGGATATAACTAGCAAAGTTGTTGCTTACCTAGATAGCTAAATTTGGGTGATAGCCAGTGGCTCACTCAAGTTTAGTGAAGTATGGATCTTGGATCATTATATTCATCTGAGGAAACATTGTTTTGAATATAATGCGAGTTTTCTTAAAAGTTAAGATTTCTCATTTCTTGAACATCATAACTAAACCTTTTCCTTTCTTTGTTCTCAGCTATGACTAACACTCATAATAACTCTTTCTCCCTGCGATCCGTCCTTGAGAAGGACAAGTTAAATGGATCGAATTTTCTCGAATGGTATCGGAACTTGAGAATTGTTCTCAAGCAGGAGAAAAGGGACTATGTCCTGGAAACTGTTCTCCCTGAAAAACCGAGATCCAATGCTGCACATGCAGAAAGGAGTGCTTGGGATAATCATTCCAATGATGTGGTCGATGTGAATTGTCTCATGTTGGCTACCATGAACTCGGACTTGCAGAAGCAATACGAGAACGTGGAGTCGCCAGTGGAGATGATTACTAGCCTGAAAAGCATGTTTCAGGAGCAAGCACGAACTGAGAGATACCAGACGGTTAAATCTCTCATTGAATGCAAGCTACCAAAGGACAGTCCGGTCAGTCCTCATGTCATTAAGATGATGGGTTATATTGATAACCTGGGGAGACTGGATTGTCCCATTAGCCAAGAGTTGGCTACTGACATCATTCTGCAGTCACTGCCGTCAAGTTATGATCAGTTTGTTATGAACTATAACATGAACAACTTGACGAAGACGTTGACTGAACTGCATGGCATGCTCAAGACAGCTGAGCCTAATATCAAGAAGGGCACTCCTAATGTACTTATGGTACAAGGGGGTAAGAAGTTTAAGAAACTTGGCAAAGGCAAGGGAAAGGGCAAGGCAGTCCAGGTTGAGAACCAGGACACGCCTGCGCCAGCCCCGAAGCCCAAGCCGGGCCCATCTGAGACTGATAAGTGCCATTACTGTAAAGAGCCTGGGCATTGGAAGAGAAATTGCAACAAATTCTTGGAAGAGAAGAAGAAGAAGAAGAAGACTTTCGAGACTTCATCTTCAGGTATTTATGTTATAGAAGTAAATGTTACTACTTCTGGTTCTACTTCTTGGGTATTGGATACCGGCTGTGGTGCTCATATTTGTACAAATATGCAGGGCCTAAGCAACAGTGGGACGTTGGAAAGGGGACAAGTGGACATGCGCGTGGGAAATGGAGCAAGAGTTGCTGCATTAGCCGTAGGCAGAAATAAATTCTACTAAGTACCTGCGATAAGCAGAAATATTATTTCTATTCCTATTTTGGATGTGGAAGGATATCAGTTTTCAATAAAGAATAAATGTTGTTCTTTTGATTACAATGATATATTTTATGGTAGCAGCCCATTAGAGAATGGGCTTTATGTTTTAAACCAAAGCACACCAATCTATAACATTAACACCAAGAGATTCAAATCAAATGACACGAATCAGACTTTTCTATGGCTTTGTCGTTTGGGCCACATAAACGAGAAACGGATTCAAAAGCTCCATAGTGATGGGCTTTTGGGCTCATTTGATTATGAATCATGTGAGAAATGTGAATCTTGTTTACTAGGCAAAATGGCGAAGGCCCCTTTTGTAGGAATATTTAGTCTCTTGGTTTAATTCTTTCAGTTAAACCTACTAACATATTCATCTAAGATCTAGGTGATTTGCATATGAATCATAAACGGATTGAGATCCTTACCTTAATAGTAAGTGCAGCGGATTGGTGGTAATGAAGAGATCACTGAGAGCTGATAGAAACCGGCTCCTCCTAGGTATCCACACGCTTACAAGCTACTGGATCAGGCTGCTAGACCAAGCTGGAACAACAGAGAGAGAGGAGGACGGCCAGACCTAAAATCGCAGAAGCTTAGCCTAAAATTCGTCCCCTCCTTGGCTTTATATAGGTCCATTAAATGACCTAACAGCCTATTGGGCTTTTGGGCCCAAAGCCCAAATCAGACAAAAGACTGTATTTTGTCTGGCCCAATTCTCTGTACAAATACAGTAAATGCCTTGCATCTTACTGTATTAATTCCTTTTAACTTTCCCGTTAGCTATGGTGTGTGACCCTTTGGGATCATACAATACTGGCAATAAGTCCTAAACTTATAGATCAAGAGCGGGCTCTAGCAAGTCATCATGATCACCCAGTATTTATGACTTATGTCTGATCTCGACACTTATCATACTTTGTAGAGATAGTACAGTAGATTTCAGGACATTCCCAACAATCTCCCACTTGTACTGGAATTCTACATTCCCTAATCCTTTTGTCTCAATAACTCGATCTGGCATAAGGCAAGATGTGTGTCATCCTTATATAGCCAAGATCATGTTCATCGGACCAGAATTGATACTGACAATGCAAACGACTTGGGCAAGTCCGTTTGGGTGTGGGCACACTCTTACCAGCTATCAAGTCTCCGATTGTCCTAGAGATATTACCTCCATTAACAGGAGGGACAAATCCCATCTTGTTCCATCAATATGAACTACACACTTTGTAATACACCCAACCAAGGTCCTTATAGCTCCCAGTTACGAAACAGCGTTAGACAATGATCAAAGTGCATTAATCCATGTGCAGCCACATGCATGCGAACTCAGGTCTAAGGACTATACTCTATAGTCGTAGATGAGAACCTCTTATGACACAGATATTAATATCTTGTAGAGTTCTCATCAGCGGGTCATGTCCGGTCATATGCTCCCCTACATATACCTATGTGTCGACTTTGATGCCGCGCATCTATGACCCATGAAACTTGGTCATAAGTCTCAACACACTCTAGTCTCAAGTGGTTGTTGGTGTTCCAATTTCAACAACCTTCGACTATGGACACTCTGATTTATGTCATTTTGTTAAATATAGGGTTTCATGATCAAGTCTTTCTCATGTACTTCGATGGCCTATATATAATGACATGAATCATTTTGGAACGATTATTTATATCACAGTTAAAATAATCCAGAAATCATAAATTTCATAAACATAAAATATTATGTTTACATGAACCTTTCAAAACAACTAAATAAAGCCCTTTACAAACTCCCACTGAAATTAAGACTACATCTTTATTTCACTTATCCTACAGCTACAGTCCGCGACTCGTGCTTAGGCCTAAGGAGTGGCTTCGTTAATAGATTAGCAACGTTCTCATTCGTTGAAACTTGCTGATCTACTTAACACCTCTGTCATTTATCTCACGGAATAGGTTATACCTACCCTCAAGGTGTTTGGACCTCTGATGTGCAGCTAGCCTCATCTATGCTAGGAATCACATCAAGGGAGAGGATGAATTCTTCTTTCCAAACAACCTCTTTCAGCCTAAGTCATGGAGTCAGCAACAGTGCCTTGCACCGCCAGACAGACACAAGATATAACCGGACTGTGACCGGAAATCATCTTTGTCTGTTGGAAACTCGCCTTTCAGACTCTACCGACTTTCAGCACCTCACTTTCTCCGTAAATCAAGAACTTATCCTAAGTGTTTTCCAAATACTTGAGGATATTCATTACATCTATCCAGTGATTCTTTGCTGGATTTGACTGGTCTTTACTTGTCTTGCTTAATATTAAAGCAACATCAAACAAGTACATGTCATGGCATACATGATAGATCCAATTGCCGACGCATGTGGAATCTCATCCATGCATTCAAGCTCAGCAGATATCGTAGGACACTGTATCTTGCTTAACGTAATGCCATGTGACATTGGCATAAAACCCTTCTTGGAATGCTGAAAACGTGTAGGACTTTGTCAATATAAGAATCCTGACTTTGTCCTATCAGCTCTTTTGGATCTTTATCTTTAGATCCAAAATCCAAGAACATATGTAGCTTTACCCATGTCAATCATAAAACAACTCCCAAGCCAGTCCTTTACCGAATGTAGCATTGGAACGTTATTTTCGAGAATCAGTATGTCATCGACATACACTATGAGAAATGCAACATCGCTCCCACTTATCTATTAGTAAACGCACAGTTCCACTTCGTTCCTGTTTAAGTCAAAACCTTGACTACTTCAACATAACGAAGATTCCAACTCCGATATGCTTGCTTCTATCCATGAATGGATCGATGAAGCTAACTTACATACAGTATAATTTTTCGGAGTCCGGGCTCACTTTCGCTTCTGTGAATTTCGCAGGTTCGTCACTTTCAATGATCATCAGATCATGGCAATTAATCACGAGAAATCACTCTCGGATTAGTGACGGATTCATTCAGATCTGCGAACTTCAGGCTCTACAGGTGTAGATTCTACAGAAATCTGTAAATCCATCCGCTGCTCTCCCTCAACAGGTTGAGCAGCCTCCTGTATTTCTCGAATTTCTTCGAGTTATACTTTTACTCCCACTGTTCTTCTTGGAAAGAAACTTTCTTTTTAGAAAACAGAATTCCGAACAACCTAACTTCGTTTTCGGAGTGGACGTAAAAAGTAACAAGCCTTGGTTTCCCTAGGACAACCGGCGAAGTAGCACAACTACAAATACTCAGTAAAGACGAATTTGGATCATTTCCAGTCCACATTTATGTGCTGTCTTTCAACTGATATTGGTGGAACTATTTCAGCGTAAACTTAGATATTTCTAGAGCGTTATTCTTAAAGAATATCATGGAAGATTCGTGTGACTCATCTTTAATCATTTCTAATAAGATCTGATTCTTTCTCACAGAAACACCTCCAAGTTTTCAGGAGAAATGAGCTGTGAAACGACTTCACACTCATTCAGATGATCACACCATCAATGACTTAAGTATTCTCACTCGTGATCTAATCCAGAGTCTCAATACTTCTGTCACTCAGATTCTATACCTCATTCTGGAACTCTTTCGATCATTTCAAAGAATTCCGACTCGTGTCTCATCAAATGAAAACAGTCATACTCACTAAAGTAATCAGTAAAGATAATGAAGTACAGGAAATTTTCTCTGGCATTACTGCTCATCGGGCCACGTACATGAGTATGTTCAAGGTCCAATAAGCCTTTGGGCCTTTCTCTAGCTCGGCTAAGATGGGCCCTTTGTCTTTTGGTCCAGTAAGCAGAATTCAAGTCTCATAAGATATCCGATCAAATGAGCCCAAAAGTCCATAACTATGGGATTTCTGAATCCGACTCACTCTATGTGACCAAAACATTTACGCCAAGAAAAATCAGGTTTAATTCATCAGATTTAAACCAATTCGGTATTTATGTTACAATTAGGCACTCTTTGGTTTAAGATATAAAACCCATTCCTTGAATAGGGTGCTACAATTAATATTTCATTAAGATCAAAAGAACAAAACTTGTCTTTTATCAAAACAAAACTTGTCTTTTATCAAAATGAAAAACATTCAAATTCTTACAAGAAAATGAAAGACAACTCTGCTTAAAGCAGGTACATTGTAGCAATTACTTAATACAAAACCAAGCCTCAAAGACATCTACAAGTGAAAACCCTACGGCTGAGGCAGCATCCATAGCTCCTTTGAGACACGCAGTTCCACTTGTCCTTCCTTCAACGTACTACTGTTGCTTAGGCTCTGCATATTATAACAAATATCAGTGCCACAACCAGTATCCAATACCTATAAGGTAGAACTTGAAGTAATAACATGAATACCTGAGGAAGTAGTCTCATACATCATCTTCAACTCCTCATAATCTTCCATGAATTTAATGCAATCTCTCTTCCAATGCCCAGTCTCTTTACAGTAGCAGCACTTACCAACGTAAGATGTATCTGACTCGGGCTCAGAAGACACAGGCTTGCCATGATTCAAAATCTGGACAACTTTGTCTTCACCCTTGTCAGCACTAGGTTTAGTAAACCTACTCTTCTCCATTATGAGATTATACAGGGTACTCTTCACGTTTGGCTCAACTGTCTTGAGCATATCATGCAGTTCAGTCAGCGTCTTCGTTAAGCCTTTCTTGATATAGTTCCTTTTGAACTTATCATAGCTTGACGGCAGTGACTGCAGAATGATCTCAGTTGCCAATTCTTGGCTAACTGGATAATCCAGTTTCCTCAGGTTATCAATGTAACCCATCATTTTACTGACATGAGGACTCACTGGATGATCATTTGGTAGCTTGCAGCTAGTGAGAGACTTAACCAACTGGTATCTCTCCACTCTTACCTGCTCCTGAAATTTCAATTTCAGGCTGCTGATCATCTCTATTGGCGACTCCATGTTCTCATATTGCTTCAGCAAATCTGAGTCCATGGTAGCCAACATCAGACCATGCACATCTACCGCATCATTATAATGCTTATTCCAAGCATCATATACTGCATGAGAGGCATTGGACCCGATCTTCTCGGGGAGAGCTCTCTCAAGGACATAGTCCTTTCTCTCCTGCCTGAGGACTAGCCTCAGGTTCCGCGACCAAGTCAAGAAATTTGATCCGTTCAGTTTGTCCATCTCAAGGACAGACCGGATCGAGAAAGTGTTTTGATTGTTTGTGCTAATCATAACTGAAATTTAGAGATAAATAGAGTTTTAGTTATTTAGTTCATAAAAGAGTAATCTTAACAACTTATAAGAAAACTCGCATTGTATTCAAAATTTCTTTGTTTATCCTCATAAGAATACAATGATTCCGAGATCCATGTTAAACTAAAACCAAAGTGGGCCACTGGCCGTCACCCAGAATTAGCTAACTAGGTAAGCATACACACAGCTAGTTACAACTCATATAACTCTCGGTTGTGAATTGGACCCGAGGCCCAAATTCACCAGATGTCTCAAGGCCCGGGACTCTCGATGGCCCAGTCAAGGAAACCAATCTCTTACAGCCAAATAATCATTAAAGTCTGGGACTCCCAATGACAGTAATGACTATGTACTACTTTACTTACGCAAAAACAGACACCTCACACTGTAAGCCATATCTGTAATTGAATAAGCGTTAAGTAGCTGACAAGATTGGGCAAGACATCCAAGCTTGATATTTGTTTTGAGGATTTTTAGGTTTTCCTTCCAAAAATAGAAGATTACTATTTTGGGAAACTTTCCATTTCAGGAAACTTACTAAATTTGGAAAACCTACTTATTTTAGAAACTTTCTAAATCTGGAAACCTTCTATATCTAGAAATTTCCTATTTTCCAAAACATTCTTAATCTAGAAATTTCTAAACTTAGAAACTTTTTAAATTTGATTTTGGAAATAATTAGATATTTTATTAAAATTTTCGGTTGGGTCACAAATTATAGGCCCAATTCTTGGCCCAAGACCACAAAATTCCAATTAGCCCAATAATTTGACATAACCGAGTCGGTTCATTAATTCTGGTCCAAGACCAAATTAATTACTTAATCCAACTGGCTATTTACTAAACCAGACCAGCTCTAAATTATTTGGTCCAACCAAATCAAACTTAGACCAGCCTTCGGTTTAGGTTAAAATTCAATTTTGAATTTAAATCCGGTTTAACCAGAAATTAAATAATACCAATTGTATTAAATAATTTTCAGCAAACCGCGATTTGGTTAACCGCTTGAACCACCAATTAAATTGGATCGGTTCGGTTAAGTCCAAAATCAGGAAGAAATAGATTGGTCTAACCAATCAATTTTAGCTGATTTTGACCTAACTTGCGGGATTAGGCAAAACCAACGACGAACCGCAATGGCCCAATGGCACGATTGGTTCGCGTCTCGGGTTAGGTGGGACGAACCGCGAGGCTCGGCTTAACCGAATGGCTACTCGCGGGTCGTGATGCTCTCTAGCCGGATGCTCGCGTCAAGCTCGACTGATCGGATCACATCGAGACACAGCGGGACGCGGAGCGGGACGGCTTGAGGCGATGAGCCGGGCCGATCAGCACATGCGATGTGCCCGATCGATTCACGCGACCACCTCGAACTCGTCACGCATACTGTCACGATCCATCCGGATCGATATGCGAAACGAGACAGCCGGGAGAGCTGATGCGCTGAACGTGACCCGGGAGTCGATCGTGATACGATCATATCGACGATACACGCATCGATCCCGCGATCGGTCTGCGCATCCGGACATGCGATCGATTCGACGCATCGCAGTCCGACGCATGCCGATCAACGGATCCGGCTATGCGATTTAGTTTTGTTAGGTTTTTTAAAGTTTTCTTAATCAAATTTACATTCAAATTCGATTCTACAAACATTAAAACAACCTATATGATCCAAACATGCAAAACCTAACGACCTGGCTCTGATACCACTGTAGGAATATTTAGTCTCTTGGTTTAATTCTTTCAGTTAAACCTACTAACATATTCATCTAAGATCTAGGTGATTTGCATATGAATCATAAACGGATCGAGATCATTACCTTAATATTAAGTGCAGCGGATTGGTGGTAATGAAGAGATCACTGAGAGCTGATAGAAACCGGCTCCTCCTAGGTATCCACACGCTTACAAGCTACTGGATCAGGCTGCTAGACCAAGCTGGAACAACAGAGAGAGAGGAGGACGGCCAGACCTAAAATCGCAGAAGCTTAGCCTAAAATTCGTCCCCTCCTTGGCTTTATATAGGTCCATTAAATGACCTAACAGCCTATTGGGCTTTTGGGCCCAAAGCCCAAATCAGACAAAAGACTGTATTTTGTCTGGCCCAATTCTCTGTACAAATACAGTAAATGCCTTGCATCTTACTGTATTAATTCCTTTTAACTTTCCTGTTAGCTATGGTGTGTGACCCTTTGGGATCATACAATACTGGCAATAAGTCCTAAACTTATAGATCAAGAGCGGGCTCTAGCAAGTCATCATGATCACCCAGTATTTATGACTTATGTCTGATCTCGACACTTATCATACTTTGTAGAGATAGTACAGTAGATTTCAGGACATTCCCAACACCTTTCAACAAACTAAATGAAAGGGCCAGTGACCTATTGGGCCTTATACATACGGATGTATGCGGCCCAATGAGCACAAGTGCCAGAGGAAATTTTCGATACTTCATTACCTTCACTGATGATTTCAGCAGGTATGGCTATATCTATCTAATGAGACACAAGTCGGAATCCTTTGAAAAGTTCAAAGAGTTCCAAAATGAAGTACAGAATCAACTTGGCAAAATATTAAGGCTCTTCGATCAGATCGTGGAGGAGAATACTTAAGCCAAGAATTCAGTGATCATTTGAGAGATTGTGGAATTGTTTCACAACTCACTCCTCCTGGAACACCACAATGGAATGGCGTTTCTGAGAGGAGGAATCGGACTTTATTGGATATGGTTCGATCAATGATGAGTCTCTCAACTCTTCCATTATCCTTTTGGGGATACGCTCTAGAAACGTCTGCGTTTACACTAAATAGGGTTCCGTCAAAATCAGTTGCAAAGACACCACATGAGATGTGGACTGGAAATGTTCCGAATGTGTCTTTCCTGAAGATTTGGGGTTGTGAAGCTTATGTTAAGAGATTAATTACAGATAAGCTCGAACCCAAATCTGATAAATGCTACTTCGTTGGTTATCCTAAGGAAACCAAGGCATACTACTTTTACAACCAATCCGAGAACAAAGTGTTTGTTGCTCGGAACTGCGTTTTTCTTGAGAGAGAATTTCTTTCCAAGAGAAACAGTGGGAGTAAAGTACAACTCGAAGAAGTTCGAGAACCGCAGGAAAATGCTCAACCCGTAGAGGAAGAGAAACAGTTGGATCTACAAAGAGTTGTAGAGACGGCGCCGGTGGAGCCTGAAATTCGCCGATCCGAAAGGATCCGTCACGAACCCGAGAGATATGGATTTCTCGTAACCAATTGTCATGATTTGTTGATCATTGAGAGTGACGAGCCAGCAAATTTTGAAGAAGCGATGATGAGCCCTGACTCCGAAAAATGGCTGAAAGCCGCTGAATCCGAAATGGGATCCATGTCACAGAACCAAGTATGGACTTTGGTTGATTTACCCGATGGTGCAAGACCCATTGAGTGTAAAATGGATTTTCAAGAAGAAAATTGATGTGGATGGAAATATTCAGATATATAAAGCAAGGCTAGTGACAAAAGGTTTCAAACAAATTCATGGTATTGACTATGACGAAACCTATTCACCTGTCGCCATGCTTAAATCCATTCGGATTCTCCTAGCAACAGCTGCTCATTATGATTATGAGATCTGGCAGATGGACGTGAAAACAGCTTTGCTTAATGGAATTCTGGAAGAGGATGTGTACATGACACAACCCGAAGGTTTCATCGATCCAAATGCAGCTAGGAAAGTATGCAAACTTCATCGATCCATTTATGGATTGAAGCAAGCATCTCGGAGTTGGAATCTTCGTTTTGATGAAGCAGTCAAAAAGTTTGATTTCATCAGAAGCGAAGAAGAACCATGTGTTTACAAGAAGACTAGTGGGAGCGCAGTTGCATTTCTCGTGTTGTATGTAGATGACATACTTCTTCTCGGAAATGACGTTCCGTTGTTACAGTCTGTTAAGACTTGGCTCGGAAGTTGTTTTTCAATGAAAGACATGGGAGAAGCCGCGTATATTCTTGGAATAAGAATCTATAGAGATAGATTAAACAAGTTGATTGGACTGTGTCAAGACACTTATATCGATAAAGTCTTACACAGGTTCAGAATGCAAGATTCCAAGAAGGGCTCCATACCAATGTCTTATGGCATAAGTCTCAGCAAGAAGCAGTGTCCTGAGACACATGCTGAACGAGATCGCATGAGTCGGATTCCCTATGCCTCGGCGTTGGGATCCATCATGTATGCCATGCTCTGTACTCGTCCAGATGTTGCTTGTGCTTTAAGCATGACGAGTAGATACCAATCGGATCCAGGTGAAAGTCACTGGACAGCAGTCAAGAATATTCTGAAGTATTTGAGAAATACTAAGGATAAATTCTTGGTCTATGGAGGAAGTGATGAGCTGGTAGTAAGTGGTTACACAGACGCAAGTTTTCAGACAGACAAAGATGATTTCCGATCGCAATCTGGTTACATCTTCTGCCTGAATGGCGGTGCAGTCAGCTGGAAGAGTTCCAAGCAGGACACTGTAGCAGATTCCACAACTGAAGCTGAGTACCTCGCTGCTTCTGAAGCGGCAAAGGAGGCTGTTTGGATCAAGAAGTTCATCACTGAACTTGGTGTGATTCCTAGCATTTCTGAGCCAGTGGCTTTGTATTGTGACAACAATGGAGCCATTGCACAAGCAAAGGAACCTAGATCACACCAGAAATCCAAACACATAGAAAGGCGATATCACCTTATCCGTGATATTGTGAAGAGAGGAGATGTGAAGATCAGCAGAGTCCCGACGGACGAGAATGTAGCTGATCCACTGACCAAGCCCCTCCCAAGGCCTAAGCATGAGTTTCACACTGCTGCTGTAGGCATTAGATTTCTTAAGATATGATCTTGTTTTCAGTGGGAGTTATATTTGATTTTTAGTTATGACTTGATGTTCGAAAAACATAATTTAGTTATGTTATATTAATGAAATTGTTTCAGCATTATTTAATTGTGAATAATTAAATATATATTGTCCCAAAGTAATTTATGACATTTTATAGGTCATCAAGTATGTGACTTGATCATGAAACCCTATAAGAAACAAATGACATAAATTATAAATGGTCCCTAGTCGAGGTTGTTAAAATGGGACACTAACAACCACGTGAGACTAGTATGTGAGGTGACTGATGACTATGTTTCGTGGAGTCATTTAATAAGTGTATTAAAGTCAATCACATAGATATGTGTTAGAGAACACATGATCGGACTTGACCCGTGAATGAGAACTCTACAAGATGTTATATGAGTGTCATAAGAGTTTCTCATTACGACTAAAGAGAGTAGTCCTTAGACCTGAGTTCATCATGTCCTCTCTTATATGGATTGGTTCGTCTTGACTTTGTCAAACGTCAGCCGTAACTGGTGATCATAAAGACACTAATCAGGCGCATCATGAAATATAAAAGAGACATGGATGGAACAAGATGGGATTTGTACCTCCTATATAACAGGAGTTAAATATCTCTGGGCCTATCGAAGATTTGATACTGGAAATGCGTGGCCGCGCTCAAACGAGGTGATTGTCAGTCGTTTGGTTTTATCAGTACAAATCGGGATTCGATAAACGTGATCTGGCTTAATAAGGATGACACAGTTCTTGCCTTATTCTAGATTGAGATATAGCTACAAAGGGATTAAAGGAATAGATGATTCCAGTACAAGTGGGAGATTGTTGGGAATGTCCTGAAATCTATTGTACTTGCTCTAAGTGAAAGTCGTATAGTCGAGATGAGAAAATCACATAACACTAGGTAGTCATAACGCTTTGCTCGAAGCCACTTATGATCAATGAGTTGAGAACTCATTGCTAGTGTTATATGATCCTACAGGGTCACACACCTAAGCAAACTGGGCGTCAAAGACGAGGTTGATCATTAGTGTAATGATCCAGTGAATGCATATATGATATGCATTCGATATCAATATTCTGTGGCAGTGTCGATCGTTGCAGTAGTGCATCGATCGATGCACTCGCGGATTAATCAGATTAATTCGGTTTAATCGTTGGTTAATTCCGTTGTGGTTTAAGCCGACATATATGAGATATATGGTCGACCTAAACTCCTCCCAAAACCTAATTCACAGCCACCAGAACACAGAAAGAAACCTCTCTGGAGATTAGATCTCTGTAAGGCACTAGCATCCCTGCGGTCCAGTTTGTGTGCGTGTGGATACCAGTAGAGGCGCAGCATTTGAGGCGCTTCGTGATCTCGATTATCTGCTAATACTTCCGCTGCAAATCAATAGGTAAATCTGAGATCCCATAGATTCAATTATATGAACCTTAGATCCTAGGCTCGGAATTCAGACTAGGGTTGCTAATCCTGATTAGAACTGCTAGAAATTCCTTCATTGACTTACTCCACGAACGAGTAAGGTCACGGCATGTGTGAATCTTGTTTCTGGTCTATTGAAACTGCAGCATTCTATAGGATCATCCCAAGGAATTTCTTGTTTTGGTCTGACGTCCGTGGATTGGGAGATGCTTCCGGAAACATACAACGCCGTCGTGTACGCTGACTATTGTATTTTTAGTCATCCGGCATCGTGCTTCATTCTATCCACACTGGCATCCTTTTTTTGTTTTACGTATTCTCGTATATGCTCATCAATCTGCTATCCAACGCCGTCGTTTGTTCTGATTATAAATGTTATTCTTGTCCGTTAATTTATCTAATGTTTAAATCTATGTCCAGCTTCGCTTTTACTTCTATCCACACTTTCGCTTTTCTGTTAGCTCCTAATTCTTTTCTTGCCAATTTGCATCCATTTAAACAAATTGTATAGCCTTCGATAATTTTCATTGTATCCATATGTACTCTAGGATGTTTTCAATTCCTGCAATTTTTTATAACAACACATTACTACCTTAACCATTAAACCTCATCTCGGATTAATATAAATTCTATTAAGCCTGCAAGCTCAATCCATTCTCCGTTAATGTACATACTCATTTCCAATACTAAAAACTTAAAACAACATGACCAAATCAACAACCCGATTAATCGTCTTAGTCTGCCCATGCACCGTTGTCCCATCCTCCATTGTTCTCCTCAACGTCATCGTTTTGCACTGCTCCTTGACCCCAAACGCCACCATTGTTTATTTCAACCTCGCCCTAATATCCTTTGTTTTCCATTAGGCCGTTGTTTTGCCATCCACAACCTTGGCCTATCTCAATTATCTCAGGCCATTCAAAAAAAATGTCCGCGGAATGATTTCCAAAAAGACTAAACTTTCAATAGTCCAGAAGCAATCATCACACATACCATGCCCTTTCACCTTCTCATTGAGGTAGTTCATCCAATATCGATGAACCGCGCACGGGCAAGTCCTTAATCCCCCCCTGATCAAATCCATCCCTTATCTTTCCAAGCTCCGCCGATATTGGCACTCTCCAGGTGTGTTTCTCGAAAGTCCTAACGTGCCTCCTAAGAACAAGTACCTCAACCCGAGAAAGAAAAGGGATAGTTGACTCCGTATCCAAAGTGGGTAGATAGACTGACGAATTACTTCGTAGCAATAGACAGCTGGTTTGTACCCCTTGCCGGCGCATTGCTTGATCCTTAGAAAAATTTCTGTTCTTCCCTCTGTGTACATGAAATTCCCGATTCCTCTCAAGAACACCGCGGATGTGTTGTTCGCAGCCAAGCATGCATTGTATAAATTTGTAACGCAGTCGCGTGCTATCTCTGGAGGGACTTCCTGGACTAGATCAATCTGAGAATGAGTATCCACGTGGTTAGCGTTGTCCCTAAGAGTCCTGCACACTGCTCGAACCTTGAAGTGTTCCCTAATATTCTCACTAGCATTCATCGAAAGGATCTTCCTTCTTATCTCGGCTGGCAGATTCAGAAGATTTAAATTGTTCATTTTCTCTCGTTTTATTTTTTTTAGTGTGGACAGACCGTATGTTGTGGCCATTATATTTATACATCTCGGATAGTACGCAACTCTTCAGTTTCCACAAAAGGACGTTACGTTTCATCTCTTCGCTATACTACGTCTCGACGTCATCAAATAGTAGCCACTTCTTCAATTTTCCTATCCATAAAGTCATATATATTATTTCGACTATCCATGAAACCCAGCACATCTCATTAACTCAAATTTAAAGAACTCCTCCTCGATGTCCTGTCGTTTCACAATAAATTAAGCCGTCAAATCTGTAAAAACATATTAAAAAAACTCGAACTCATTATTTTTTTTATTATGCCAAAGTACCGGGTCATACAAAACGCTAAATCTAAAACGGTCAAATCAAATAAATTCATCCAGTTTTAGAGTTCCAACGCAAACGGCGCACGCCTACTCATGACAATAAAAACAAATTAGATTTTCATCTCTTGCTTAAGAAAACAAAAGTATTTTATTCTTCGGTTTGAATGATATAAAAACAAAAGTATATTAATCCTACTTTGCGAATCAAACCTCATACACTGATTGGACAACCATTTAATCCATCAACCCTATCAACCTTCTCCATTCATTACCCACCGTTTTAGGCTTTTTAGATTTTTACCTTATTCATTTTACCTATCCATTTGCACTTCTTAGAATGATTACAGACATTAACATTTAGATATATAAAATAAACATATGTTTAATGTTATTTTTGTACATGCATTTTAAAAAATTATATTTAGATGCCTCTAACACATTCATATATTAAATTATGAGATCTATTTAAGTATAAGTGAATGCCTATCCACCATTAATTTTAGTTCTCTCTATATCCATATTCATTTTAATTTTTTTCCAGTGCATTATGTTTTGCGTTTTGCGATATGTTTTGCGATATATCCCGCTATATTTCTTACAATATTTCTTGTATGTGAAATGGTTTAAATCATACGCATTGCCTTTATAAGTAATATACATGCACAGGTGACAATCCCTCCATGACCCGAAAACTGGTCCATCGATGATCGGCTCAAATTTTAACAACGCCTTCCCTCCACACCCAAATTTTCTCGATCTACCAGCCAGGTTAAGAAGATTCATTTTGGCAAAAAAACGCCAACGAAAACATTCGTGAGCACTACAAGATTAAAGCGGTTTGCAAAACGTTACGTGAGGACTCTGAACACATAGATACGATGTTCCAGATTGATCTTATAAAGACACACCATGACAAGTTTGGGATCATCAATCTGCAGAATGCATGTTTCCGTGCCAACAATCCCACCGCTATCTTCTTGAAGTCAATCTCCGATTTTATGTATACAAATGAAAGAGAAGTTTCCTTTCAAGTTATCAAACAGTGTGCGATTCGTGGTCTTAAGCCCGCTGCTTACTTCTACGAAATTATCCGTCGATCCATCTTCCCTAGCCTGGAAACCGATTCAACAATCCCTCTCCTCTCCCGATATGATATTCATGACCTTAGGAGACATGTCAGAGAATTTCAGAAATTGAAGTGGCCTATACTCATTTCAAAGGATCTTCGGACGATAAGAGATTCTATCTGCAAAGGAAGAATCGAGACTTGCCCTTGTGCAGTTCACCGATATTGGCTAAACTTTCTCCATGAAAGAGTTAAGGGTCATGGTATGTGTGATTCTTGTTTTTGGTCTAACGAAACTGCGATATTATTTTTCATCATATCGTCGACGTTCCTTTCGTGGACTGACCTCCGTCAGGTGGGTTGGTGCTGATATCACTTTGGGGTCTGATGGTTCTGTGCTAATGGGGGAAACATGTAGCATTCTGTCCAGAATACTTATATGTAATAAATGTCCCCAATACTTGTCTTCTCTAAAATATAAGCAAATTGCCTTGCCCTTGCTCGGCTCAACTCTATTGGCTAGTCCTAATTCTATCCACAATTTTGTTTTTGCATTCCTTTATAGCGGCTTGTCTGGTCAGTTTGCTATCCATTAATGATGTCCATTAAATTACTATCCATAAACATTTTTTTTCCTAAATAAACATCCTCTCAATGGTATGAACCCACTGATGTCCATAGGTCCATGTTTACCCTTTATCTTAATTGTAACATGTGGTCTGGACCATCTCCATCATCCGAATGCCAGAATAGACGTCTACTTCCAAGAGGTGGCCGATAATCAACACCGACGACGGGAGCTTTCGCGGACAACCGACTCCGGAGCCCGAACACATAAACCCAAGCTTCTTCTTTTAGCGGCGATCTTCCCACCAAAACGATTTATCATTCAACCAAATTAGTGTGACCGAAATTTGAAAATATTGAACCAAATCGACAATTTATACACCTAAGTCGATTCACGGTGATAAGGATTGAAAGCAAGTCGATTTATTTTAGATTATTAAACTTGGAACATACCCTCAAGAACACATCAGAAAACCAAACCTAAAAAGGACGCGACAGGGAGAGGAGTTAAGAGTTACATGTTATAGTTAGATTGTTGTTAACCAATAAAAACAATCTATTTCAATCTAGTTGGAAGTCTTATTTAGAGTTACATATCAATGTCAATCTAGTTGGATGTTTTAGTTAGAGTTACTTAGGGCATTATTGTCTTTTACTAGGTTAAAATCACTCAAAAAATATACAATTGCAAACTCTTTTCAAAAGATATTAAATTGCAATAAAAAGATCAAAAAGATACATGCATATTACATGCAATACACCCAATAAAAGTTGGCTAACTCATTTGTCATTTTCAAGGAAAAAAGAATTTAAATAAAATAGTATTTTCGTAAATGAATTTTAGTTACAGAAATTGACTTCGGAAAATTGGTCAAATATTGAGGGAAGGGTTTTTGGGAGTCACTTTTGAAATTGACCTTAATGATACTTTTGTTTATAATTTTCAAACAATAAACCTAAAATGTTGAATTCAGTCCATATATCATTTGTATAATTGATGTATTATATTTCTGGTCGAGTTATTGAAGACTTTAAATGCGCGACCAATTAAACTTGAGATGGATAATGGATTCAAAATGTACCCACCTCCTCCGATAATCAGTCGGATCCCGGATGTTACGAGCTCTTCCCGGATGTGCTCGGTGATTCACTCGGATGCAGCTTGGAGACTTGATAGCCAATTGGCGGGTTTGGGCTGGGTTTTTCACCCGAACAGTGAGATTCAAGTAATCTTCCAGGAGACAGTTTCCTCGGTCACATCAACTCTAATGGCATAAGCGTTAGTGGTGCGTGCTGCTCTCCTCTCCGCTCGAGACCGCTCTCTTAGAAGGATCGCAGTCTTCTCAGACTCCCTTCATCTAGTCAATCTGATCAATTCAGGAGTTTCATGTATTGAAGTTCATGGAATCATGGCTGACATCTCTATCCTGTTTTCTTCCTTTGATGTTTTCTCGTTTAAGCATTTTCCTAGAAACTGTAATGGTCTTGCTGATACAGCAGCCAAACAAGCTATTGTTGGGTTGATAGGGCCTTCAGGCCCATAAATCATTCCTTTTAATCTAAATGGTTTGACCAAAAAAAAAAAAGTTTTCATGATAAACACGAGGCCAAAAGAGGGAAAAATTCAAATGGTATTTTGAGCCTCCTATGCAATTTAGCATTACTCTTAACTATGAAATATTCACTTTAGTTCCTGTTCTCTACTATCTACACTTCAGTCACACAACGTAAAATCTGACAAGTGGCTACAGAAACACCATCTGTATTGTTTATTTCTTGTTTTGTCTTATCATCACATCTTTGTCCGCACCTTCCATTATACGACAATTCACCGATGACTTGAACACAAACCTGCAGCGTAAGCAATCTTTTCTCTCTTTAGATTCTATGTTCGGTCTGTGTATGTAAACATTGTGGTTCTCTGCTTTTTGTCTGAAAACAGAACAACGAGCTGAACCAATCCAAAACCGGGACAAAGCTCAGTACTTGGGAAATGGTCAGCAGATCTCATCACGTGATTATAAAGCCTCAGTTTCAAGCACAGTGAAAAGGTCTGAGAGATCTTCGTCCATCGTCTTACTCGTTGAAGATGGAGTCTTTCAACACACTCCTTAAGTCAAACAACGCAGAGAGATACGAATCTCGTCCTTTCTCTGCTGGTGGATACAAATGGTAAGTTAGTGATATCATACTTATTCTCCCGAGTCAAATGTTACGTACTAAAAATCATTTGGTGGATCATATTAAACAGGACTCTTGTTGTGTACGCCAACGGGAACAAAAAGGATAGTGGTTCAGGGTACCTTTCGCTGTACGTAGCCATAGACAACTCGACTCTCCTCGCTGCTGCGCATAAAGAGGTTTATGCGGATCTCAGGTTTACATCTTCAACAATAACGAGAGGAAGTACTTCACCATCCAAGGTTTCTTGCTAATTTTCCAACGCAAGAAAATGTTTAACTTCAAAACAAGAATGATGCTCTATCAATAGTAATATCTGTCTTTTGTTACTGTAGATACCGATGTATGGCGATTCAATGCCTTCAAAACGATGTGGGGATTCTCTATGGTGCTCCCTGTTGATACCTTCAAAGACCCGAGTAGCGGATACCTCTACGATGGCGATCACTGCGAGTTTGGTGTTGATGTGACCATTCCCACTGCCTTTGAAAAATCAGAACTTTTCTCTGTCATTGACTATTTTCCAAACCCCATATTCACCTGGAAGATTCGAGAGTTCTCCACGTTGCAAAAAGAAGAGTACTACTCAGATGAGTTTACCATTGGAAGAAGAAGATGGTGAGTCTACATTTGTTTCAAGATAAAAGCTATGTTTTTTAATTTCTTGTAGCCCAAGTAACAAACATGTATACACTATATGCCGAACAGGAAGCTAAGAGTGAACCCGAGTGGTTCTGCCACGGGAGAAGGAAAAGCCTTGTCGATGTATCTTTTCCTTTCTGAAGGGCAAATGAGCGGACCCTTTGAGAGGGTTTATGTTCGAGCCAAGCTTCGAGCTCTTAACCAAGGCCAGTTCAATAACATCCAAAGGCAATGTAAGCAAATGATCTATATATATACCACAACTGCAATGACTAATTAACTAGAACTTTCTTGTGATCTTCCGTTTAATGACAGTCGATGACTGGTTCGGAGGAACATCATCATATGGTAAGGGTTGGCATGAGTTTATCCCATTCTCTGATCTCAGAGATTCATCAAAGGGTTTCGTTGTGAAGGATATGTTGATGGTTCAAATTGAAATGGAGGCAATTTCTTCAACCAAGTACGTCCCTAGTTAGACTTTGTTTAGCCAAGGAACTTGAAGCTCCATGTTTTTGCGTTTTTTATCAACCACCTAATAATAAACATCTGTGTTTGTGTTTTCAATTCATCGTATAAAACTTTTCATAGATGTAAAATAAATGAGGTATGTTCATGTCTTTTTTATTTGGAAAGTAAAACTAAAATATTCAAGAACATGGATCCTTAGGGGCATCTACATAATCATCCTATCATACTACTAATAAAAGTTGAAGCTATATGTATTTTAGGGTGTCCACATAGGATTTTAAAAACTCAATTTCATTGGTCCACTTCATCATTCAAAATTGAGAAAGTTTACAAATTTTATTATTTTATGAAATTAAGAATGTTTCCTATTACTAATAAAAGTTGAAGCTATATGCATTTGAGGTTGTTCATATATGATTTAAAAACTCAATTTCATTGGCCCACTTCATCATTCAAAGTTGAGAAAATTTACAAATTTTAATATTTTATGAAATTAAGATTGTTTACAAATATTTTAATTTAAAATTTTAAGAATTATTTAACATTTTAAAATAATAAAACATTTTCAGTTACTAATAAAAGTTGAAGCTATATGCATTTTATTCCATTATTAATAATTATATACCTTTTAATAAAATACATATATGCATATAAAGCTATATACATTTTATTAACATATGATCTTAATTGATCCCCTTAAGCTGTCTGATAAAAATGTCAAAAATTTATAAAGCAGTCTGCTATAGTAAAAGTACTATGAAATGGTAAAAAAAAAGCGAACTGAGAGAGCTTTCACTTGGTATGTATGAGTTGTTCATCCAAGTACATGACCTTATGTGGCTTGAAATTTTAATCACAATCATTCTTCATATATTGCAATGTGTTTTTTTTTTTTTTTTGCTTTCACTTAATCAAGGTGTATTGGAACACAAATGCCCTAGGAGTACACAAAATGTGTTTGTCGCGACAAGCCACTATTTGAGTAAGCTGTTTGTGGGAATCTGAAAATTGTAATTGAACTAAGGAAGCTAAGGTACCGGGTGATGTATCGTGATGAACGATTATATTAACATATCAAAGTGATAATTTTCTTGCAGCTCATCAACGTAGTCTGAGAATGGAACCGGTGGCCATCGTATTACAAACCTATTGGAAACAATGTGAAGACAAAGCTATACCTCTCTATCATATTCAAGCCTAGACAAGAAGTTGTTTGTGCTGTTTGTAATGCCCATCTTGGTCATGTCTTCGATGTATAAACTTTTGATAGCAATTTCTTAAATTTATCTGATCCAATATCTTCCCCCACGTCTCCATATCCACTTCTCAACCATCATACATGGGTGTGTATATATATGCTATGTGGCCAGAGGACATAGTAGAACCGAACCGAAAATGCAGGGGGGGGGGGGGGGGGGGGGAGAATGGTAAAGCGGTGGTTATCCTTATTGTGAATTCAAAGATTCACAATTTGTATTGTGGATTTGAACTTAGAAAGAAATAAATATAAATTTTCTATGAATCAAAAATGTATCTAGGATTGAATGTCAAATAGAAATTATACAATGAATTGGTCGAAAGCTAGGGCCATCTTTACGGTGTATTTAAAATCCCAAATTATTTTAAAGAAAAATATTAGATAAAAGATCACTAAACTAAATATATATATAAGTTTACATTAATATCATTATTAAAAATCCTACAACTATACTTATACGTTTTAATTCTGAGAAGATAAACAATGATATTCGTTACGCTAACCAAAACTAGGAATCTTTAAAACTAGATCAAACACAAAAGTATAGAGTCGAAGATTAAATTTTTTGGCAAGCATAAATAAAATAAATAACTCATATGAATGGAAAATAAATTTAAATAGGAAAACCACTTAGCAAAAAACAAGTACACAAATTAATATATAAAAAAAAAAACACAAATGTGAGATCTATAGAAGAAAAGAGAGACGAAGTTTAAATGTAGAACAAACAAAACAATTTGTGACACAAATAAATAATAACGAACCTACTCATTGGGGCCAACAAATTTTTTTATAAAACTGGCTCAAACAAAAAAAATTCTCGAAAAATAGAACGAAGCCTATAGAAAAAATCAATATTTACTTAAGCTATATAAATGTGTAATATCAGGTACGAATAGACCAAAACAAATCTAGAATATGTAAGTTTATTTAAAAAAAAAATTAAAAATAGATATAAATAAAATAGTTAAGAGTTTCTCGACGTAAAGAAGAATAATTAAGAAATAAAACACACATAAAATATAGTATTAAATTTTAAATACTTATTAAAAATATAAAATACAGAAATCTAAAACAAACAACAACAAATATATATATGTATATATATAAGATATATTAAAAATATATCAAGTACGAATGGAATACATAAAGACCTGTATTGTGTAATTTTTATATTAAAAATACAAAAATATTAAAGAGTTTAAAGCTAAAATAGTGGAAAAATAAAATGCAATATTACATTACTGAAAAATATCTAAAAGTATAGTTTAAAATGAATCAAATTTAGAAAAATAAATAAATTCAGGAATACAAAACAAACAAAAATCAATATTTACTTAAGTTATATTAAAGATGAATATCAAGTATGAATAGATCACAAAAATTCAAATATGTAATTTTATATAAATAAATCAAAATAGTTATAAATAAAGTTATTAAAAGTCTAGCAGTAAAAAAGTAGAAAAATAAAAATAATATTATATTATGGTAGAAAAACACATAAAAGTGAAATCATATATAATATAAAAGTTGAAGTTATAGGCATCTGAGAGCGTCCACGTAGGATTTAAAAAACTCAATATGATTGGTCCACTTCATCATTAAAATTTAGATAATTTACAAATTTTAAATTACTATAATAAAACTAACATATAAATGGAAATCGAACGCCATGTAAGTACTTATTTTCCCTAAATTAATAAAATTTACAAATTTTAAATTACTATAATAAAATTAACATAGAAATGAAAATATAACGCCATGTAAGTACTTATTTAATTGAAAATTTTTACAAATTTTAAATTACTAGACGTAGGATTTAAACAACTAAATATTATTGGTCCATTTCATCATTCAAAATTGAGATAATTTACAAATTTAAATTTTATAAATAGTAAAACTTACATAGAAATAGAAATAAAAAATATCCATAAATTGTCATAAAACATAATGTAATAAGAAACACAATTCTATAAATAGGAAAACTAACATAAAAATGGGAATAAAAAATATACATAAATTGTCATAGAAGAACAAAATGTCAAATAAGTATTAAATAAAAAACATCCATAAATTGTCATAAAAACATAATGTAATAAGAAACACAATTTTATAAATGGGAAAACTAACATAAAAATGGAAATAAGAAACATACATAAATTGTCAAAAAAAGAACAAAATGTCAAATAAGTATTATTTAATTTAAAATTGTACTTACTTATATTCAAAAAAGGAAATTATTAAATTCAAAAAATATAATTAAATATTACGTACATTACATTTTTTTGATTAACATAATTTCCAACTATTATAAAAAAAAGAAATTAGTTTCTTTCTTAGAATTAGAAATTTTCTTTTTAAAAAGTTTAGCAATTGATTATAAATACACAACTCAAATTCCAATAGCTTACATAAATTTCTAAATCAAAATTATTTTTTGAAAGGCAAAAATAACTTGATAAAACAATGGTCAATTCTTTTTCTAACTAACCACTTGTTTCTTTGTTTTTGAACGAGCTCAGGTTTTAACAAGAAAGAAGTTTTGGTTAGAGTTCTTCACTTCTAGGAGGCACGAAACATCAAAAAGAGGTTTACTTATAGGTTTTGAACTCCTTATCATTGATCAAAAAGTATTTACAAATTTATTAATACATCATCTATTTAATATTTAGTTAACACAACTACTTATAAATTTTAACAAAATAATACAGGGTACTGTTATCCACACATTCATATTTGCTAACCGGATATGCTACTATGAATAGAAATATTATTTTATAATATAAATATTAAAATTGAAAACATAACAAAATACAAACTTTATTAATATTAAATTTAAACTAATTTAGAGAAATATAATATCAAAAAACAATAATAAAATTACAACTTTATTAACACTGAATTTAAACTAATTTAGAAAAATATAATAAATAAAATTATTAATATGTATGAGCGCGTAGCGCGGATAAAAAACCTAGTAATATAAAAACTATGAAATACAAACAAGCGAATGATTCCTAGTACTTATTAATGACTTACTTTTACTCGCCTGATCTAGTCGGATTTCCACACTTACTCGCCGGATCTAGCCGGATGAAACGGCAGTCCGAGTGGTTGGTCTTCGTCATCAATGGTTTAATACTTTAATGTAGAGAAACCAATGCTACCTTCATTTGGGCTTCGCTTGGGTTACTAACTTTAAGCCCCAAAGCCCATTGAAAAGGATCAGAATGGAATAAAACCCATTCATTGTAAAACGTGGATGTAGAGATCATTTCGTCTTGTGTACACAAACCATAAAGGATTGCGATAGAAATTTTTTTATTGTAAAATTGATGATCCATTCTCTTCATTTTTTACTATTGTTTCCTTCTCATTTGACTGGATTTGGACCGTAACTAAACGACTAATAAATTATATTCTTCTGGAAAAGCTAAAAACATGAAACACGGCGTGACTGAAGTTAAATAAAAACAGAAAAAACAAGTTAAGAACATTGGCAAATCGTCGTTTAAAGTGTTGTTACATAATCAAATACACAGTTATTGACAACGATTTGAAAGAAAAAAATAATATCTGAATTGATTAGAACATCATATAATTGAAGTCTTGTTTACCATTATGTATTGTGGGTTCTTTGTAATGTTTCTGATAATTGTAGGGGATAAATGTAAAAGAAAAAAAATCTGAATTAATTATTGGATGACTATGTTTCAACAAGATTTTTAATGAATTCAACATCAAGCCTAAAATCCATAAGTGTTTGAATGATTGTTTATACATGACAAAAGGCATTAATCAAAATGTACTATTCTATGTAACACAAAACATATCTTCTTTAACCATAGAGGCTATGTTAAGTTGCATTCACACCTAATCGGTAAAGTATTGAAATCCGGTTTTGACATAATAGCAACAATTCAACTTCGCAAACTTACCGTCATGTTTACCACAAACTTCATTCTTCATGTAACAAACAGGTAATAGACTCATAAGCGTTTCAAATGTAAACATTAGACCTCATATGTTAACCAGTCTTTTATTTACCGTCATCGGACCAGAAAAATGGCCATTTAAAAAGAAAAAAATAACCTTTGAATAACTTTTTCTTCGTCACAAAATTAGTTTGGTACAAAAAAAATTGTTTTACAAATAGATGAATCTATAACAAGACCAAAATCAAAATTCCAAGACCATACTCAAGAACATCAACTTGGCAGTTTGATGATTTATCTTCTTCTCTATACAAATTAATGAAATCATTCCCAACAAATGTTGGGGTCAAAAATCCCCCTCGACGAAAACAATAGCCGAAAGCATGATCGAACAATCGGACACGGACAATGTCACACTTTGTATAAACGGGACTTCATATGATTAACATTTCATACGAAGCACTTCGTATCAATGACATTTCGTATGAATAACATTTTATATGAAACACTTCATATGGATAACGTTTTACACGAAATGAATAAAACTATTCAACCAAACATCCGAACGGATCAGTCGGACAAACCAATCACTCGACAGAACCCACAGATAGGCAAAAGTATCCAAACAAGATAATTCTGAGCTGAACCAGCTCAGACTTTCCAAGCTCAACCAACTCGGATCCGAACATATCCCTTCTCATTTTCCGAGTACAATCCATTCATTCCGAAGTTCCGAGCTGAATGCATTCCTTGAAACTTCCGAGCTGAGTTTAATTCTCAAACTTTCCGAACGGATATACCACTCAGATCATACGCTCGAACTTTGCCGATATTTTCTTCTCCAGACGCGCAACTAGCCGCAACCCATCTTCAGAACATCAACGTATACGTTTCTAGCCGTTAACAAGAATTGTCAGATAAAGTCATACGAGATACGAGCTTGGGCCCAAACCACAAGACTCGTATTTCCGAGATTTTTGGCCGAAACAAGAAGTCTATGCTCAAACGGACTCGGACCGTCCGTTTTCGGCCCATTCGGAAAAATAGGTTAAGCGGCGGAGAGATAGTCGCCAAAATGAGAATATAAACTCGAAGATAGAAAGAGGAAGATATCTCCGAGCAGAAGAGGAAAATCCGAGCTGAAAAAAGTAAATAATAACAGAAATGGAAGATGGCGATAATAGGAAGATTTCCGAAAATATTGCGGACGAAGATCCTCGAAGCCGACTCGCCGCATCTTTATAAGAAGATGGACTTCCTACGACTTAGGCATCTCGAAAAATCCTAGCATCTAGACTTAGAATTTCTTAAGCTTTTAAGCCTTTTTGCTATTTTTAATCCGTTTCTGATTCGATCTATCAATAAAAATATCCTTCGGTCTCTAGTCTGTGTGTTTACTCTTGAGATTTATGTTCCCTAAAAATTTTAGATCTACAAATATAGACATTGCGAGTACCCACTCTCACAAATTGACGCCGTCTGTAGGGATTAGAAGTTTCTTACACTTAAAAACCACAGACTAGCGGATCCGAAGATATGACCACTGACGGAAACAGACTGGATCACCCATTGGCGATCGACAGAACGGAAGACAACGTCGCAGCAAGAAACACCATGTCGACCAATGTCACTATGTGCAACACTACGACAGACAACATCCTTGCAGACACGGCCGCGACAGATACAACAATCAGTGCAACACTGACCGAGTTAAAAGAGATGGTGGCTGCCCAAGCCTGCGACTAAAATTTTACGATCAAGTCAATCAAGCTGTGAGGAAAGAAAATATTGTTCTACGCTAATGAAAAATACTAACCCTTAGCATATCTTGTCCTGCATCGACAAGAGAACCGCCGCAGATCATATCCTCATACTTCATAAGGTAATCTCCGGGATGACGCACGCCCGCGCAGAAGCTGGCGACCTCGGCAGCATTGGAGTACATAAAGCTACCGTTGCCATGATCAAACCGGATCGGATAAAAATCGGGTTGTGGGACTTCAATATCTTTTCCATGTCTCTTTTTACGCCTTTTCTTGGACTCGGATGAGGCGGCTCGATCGTCGACTCTGAGGGCGGTCCTTGAGGAACATTTACCTCTTCACCGTCATCGACCTTAGCATGAGCAGCGAAGATGCCTTCACCAAGTGTGGGATCTTGACCGGCACAATCATCGGGTCCGTAATAGTCAAAATCGGGGAGCTCCGCTCCTATCTTAAGCCACGCGGAGATTGAATCATCATCTTGAAGTAACACATCGTCATGACGTTCTGCATCATCCGCCCGCTCATCGATCCTCATTGTTTGGCGGATCGCATCCATTCGTCTCGCTTCGATGACACACTCAACGGAGAAAGCTTTGTTCTAGTTCGTATTCCCGTCATGTAACCGCCCGATGAGATTGATCAATTTCGGCGGACACTTTAGACAAAGATCCTTCGCTAAGAAAATAAGAAAGCATAGGAAGGAATTAAAAGGCTATCCGAAGATGGACCAAAATAGCATGAGGCAAAACGACCAGATCGGCTACCAAGGTTCCCCCATTTTGACTTCATCATCCGAACGCAATCCTTTTCGACGGACGCCTCGTCATGATTCTCAAAACCCAAAACGATCGTCCGATGCTCACGGGTCTGAGATAGTGTTCGGGGCCAGCTCCTATCGAAACTATAGTATATATATATTCCGAAGATGTAACACTCGGAGATCAACGCCACATTCAATACTGCAAACTAGCGAACCAATCAAATGTCGCAAGCCACGAGGAGTGAGCTGCGTAAGGGCCAATCCATGGCGCGAAGGTAGAGAACTATGATTCTATGAACTGGGAACCATAGGAAACACGATCTGAAGATATACTCGTACACTGAGAAATAACCTTCAGACGGAGAGTTAACTCAGTCGCAAGAAGATGGCACCTTGATCGTCACATTTTTGGGGATTCCGAAATCACGCCGAAGATTTTTGACCGACTTTGCTGTGGATAAAGTTGAACCAGGAGGATTCGGAGTCTCTTCCTTCTTTCTCAGACGAGCCGCTTTCGGCTTCTCCGGAGAAAGACCCCAATAGCGCAAAACTTTCTCCAGACTGACACAGATATCCTCGAACTCCTCTTTGATCATTGCGCCAAAGCATTGACCACTATCCGGAAATGCGGCGTCTGGTCTGGTCAAGGAGCATAGTCTGCTAGCTTGAGACCTGGTCGACCGCCAAACCTCGGGAGATTCGCCTTCGGAAGAAAGGTTGGCACGACCAAAATTTGATGCAATATTCGCAGTACTACTAGACCCTTCGATCGAAAAACGCAGCAGAGCAGAAGACCACATTTGGGAAAGATCCGAAGCCCCAAATTTTACGAGAACGAAGAATAAAACTTTTGAGAAAAATCACAAAACCTAGGAAGAAGTTAGAGGGAGAAGTTACCTTTGGGTTTTCTCTTTGGAGTGTAAGTGTGAAAAATGAGGTGAGGAGAAGTGAATACTTATAGATTTTTACAAAGGCATGGAACTTTGGGATGATTACACTTGATCACTTTAGCATAAGCATGCTTAGGCTAATCATGATGGAGTTGATCATTATTAGGCGTGGTCTCGGAATCGGCCAAGCATTCCACGAGTAAATCGATTACGACCAAAAGTTCCAAAAGGGTCATCATGCACACGCCAATGAATGTAAGTCGACTTATTTGAGAGGTCGGGACAAAATCCAACTCGAAAATGTCGCCCCAAAAATAAATCTCGCTCGGCATATTGGACAATTCTTCGTCACAAGTAAATCGGCACCGAAACAAAAAAAATAGCTGAACCAGATCTTTCGGACTATTGTTTTTGCCTCGAATACTATAGGAACTCTCCATCATCATACTCGAGTCTGACGAGTTGGGGGGCAAATTGTTAGGGTCAAAATCCCCCTCGACAAAAACAATAGCTGATAGCATGATCGAACAATCGGACACGGATAATTGTCACACTTCGTATAAACAGAACTTCATATGATTAACATTTCAAACGAAGCACTTCGTATCAATGACGTTTCGTATGAATGATATTTTATACGAAACACTTCATGCGGATAATGTTTTATACGAAATGAATAAAACTATTCAACCAAACATCCGAACGGATCAATCGGACAAAAAATCACTCGATAGAACCCACAGATAGGCAAAAGCATCTGAACAAGATAATTACGAGCTGAACCAGCTTGGAAATTCCGAGCTAAACTAGATCGGATCGAACATATTGTTGGGAATGTCCTGAAATCACACTTGTTAGCACTCTAGAGATAGTTGTATTGTCGAGATTGGACATTCATACAATACTAGATGGTCATAATGCTTTGCAAGAAACCACTTGTGATATGTGAGTTGTGAACTCATTACTAGTATTATATTAACCTACAGGGTCACACACCTAAGCAAACTGGATGTACTTCATGTAGGAATAATCATTAAAGTAATGATCAAGTTAATGTGTATTTGATGCACATTAATATACGAGTTTTGAGAGTGTGTCGATCGACACAAGCGTTGTGTCGATCGATGCAAGGCGCATATCGAAACATTGGTTTCGATTTAATGACTTAATTAATCTCGGTTCGGTCCGGTGATTAATTAGGTTTTCCCAGGTCTATATATATACATGATATAAGCACGACCTGGAGCATAAGTTTTTAACCTAATCGCAGCCACCTCTCAGAAACAGACGTATCCCAAAGAGATCCGATTTCCCGGCACTAGCATCCCGGAGGATTCCAGTTTGTGTGCGTGTGGATACCAGTAGAGGCGCAGCACTTGAGGCGCTTGAGAATCTCGAATACTTGATCATCTTCCGCTGCTAAACTCCAGGTAATTCGAGATCTGATGTAGATTCAATATACCTAGACCCTGGATCCTAGGCTTGGAATTATACATGGGGTTGCTAATTGGGATTAGAACTGCTAGAAATTCCTACAGTGGTATCAGAGCCTTAGGGTTTATGCTATTGAATCATGTAGCATGTTGATTAGATTAGTTGAATCTGGATCACTGTATATTTGATATGCATGCTAAAATTGAGTTTTGATCAAATAATCTCGGCTAGGGTTTTTGTTCGAAAATGTTTTAGGGTTTTTCGCATGCTGTCGATCGATGCCAATCCGGCTTCGATCGACACAGGGCGAAAACCCGAATAAAACTTAGGTTTCGCCTAGTGACGATCGACACAAACCTCGCGAAATTGATGAATCGGTTCAATTGGATTGGACCGGTTATCGAGCTTGGTTGATATTGGTTAAACGCTAAGAACGGTTTATTGCGATTGGCTTGATTTGGTTGGTTTCGACCGACGCTGTAGCGTCGATCGACACTGACCGGTTGTCAAAACCGGATCAATTGGATTGATCGGTTATCGCAAATTGGTTTCGGTATAAGTGTATCGATCGACACTAAAGTAGCATCGGTCGACACAGTCTCTGGTGATTTCGGTTATTGAACCTGACATCACAGAACCGAACCAAACTTAACCCAAAATTTTAGAACAATTAAAACATAAGAATATTAGTTGTTTTGATAAATTACAATCCTTCTAAGATACATATATGATGTGTATATTGGATTAAAAGTTCCGTTCCTCAACTAAATATCAAGTGTATTTAGATGTCTTTCCAATCTTGTCAACTGCCAAGACTTTTTTCATTGTGCGATAGACTTGCAGTGCAAGGTGTCCACAATTACATGAGTAAGACATGAGGTAATCGTGTTAATGGACTTGCAGTGCAAGACATCAACAATTACATGACTCAAAGGATTGGTTTACTTGAATGGGCTATCAAAATCGTTTTGGGCCTGGAGACATCAGGTGGATTGGACATGAGATGTCAATCCACAACCAAGAGTTATATATGATATAACTAGCAAAGTTGTTGCTTACCTAGATAGCTAAAATTTGGGTGATAGCCAGTGGCTCACTAAAATTTAGTGAAGTATGGGTCTTGGATCATTATATTCATTTGAGGAAACATTGGTTGAATATAATGTGAGTTTTCTTAATAGTTAAGATTTCTAATTTCATGAACATCATAACTAAACCTCCCTTGTTTTCAGCTATGTCTAGTGCAAACCATCATAACAATTTTTCCCTGCGATCCGTCCCTGAGAAGGACAAGTTAAATGGATCCAACTTTCTTGAATGGTATCGAAACTTGAGAATTGTTCTCAAACAGGAGAAGAAGGACTATGTCCTTGAGAAAATTCTCCCCAAGAAGTACCGAGCCAATGCCTGGCAGTCAGATAAGGATGCTTGGGATAAGCATTCTAATGATGTGGTAGATGTGTGTTGTCTCATGTTGGCTACCATGAACTCGGACTTGCAGAAGCAATATGAGTACGTGGAGTCGCCAATAGAGATGATCACTGGCTTGAAAAGTATGTTTCAGGAGCAGGCACGAACTCAGAGATAACAGACGGTTAAGTCTCTAATTGAGTGCAAGCTACCAATGGACGAACAAGTTAGTCCTCATGTCATTAAGATGATGGGTTATATTGATAACCTGGGGAAACTGGATTGTCCCATTAGCCAAGAGTTGACTACTGACATCATTTTGCAGTCACTGCCGTCAAGCTATGATCAGTTTGTTATGAACTACAACATGAACAACTTGACAAAGACTTTGACTGAGTTGCATGGGATGCTCAAAACTGCTGAACCTAACATCAAGAAGGACACCCCAAATGTCCTTATGGTACAAAAGGGTAATAAGTTTAAGAAACTTGGTAAGACCAAAGGTGATGGCAAGACGAGCTCGATTGTGAATCAAAGCGAGTCTAACCATGCTCCTAAGGTTAAGCCTGGTCCTTCTAAAGATGATAAGTGCCATTATTGTAATGGTCATGGGCATTTGAAAAGAAATTGCAAGAAATTCCTGGAAGATTATGAGAAGCTGAAGAAGACGTACGAGACTTCTTCTTCTTCAGGTATTTATGTTATAGAAGTAAATGTTACTTCTAATGGTTCTACTTATTGGGTATTGGATACCGCCTTTGGTACTCATATTTTGTGAAAATATGCAGGGCCTGAACAACAGTAGGACTATGGAGAAAGGACAAGTGGACCTGCGCGTGGAAATGGAGCAAGAGTTGTTGCATTGATCGTAGGAACATTTTATTTGTCTTTATCTTCTGGCTTGATTTTGAACTTAAGAACTACTACTATGTACCTGCTATAAGCAGAAATATTATTTCTATTCCTTGTTTGGATATGGAAATGGAGCAAGAGTTGTTGCATTGATCCGATTTCCCGGCACTAGCATCCCGGCGAATTCCAGTTTGTGTGCGTGTGGATACCAGTAGAGGCGTAGCACTTGAGGCGCTTGAGAATCTCGAATACTTGATCATCTTCCGCTGCTAAACTCCAGGTAATTCGAGATCTGATGTAGATTCAATATACCTAGACCCTGGATCCTAGGCTTGGAATTATACCTGGGGTTGCTAATTGGGATTAGAACTGCTAGAAATTCCTACACATATCCCTTCTCATTTTCTGAGCACAATCCATTCCTTCGGAAGTTCTGAGTTGAATGCATTCCTTGAAAACTTATGAGCTGAATTTACTTCTCAAACTTTCTGAACGGATATTCCCCTCAAATCATACACTCGAACATTTTTCGATATCTTCTTTTCTGGACGCGCAACTAGCCACAATCTGTTGGATAGTTTAGTGTCTCCTGATTCAATTCTCAGATTGAATCATCCTACTAAACATGCAGATCTAGGTTCTCTTGATTAGAAACTTAATAGATCTCACCTGTTACCTTGTTTATGCAGCGGAAAGGAAGGTACGGGTCAGAGATCAGCAGAACCACCAAGAGATGGATCCTCCAAAGGCTCACACACGCACGCACAGGAAAGTGGCTGCTAGACCGAAGAGGAGGGAGGCGCAGAGAGAGAGAGTTGGCGGCGCAGGGGCTTTGGAGAATTAGAGAGCTTAGGTCAAGTTTTATTCATTAAAACTCCTTTTAGTTCTCATGGGCTTTTGGGCCCAATTCTCAGTCTGATTAAATCCCTGGGATTTAATCAGGCCCTTCTGTCTCTCCAAGCACAGTAAATGCCTAGCACTTTCACCGTACTTCTGCTGTACCGTTCCTACACATTTTCCTGTTAGCTTAGGCGTGTGACCCATATGGGATCATATAATAAAGGCAATAAGTCCAAGACTTATAGATCATGAGCGGACTCTAGCAAGCCATCATGACCCCCAGTATTATATGACTTATGTCTGATCATTGACATACTCTTACTTTCTAGAGACAGTACAGAGATTACTGGACATAATCAGCAGATGGATCGCGTCCCGCTCGCGTGATTCTCTCGTCCCTATCGTGTCATGATCGCGGCTGTACCGAGCGTCCCGAGCGTGATCGAGAGTTGGTCCGATCGGCTGAGCTGATCGCATGGATCGATCGTAAGGATCGATCGCATGGATCATCGGCGATCGCGTCCCGTAAGCTCTCGACCCGACCGTCCCGTCCCGATCACTCGTCCCGATCGTCATGTCCCGTCCGGTTTCGCGCCTCGATCATCGACCTGCTGTGGCTGTCCCGATCGTCGTGTGAAGCTAGGGTTCACGTCAAATTGATCGGTTCGGTTTAGCATGACGTTTCGGTTTAAAAATTTTATTAAAATTAATCGTCTTGGTTTAATAAACAGACTTAATAAATTTATTAAGTTCTGGTTAAACCGGGATAAGAAATCCAAAGTCGAAAAATTGGATTTTGTGCCTAAACCAGTGATTTTCTAATTTGATTTGGTTGGACCAAATAAATTGAGAAAATCCGGTTTAGTAAATAACCGGTTGACAATTGTGGTCATCGTAGTAATTAATTTTGGTTAGACCAATTTTAATGAACCAGACCGGTTATGTTATTTAATTGGACAATTGGGTTATGTCTTGGACATGGACCAATTCTTGGGCCTCGGGCCAAGAAGTTAAAACAATTGGGCCAATTATTTGAGTTTTTTCATCAGATTAATTTAAAATTTATTTTATAAAAAAAATTTATAAAATCGATTTTTAAATTAATAAGTTTCCAAAATTTTGAAATTAGAAAGTTTCTTAAAATAGAAATTTCTAGATTTGCATGTTTTGGATTTTAGGAAATTTCTATATTTAGAAAGTTTCCAATTTTAGGAAGTTTCCAATTTTAGAAAGTTTCCAATTTAGGAAGTTTCCAAATTTAGAAAGTTTCCAAAATTAGTAGGTTTCCCAAAATGGAAAGTTTCCCAAAATAGTAATCTTCTATTTTGGGATAAAATTTTAATAAACCTACAAACCTCAAATAATATCAAGCGTTGGATGTCTTGTCCAGTCTATGTCAGCTGTCGAAGCCCATTCAATTGTACTCATGGCCTTACAGTGTGAGGGTGTCTACTTTTGCGTGGGTAAGACGGTTTGTGATTCATAAATGTCATTGGGAGTCCCAGACATTAGTGATTGCATGACTGTATAGTCTGGTTTTCTTGACTAGGCCATCGGGAGTCCCGGGCCTTGAGACATCAGAGTGGATTGGGCCTTGGGCCCAGATTCACAACCAAGAGTTATATCACGGATATAATTAGCCGATATAGGGCTTACCGATATAAGCTAATGTTGGGTGACGGCCAGTGGCCCATTTTAATCTTAGTTATATGTGGATCTTGGAATCATTATATTCTATTGAGGGTAACTGATGTTATTGAATATAATGCGAGATTAATCATATTAAGAATAATACGAGATTAATCATATTGAACATATTAACTAATAACCTTTTTATCTTATATATTTCAGCTATGACTACTACAAGCACACAAAACACATTCTCAATCCGGTCTGTTCTCGAGAAGGAGAAGCTGACTGGAACGAACTTCCTGACGTGGTCAAGGAACTTGAGGCTGGTCCTCAAGCAGGAGAAGAAGGATTATGTCCTTCGTGATCCCCTCCCCGAGAGGCCTCCTAACAATGCCGCCAGGACTCTGCATAATGCTTGGGAAAAGCATTCGTCAGATGAAAATGATGTCTATTGCCTGATGTTGGCGACCATGACTGCTGAGCTGCAAATGCAGTTCGAGAGTGTGTTGTCGCCCATCGAGATAATGGCAAGCCTGAAATCGCTTTTTCAGGAGCAGGCAAGGACTGAGAGGTTCCAGACAGTTAAGAACCTCTTAGACTGTAAGTTGGCTGCAAATGCGGCAGTGAGTCCTCATGTCTTGAAGATGATGGGTTATCTCGATCATCTTCAGAAACTCGACTGCCCTATCAGCCAGGAACTTGCCTGCGACATCGTTCTGCAGTCTTTACCTGCAAGCTATGATCAGTTCATTCTGAACTTTAATATGCATGGCTTGAGTAAGACATTGCCTGAGCTTCACGGAATGCTCAAGACTGCAGAGCCCAACTTGAGGAAAACCGCCAAGGACCCCAATGTGCTTATGGTGCAAAAGGGCAAGGGCTTTAAGAAATCCTCTGCTAAGGATAAGGGAAAGGCTAAGGCTGTTCAAGTCTCGGACAAGGACACGCCAAAGCCCAAGCCCAAGTCCAAAGCTGGGCCTACTGACATATGCAGGTTCTGTAAAGAACCAGGGCATTGGAGGAGAGAATGTAAGAAATTCCAAGAAGGTCTAAAGGAATTGAAGAAGAAGACTCTCGAGACTTCTTCATCAGGTATTTTTGTTATAGAAGTTAATACAACTACTTCTGATAATACCTCATGGGTTATGGATACTGGTTGTGGGGCTCATATTTGTACTAATATGCAGGCACTCAGCAACAGTAGGAGGCTGAAGCAAGGACAAGTGGAGCTACGAGTTGGGAATGGAGCGAAAGTTCCTGCACTAGCTGTAGGCACATACTTGTTGTCTTTACCTTCGGGATTGGTTTTAGAACTCAATAATTGTTATTTTGTACCTGCGATAAGCAGAAATATTATTTCAATTTCTTTGTTGGATTTGGAAGGTTATGATTTTTCAGTTAAGAATAAATTATGTTCCTTCAATCGCAACAATTTGTTCTATGGTTGTGCCCCTCTTACGAATGGGCTTTACATACTTGATCAATCCGCGCCAATTTATAACATTGATACCAAACGGTTCAAACCTAATGAGGAGAACCGAACGTTTCTATGGCATTGTCGTTTAGGGCACATCAGCGAGAAACGCATCAAGAGGCTCCATTCGAATGGACTTCTTGGCTCATTTGACTTTGAGTCATGTGGGAAATGCGAATCCTGCATGATGGGCAAAATGACACGGGCCCCCTTTAATAAACCTAACGAGAGGGCCAGTGACTTATTGGGTCTGATACACACAGATGTGTGTGGCCCAATGTCCACAAATGCAAGAGGAAACTATCAGTACTTCATTACCTTCACTGATGATTTCAGTAGGTATGAATATGTTTATTTGATGAAACATAAATCTGAATCGTTTGAGAAATTCAGAGAATTCCAAAATGAAGTACAGAACCAACTTGGCAAAAGCATTAAGGCTCTTCGGTCCGACCGAGGAGGAGAATACTTAAGCCAAGAATTCAGTGATCATCTGAGAGAGTGTGGGATCGTATCCCAACTCACTCCTCCTGGAACACCACAATGGAATGGTGTGTCTGAGAGGAGAAATCGGACCTTATTGGATATGGTTCGATCTATGATGAGTCACACAGACCTTCCAATATCCCTTTGGGGATATGCTCTGCTAACAGCAGTGTTCACTCTAAATAGAGCGCCATCAAAAGCAGTAGCTAAGACACCATATGAATTATGGACTGGAGAAGCTCCAGTGCTGTCTTACCTTAGAATTTGGGGTTGTGAAGCCTATGTCAAGAGATTGATCTCTGACAAGCTTACACCAAAGTCTGATAAATGCTACTTCATTGGTTATCCGAAGGAAACCAAGGCTTATTACTTCTATCTACGTTCCGAGAACAAGATCTTTGTTGCACGGGATTGTAACTTTCTTGAGAGGGAGTTTCTCTCTAAGAAAGACAGTGGGAGTAAGGTACTGCTTGAAGAAATTCAAGATGAACAGGATACTGCTCAACCTAATGAGGAAGAGCAGCAGGAGGACCTACAAGAAATTGTAGAGCCTGAACCTGTAGTACCTGAAGTTCGAAGATCCGGGAGGATCCGTCACGAACCCGAGAGATATCAAGGATTCCTCGTGACTAACTGTCATGATCTTCTGATCATTGATGGTGATGAACCATCGAACTTCAATCAAGCCATGATGGGCCCAGATTCCTCTAAGTGGCGTAAAGCCACTGATTCCGAAATGGACTCCATGTCGGTCAACCAAGTGTTTTCGTTGGTTGACTTGCCCGCTGGTGTAAAAGCCATCGAGTGCAAATGGATCTTCAAGAAGAAGATTGACGTGGATGGAAATGTCCAGATTTATAAAGCCAGGTTGGTGGCAAAAGGTTTCAGACAAGTTCACGGTGTGGATTATGATGAAACCTATTCCCCAGTGGCTATGATGAAATCTATTCGGATTCTACTAGCAACTGCAGCTTTTCATGATTATGAAATTTGGCAGATGGACGTAAAAACCGCCTTCCTGAATGGTATTCTGGAAGAGGATGTGTATATGACACAACCTGACGGTTACATAGATCCAAAGAATGCTGGGAAAGTATGCAAGCTTCATTAATCCATTTATGGATTGAAGCAAGCATCGAGGAGCTGGAATCTTCGTTTTGATGAAGCGATCAAGCAATTTGACTTCATCAGAAACGAAGAAGAACAATGCGTGTATAAGAAAACTAGTGGGAGCAAGATAGTATTTCTTATTCTGTATGTCGATGACATACTGCTTCTCGGAAACGACGTTCCAATGCTGAAGTCAGTAAAGGACTGGCTTGGAAGTTGTTTTTCCATGAAAGACATGGGTGAAGCCGCATACGTTCTTGGAATCAGGATCTACCGGGATAGGTCTAGAAGGCTGATAGGCTTGTGTCAAGATTCATATATTGACAAAGTCCTACAAAGATTCAGCATGAAAGATTCCAAGAAGGGCTTCACGCCAATGGTACATGGCACAACGCTAAGCAAGAAGCAGAGCCCTACGACGGCTGCTGAGCTTGAGCGCATGAAGAATATTCCTTATGCATCTGCAATAGGATCTATCATGTATGCCATGATCTGTACTCGTCCTGATATTGCTTATGCATTGAGCATGACGAGTAGATACCAGTCAAATCCAGGTGAAAACCACTGGATTGCCGTCAAGAATATCCTGAAGTATCTAAGACATACTAAGGAAAAATTCTTGGTATACGGTGGAAGTGATGTGCTTGAAGTCAGTGGATTCACGGACGCAAGTTTCCAGACAGACCAAGATGATTTCCGGTCACAGTCCGGTTATATCTTTTGTCTGAATGGCGGTGCAATCAGTTGGAGAAGCTCCAAGCAAGACACCGTTGCTGATTCCACTACAGAAGCTGAATATATCGCCGCTTCGGAAGCAGCGAAGGAAGCTGTTTGGATACGAAAGTTCATTATTGAACTAGGTGTGATACCAAATGCGGCTGAGCCTCTGGCACTGTTTTGTGATAACAATGGTGCTATAGCTCAGGCAAAGGAACCAAGATCACACCAGAAATCCAAGCATGTCCTAAGAAGATTTCACTTGATACGTGACATCATTAATAGAAAGGAAGTCAAGATCAGCCGAGTTCAGACAGATGATAACGTCGCTGATCCATTGACAAAGCCACTCCCAAGGCCTAAGCTCGAGTTCCTGACTGAAGCTGTAGGCATTAGAGACATTGAAATGTAATCTAAATTTGAGTGGGAGTTTGAGGGCTTTATTTAGTTATTTGATATGTTCTTGTAAAAACATTTTCTTATGTTTAATGAAATTATTATTTCAAGATTATTTTAACTGTGATGAAATAATCGTTCCAAAGTGATATGAACCATTTTATAGGTCATCGAAGTAAGTGACTTGATCTTGAGTTATCAAAGTCATTTAGCTTGATCATGAGACCCTATATTTGATAGATGGCTTATATCATAATGTCCCTAGTCGAAGGTTGTTGAAATTGGAACACCAACAACCGCGTGAGACTAGATTGGTATGTGACTTATGACAAAGTCTCAGAATGTCATAGATGCACGGCATCAAAGTCAGTACATAGGTGTATGTTGGGGTACATACGACCGGACAACACCCGCATATAAGAACTCTTCAGGATATTTATATCTGTGTCATAAGAGATTCTTACTACGACTATAGAGTATAGTCCTTAGACCTGAGTTCGCATGCATGTGACTGCACATGAACTAATGCGCTTTGATCATTGTCTAATGCTGTCGTTTAGCGATAGTTATAAGGACCTTGTTTGGGTGTATTATGAAATGAGTAGTTCACAGTGATGGAACAAGACGGAATTTGTCCCTCCAATATAAATGGAGTGAATATCTCTAGGCCAATCGCAGATTTGAATACTGGAAAATGCATGGCCATGCTCAAACGGACTGTCCCGAGTCGTTTGGATTGTCAGTATCAAATCAGAGTCCGATGAACAAGATTAGGCTTTATAAGGATGACACTAATCTTGCCTTATGACTAATCGAGATATTGAGACAAAAGGATTATGAATACAGAGATTCCAGTTCAAGTGGGAGATTGTTGGAATTATGTCCAGTAATCTCTGTACTGTCTCTAGAAAGTAAGAGTATGTCAATGATCAGACATAAGTCATATAATACTGGGGGTCATGATGGCTTGCTAGAGTCCGCTCATGATCTATAAGTCTTGGACTTATTGCCTTTATTATATGATCCCATATGGGTCACACGCCTAAGCTAACAGGAAAATGTGTAGGAACGGTACAGCAGAAGTACGGTTAAAGTGCTAGGCATTTACTGTGCTTGGAGAGACAGAAGGGCCTGATTAAATCCCAGGGATTTAATCAGACTGAGAATTGGGCCCAAAAGCCCATGAGAACTAAAAGGAGTTTTAATGAATAAAACTTGACCTAAGCTCTCTAATTCTCCAAAGCCCCTGCGCCGCCAACTCTCTCTCTCTCTGCGCCTCCCTCCTCTTCGGTCTAGCAGCCACTTTCCTGTGCGTGCGTGTGTGAGCCTTTGGAGGATCCATCTCTTGGTGGTTCTGCTGATCTCTGACCCGTACCTTCCTTTCCGCTGCATAAACAAGGTAACAGGTGAGATCTATTAAGTTTCTAATCAAGAGAACCTAGATCTGCATGTTTAGTAGGATGAATCAATCTGAGAATTGAATCAGGAGACACTAAACTATCCAACACAATCCATCTTCGGAATAACAACGTATATATTCCTATTTCCAACGTATATATAATAAAGTCGTATGAGATACGAGCTTGGACCCAACCCACAAGACTCGTATTTCCAAGATTTTGGGTCGAATCAAGAAGTCTACGTTCAAACAGACTCGGACCGTCCATTTTCGGCCCATTCGGCAAAATAGGTTAAGCTGCGGAGAGATAGTCGCCAAAATGAGAAGATAAAATTAAAGACAAAAAGAGGAAGATATCTTCGAGCAAAAGAGGAAAATCCGAGCTGAAAAAGTAAATTTTAATAGAAACGGAAGATGGCGATAACAGAAAGATTTCCAAAAATCTTGCGGACGAAGATCATCGAAGCCGACTCGCCGCAATATAAGAATACAAATTTCCTGCGACTTAGGCATCTAAAAAAACCCTAGCATCTAGACTTAGAATTTCTTAAATGTTTAAGCCTTTTTGCTCTTTGTAATCCGCTTCTGATTCGATATATCAATAAAAATATCCTTCGATCTCTAGTCTGTGTGTTTACTCTTGAGATTTATGTTCCCTAAAAAGTTTAGCTCTACAAATATTGACAGTGCGAGTTCCGAATCTCACAACAAATTCACTATTTCAACTAACAAAGAGAGAAGAAAATGTCTTGCTGTGTTTTATTTCGTCTAAGAAGAATATATACAAGTACAACATAGAAGGCAGTCTTAGATTCAAGTCTATATCTAAGGAATATTCACATAGTATGTAGTATGGAAAATATACTATTGGATATTTACTTACTACTCCCTAATACTCCCCCTCATGTTTCAGCATGAAAGTCTCAAATGACCAATTTGCGTCGAAGATACATAAAATGTGGAGACCCAACGCCGTAGTGAAGATATCCGCCAGTTGCTCTGTTGTGCGGATGTGAGAGGTAGTTAAGGAGCCATTCTGTATCTCATCAAGGACAAAATGGCAATCTGATTATATGTGTTTTATGTTGGAATTATGTCCAGTAATCTCTGTACTGTCTCTAGAAAGTAAGAGTATGTCAATGATCAGACATAAGTCATACAATGCTGGGGGTCATGATGGCTTGCTAGAGTCCGCTCATGATCTATAAGTCTTGGACTTATTGCCTTTATTGTATGATCCCATATGGGTCACACGCCTAAGCTAACGGGAAAATACGAAGGAACGGTTTAGCAGAGGTACGGTAAAAGTGCTAGGCATTTACTGTACTTGGAGAGACTAAAGGGCCTGATTAAATCCAAGGGATTTTAATGAATAAAATCAGACCTAGCTCTCTAATTTCTCAGCCACTTTTGCGCCAGCCTCCTCTCTCTCTCTGCGCCTCCTCTCCTGCTCGGTCTAGCAGCCATTTCCTTGTGAAGCGTGTGTGAGCCTTTGGAGGATCCATCTCTCGGTGTTTCTGCTGATCTCTGACCTGTACCATCTCTTTCCGCTGCAAAACAAGGTAACAGGTGAGATCCATTATGTTTCTAAATAAGAGAACCTAGATCTGCATGTTTAGTAGGATGAATCAATTGGGAATTGAATCAGGAAACACTAAACATTCCAACAGTGGTATCAGAGCCATTGGTTCTGTGGTTTTTCTTGTTTAGATTCATGTTTAGGATTGTTTAAGAAGTGTTTTTGAATCAATCTACTGATAAGGGAAAACACTTAAGAAACAAAAGAATTAAAAACCTAAACACACAAGAAATCGCATGATCCAATCTATATGAATTGGTATGCGTCGGAGTGTTGATCAGTTTCGGATCACACGTCCGGATCGTTTTGACGAACGAACCGATCATGGATCGGATCGTGTCGTCGACACGATCAACGGCCTGGCGCAAACGATCGTCGATGGACCGAGAGGAGCGATGGATCCGATCGTGTGATCGACCGCGATCGTCGCTTGCTCACGTCCCGATCGATCGACCGTGAGGCGCGAGAGACCGATCGCATGGACTGCGTCATGTTGTCTCGGCCCGATCACGCGTCCTGCATCCCGTCCCGATCACTCGTCCCGACCATCGTCCCGTCCCGTCCCGATCTCGGCTTGCGGCTGCGTGATTGTTGCTCGATCACGTGAAGCCGTGATCGGTTCGTGACCTAATGGGCCGGTTCGGTTCGTTTGACGTTTCGGTTTAAAACTTGATTAAAATCAAAACGTCACGGTTTAATAAACAGACTTAATAAGTTTATTAAGTTCTGGTTAAACCGGGATAAGAAATCCAAAGTCGAAAATTGGATTTTGTGCCTAAACCAGGATTTTCTAATTTGATTTGGTTGGACCAAATAAATTGAGAAAATCCGGTTTAGTAAATAACCGGTTGACAATTGTGGTCATCGTAGTAATTAATTTTGGTTAAGACCAATTTTAATGAACCAGACCGGTTATGTCATTTAATTGGGCAATTGGGTTATGTCTTGGACATGAACCAATTCTTGGGCCTCGGGCCAAGAAGTTAAAACAATTGGGCCAATTATTTGAGTCTTTTCTTCAGAATTAATTTAAAATTTATTTTATAAAATTATAAAATCGATTTTTAAATTAATAAGTTTCCAAATTTTTGAAATTAGAAAGTTTCTTAAATTAGAAGTTTCTAGATTTGCATGTTTTGGATTTTAGGAAATTTCTATATTTAGAAAGTTTCCAATTTTAGGAAGTTTCCGATTTTAGAAAGTTTCCAATTTTTAGGAAGTTTCCAATTTTAGAAAGTTTCCAAAATTAGTAGGTTTCCCAAAAAGGAAAGTTTCCCAAAATAGTAATCTTCTATTTTGGGATAAAATCTTAATAAACCTACAAACCTCAAACAATATCAAACGTTGGATGTCTTGTCCAGTCTATGTCAGCTGTCGAAGCCCATTCAATTGTATTCATGGCCTTACAGTGTGAGGGTGTCTACTTTTGCGTGGATAAGACGGTTTGTGATTCATAAATGTCATTGGGAGTCCCAGACATTAATGATTACATGACTGTATAGTCTGTTTTTCTTGACTAGGCCATCGGGAGTCCCGGGCCTTGAGACATCAGAGTGGATTGGGCCTCGGGCCCAGATTCACAACCAAGAGTTATATCACGGATATAATTAGCCGAGATAGGGCTTACCGATATAAGCTAAGGTTGGGTGATGGCCAGTGGCCCACTTTGATCTTAGTTATATGTGGATCTTGGAATCATTATATTCTATTGAGGGTAACTGATGTTATTGAATATAATGCGAGATTAATCATATTAAGTATAATGCGAGATTAATCATATTGAACATATTAACTAAAATCCTTTTATCTTAATTTCCAGTTATGACTAGCACAAACAATCAAAACACTTTCTCGATCCGGTCTGTCCTTGAGATGGATAAGCTGAACGGATCAAATTTCTTGACTTGGTCGCGGAACCTGAGGCTAGTCCTCAGACAGGAGAGAAAGGACTATGTCCTTGAGAGAGCTCTCCCCGTGAGGATCGGGTCCAATGCTTCTCATGCAGTTTATGATGCTTGGAATAAGCATTATAATGATGCGGTAGATGTGCGTGGTCTGATATTGGCTACCATGGACTCAGACTTGCGGAAGCAATATGAGATCATGGAGTCGCCAATAGAGATGATCAGCAACCTGAAATTGAAATTTCAGGAGCAGATAAGAGTGGAGAAATACCAGTTGGTTAAGTCTCTCACTAGCTGTAAGCTACCAAATGATCATCCAGTGAGTCCTCATGTCAGTAAAATGATGGGTTACATTGATAACCTGAGGAAACTGGATTATCCAGTTAGCCAAGAATTGGCAACTGAGATCGTTCTGCAGTCACTGCCGTCAAGCTATGATAAGTTCAGAAGGAACTATATCAAGAAAGGCTTAACGAAGACGCTGACTGAACTGCATGATATGCTCAAGACAGTTGAGCCAAACGTGAAGAGTACCCAGTATAATCTCCTAATGGAGAAGGGTGGGTTTATTAAACCTAGTGCTGACAAGGGTGAAGACAAAGTTGTCCAGATTTTGAATCATGGCAAGCGTGTGTCTTCTGAGTCCAAGTCAGATACCTCTTACGTTGGTAAGTGCTGCTACTGTAAAGAGACTGGGCATTGGAAGAGAGATTGCATTAAATTCATGGAAGATGATGAGGAGTTGAAGTTGATGTATGAGACTACTTCCTCAGGTATTCATGTTATTACTTCAAGTTCTACCTTATAGGTATTGGATACTGGTTGTGGCACTGATATTTGTTGTAATATGCAGAGCCTAAGCAACAGTAGAACGTTGAAGGAAGGGCAAGTGGAACTGCATGTCTGGAAGGAGCTATGGATGCTGCCTCAGCCGTAAGGTTTTCACTTGTAGATGCCTTTGAGGCTTGGTTTTATTAAGTAATTCACTACAAAAATTATGCTTATTGATAGCAGTATACAATAGCACGGATTTCCCTTCTACTATTGTAGATAATTTTCAGATTTTTTTAACTTTTAATAGCATTGTTTAAACGCTAAGATAAAGTTTTAATAAGCGGGAACACAATTAGCCCAATCCGCCAATACTTTGGCGAAATTTCATTTAACCCGCGAGCTTTCCCCTCTTCTCATTCATCTGAAAATCTAAGTACCGCGAACCCTAAAAACAATTCCCCCCAAAACATTCAGCTCAATCTCAATGTCTCTCTCTTACAGACACAATTAACTCATAATTAAGACAGCTAAATCTCTGTCTCAAAAAACCCAGAGCTCGCGAAAGATTCTTCTTTTAGCCAAAGATTCTTCTTGACTTCGGTGAACAAAACCCAGAGAGAGCTCGACTTCGGTGAACAAAATCGAAGGTATTTAGCCTAAGATTCTTCTTTTGTTAGTCGGTACTATCAATTTCGTTTCAAAATTTTGTGGTTTTCGTGAAGATCTATCAGACTTAGGGTTCTTACACATCGATTGCAAAGAATTGAATTTTGTTTCATCTTACAAGTCTTTACTTCCTTGCATGCACAATTTCGTTGCTTGTGTATTTTCTGTGAATCAATTAGATTTAGGGTTCTTAAACACCGATTTACAGATTTATACTCTTGTTGTGCTTTACCCTTTCAACCCGAGAAGTACAAATTTCTACTGTGTTCTGACTCTCTATTTGTTTTCTGAGTGTTGGTGACAGGTTTTTCCACATCTAAAAGCTTCACATTTGTTCAGGCCAAAGTCCAGGTTCGACTCCTCTTGATATACTTTGTTTGTTGCACATTTCTTATGCTTCTGCTATTGTCTTCTTGATTGTGTGCGAGATGTTTTGTTTTGTGCTGCTTTATATTCAACCGTAGATTATCTAAAGTAGATTATTGAAACTGTGGTTGATTTTGTTCTTTGCTTTAACTTCTATGATTTATGTGATTTGATTATGGATAGTAGATTATTGAAGAAACTGTTGTTGATTTATATCCTCTTGGCTTAACTGTTGATGATTTCCAACATCAACTTCTTTCTGTCTGACATAGTGTATGTTCTGGTTTACTTGTACGAGCATGAGTTTATGTGAAATACTAATCCTTTACATAGTGTATACCCAACTGATTTGTTTGTGTCATCGGTTTGATTTCTTGATCTTACGAATTAAATAAGGTTAGATCATATAAATGTTGGAGAAGAAATGGGTTCATCTTTGCAGGTATTGATCTAACATAAATATATTACTAAGTTTTTGTTTGTGGGTTTTGGACTTTAAGATTTTAAACTGACCTTTATCTCAAGACTCGATCCTGCATACGAGAGAGGTGCATGGGATTTTGTAAACTCTGTGGCTGCGGATAGAGGAGAAATACAGCTGGTAATTTGCCCTTGCAAGGACTGCCGCAATGTAGATCGTCATTTAGGGAGTGATGTAGTAGACCACCTTATAACAAGAGGGATGGATGAGGATTATAAGCTGCGTAAAGACTGGTACCATCATGGAGAAGTCATCTCAGTAGCTGAAGGTGAAAGGAGATCAAATGTATGGAATGAAGAGATTATTGGGTTATATAGAGCTGCTGAGTATCTAGATGGAGACTTGGTTAGTCCGCCTGACTTCTCTGAGATGGCAGAGGGGGAGGACAGGGAAGAAGATGAATTCTTAGCTAAGCTAGCAGATGCAGAGACACCACTGTATCCAAACTGCACACACCATAGCAAGCTGTCTGCCATTGTGTCACTATTCAGATTGAAGACCCAGAATGGATGGTCTGATAAGAGTTTCAATGACCTCCTAGAGACTTTGCCGAAGATGTTACCACAGGATAACATACTACATACCTCCTTATATGATGTGAAGAAGTTTTTAAAGTCCTTTGACATGGGTTATGAAAAGATTCACGCATGTATCAATGATTGTTGTCTATTCAGGAAGACATTGAAGAAGCTCGACAACTGTCCTAAGTGCAAAGCTTCTAGGTGGAAAGTCAATATGAGCACTGGTGAGGTGAAGAAAGGTGTCCCACAGAAAGTTCTAAGGTACTTCCCAGTAATCCCAAGGCTGAAGAGGATGTTTAGGTCTGAGGAAATGGCCAAAAATCTTAGGTGGCATTTTACTAACAAGAGCAGTGATGGGAAACTTAGACATCCAGTAGATTCTGTGACATGGGAGCAGATGAATGATAGGTATCCTGCTTTTGCTGCAGAAGAAAGGAACCTTCGACTTGGACTTTCAACAGATGGGTTTAATCCGTTTAATATGAAGAATAGTATGTATAGTTGTTGGCCCGTGTTGCTGGTGAACTACAATTTGCCACCTCATCTTTGTATGAAGAAGGAGAATATCATGCTAACTTTGCTGATTCCCGGTCCACATCAACCTGGCAACGATATTGACGTCTACTTAGAACCCTTAATAGAGGATTTGAACCAGTTGTGGAGCATAGGAGAGCTAACATATGATGCCTTCAGTAAATCTGTGTTCACTCTCAAGGCCATGCTTCTCTGGACAATCTCAGACTTCCCTGCATATGGTAATTTAGCTGGATGCAAGGTGAAGGGAAAAATGGGATGTCCCTTGTGCGGGAAACACACTGACAGTAGGTGGCTGAAGTATAGTAGGAAGCACGTGTATATGTCACATAGAAAGGGTTTGGGACCAATGCATAGGTTTCGGGTGAAGAAGGCTTGGTTTGATGGACACACTGAAAATGGCAAGAGAGCTAGGATATTATCTGGTCAAGAAATTTCTCACCAATTGAGAAACTATAAGAACAACTTTGGAAAGGTTAAAGAATCTGTGAAGAAGAGAAAAAGGACTGTTGTAGAAGAAACTGAGATTGACTCTGCCTCTAGTGAGTCTGAGGAAGAGGAAGAAACAGAAGTAGATGAAGAGGAAATGTCAAGATGGAAGAAAAGATCTGTATTCTTCAAGTTGCCTTATTGGGAGGTATGTTAAAAGTTCAACTATTAAGTATGCATTCATTGAACAAAAATCAGATTGCCTTGTCTAATTTTGGTTTGTTTATTGTGTTTGTTACTTAGGAGCTCCCTGTGAGGCATAACTTGGATGTTATGCATATTGAGAGAAATGTGGCTGCAAGCATTGTATCAACATTACTCCATTGTGGCAAGTCAAAGGATGGGCTTAATACTCGTAAAGATCTGGAACATTTGGGTATTAGGAAGGATCTGCATCCTAGCATCAAAGGCAAAAGGACGTACCTTCCTGCAGCACCTTGGTCTTTGTCCAAGACTGAGAAGAAAGTGTTCTGCAAGCGACTATATGACTTTAAAGGGCCTGATGGATATTGTTCTAATATATCAAGGGGCGTTTCTTTGGAAGACAGTAAGGTATCTGGTCTTAAATCACATGACTACCATGTCCTGATGCAGCAGTTCCTACCAGTTGCTCTTAGAGGTTTACTGCCTAAAGGTCCACGGATAGCAATTGCACGGTTATGTGCATTTTTCAACCGTTTGTGTCAAAGGGTGATTGATAGGGACCAGATTGCAGCAATGGAAGCACAGGTTGTGGAAACTATATGCATGTTTGAGAGATTTTTTCCTCCCACCTTCTTTGATATCATGGTCCACTTGACTGTTCATCTAGGAAGAGAAGCTAGATTAAGTGGACCAGTGCATTTCCGTTGGATGTACCCATTTGAAAGGTATACTCTCCACTATATCATACTTGTAATTCAATTACTTATTAATCTGGTATGATAGTAATACCCTTTTTTACTATGTCTAGGTACATGAAGGTGCTCAAAGACTTTGTCAGAAACCCTGCCAGACCCGAGGGATGTATTGCTGAGTCCTATCTAGCAGAAGAATGCATGCAATTCTGTAGCGACTTTCTCAAAAGAACAACAAGTGTAGAGGAGAAACTGGACAGGAATACGGATTATGAGAGTCAATCCATATTAGAGGGTCGTCCAATATCTGCAGCCACAACAGTTAATCTATCTGAGATGGAGACGAGAATAGCCCACCTTGCAGTCATCCAGAATATGTCTGTGGTTGATCCATATGTGGAGTAAGTCTAAAGAATGTTTTAGATTTAATTAGTCATTGATTTGTTATGTGTTTAGTCTGATATCTTCCTTTTTTACTCTTACAAGCATGCATCTACAACATCTACAAGATTCCAATGCAAGATGCAGTCGTGATGCTACATATTTATGGAGTCTTCATACTCAGAAGTTTGCTTCCTGGTTGAAAGAACAGGCAAGACTTATTAAACATTTTGGCTTTATGTTCTTTATATTAATGTGCAAGGAGTTGAACTTTTACTTGTGAATATTGCTAGGTGCCCATCGACTCGGAAACTCATGATGAAACACTAAAGTGGTTGGCATATGGTCCACGCAGTAGTGCTAGATCATATACAGGTTACATTGTGAATGGTCAGCGGTTTCACACCCACTCAGTCCATAAAGAAAGTCAAAACAGTGGTGTCTTTTATGAAGCAACTGCAATGTGTAGATCAAGTGCGAGAGACACATCTCAAGTTGCTGACCTTGTATCTTACTATGGGAGAGTGGTAGACATCATCTTACTGGATTACAATGTGTTCTACGTACCTCTCTTCCGATGTCAGTGGGCAGTAAGGGGTAATGGTGTTAAGGTGGAGGATGGGTACACACTGGTCAACTTGAATCAGTGTCAAGTTTCCTTCATGAGGGATCCATATATATTGGCTTCACAGGCCAAGCAGGTTTTTTACTCCAGAGAGGATGACACATCAAATTGGTATGTTGTGCTAAGAGGTTCTTCAAGGAGATACAGTGAGGAAGAGGAAGGAGATGAGATTGCAGAGATTGGACCATTGCCGACAACTGTTGACTTTGACCTTGAAAATGAAGAAACTCAGAATGCCCGTAGTGATTGTGAAGGAATATATGTTTGATTGAATTGTGTGCTGATTGCTTTTTTGTGTGTGTGGCTGTTGTTTGAATTGTGTGTTGATTGCATTGTTTTGCCACATTGTGTCTTTTTTTGGTTTTTTGGAAGTTGTATAGCAGTGTAGGTAATCACTCTGACAGTGTACTAATTAATTATATTGTTTGTTTCAGGTGAGCTAACATGGGACGCAAGAAGCACATTGCACAAAGGAAAAACAAGCAAGTCACTAAGGAGGTGCCGGCCAAAGGAGATACAGACGACGTGGAACATTTGGGAGTTGTGTATTACCAAACACATACCGAAGGTATACAACAGCCAGAAGAACAAGCTAAGGATGTTGCGGAAGAACCAAAGGATGATGAGCATCAGCAAGATGAAGCACAAGCTCAGGCAGATGATGGAGCAACACAGGCAGCACACTCTGAACAAGAAAACCATGATGACGGGTGATAGGTCAAGAATTAATCCCTATACTAAACTGCAAGTGTACAGCAATGTCAAAGTAGTATATAGGGTTATCGAATCCACAGGGACACTTGGTCTCAAGAGAATCAAACCGTAGGGAATGAATACTAGAAATAAGCAATGTGATTGTATTGAAAATAGTGCAAGAAAGTAAATCAGTAGCAGAGATTATTGGTTGTGAAAGCAAGTAATTAAAAGCGTCAAACCTAGGGTATTCTCAGGAAATCAGACTAGCAGACAGTTCATTCAGCAAGGATCTAATTAAGCACAGTTCTAGAACTCAAAACACAGATATAGAATTAACCAAATTCCTTTGCGATAATTCTCTAAGTCTAAGTGCAGCAAACCAAACTTCCGTTTGCGAGAACTAACAGATTAAACTAGCAATAAGTCCAAGTTTGATATGTTCACAATTATCCTAAACCAAACTTCCGTTTGCGCAAAGTTTAATTGCCCAATTTAATTAGTTCAGATTCCTAAACCCCACTTCCGTGACGTATTTAGCAACCTAAGATCTAGATTCTAATTGATCAGGTTAGAACTAGCTTTAAGCACAATTAAATTGAAGAACAGATATAGTTTGAATCCTTAACTGAAATTGAACAAGTCTAGCAAGTCATGAAATCCTATGTGAGAAACCCTAAGTCTAACTAGAAATCTACTCAGACATAGATAATGAAAACATGATCATATGATAAGTAAATTGCATAAAAGAATAAGAGTAAAAGGGGTTCGAAATCTTCTCCAAATACAGATGATGAATCAGGTTCAGATCAGCCCCCAAAAGCTCTAAAAATCCTCTGCTCTTAATTATGAAAGTATATGGTAAAAAGTATAAAGCCTCTAATAAAAACTCTAAAAACTCTATTATATAGGCATAATCTCGGCCAGGGGCTTCTTTGTAAATATCAGGAACTTCTGGATCAAAGTGCAATATCTTGATTCTTCTAAACCGCCGAGTTTTTGGCCCATCTCGCTGGTGCAACGATCGTTGCTGGAGTGCAACGATCGACACCTTTCTCTGTCTCGGACAGTGAACTCTATCTCTCGGCCAATCACTCCAAAAATCTCCAAAATGCTCCATAATCTCCAATTTAGCTCCCAACCTGATTATACCTGTAAAAGACTCTAAACAAAGACAAAAGACACTAAAACACATCTATATCATGGCCTAAAACTAGTAAAAACCATGATATATCAACTCCCCCACACTTAGCCTTTGCTTGCCCTCAAGCAAAACATAGAACTAAAACATGGTGAAGAGGTTTGAAAACTCTTCAGAAACTCATTTCATCTTAGAAGCTACAATACTCAGATTCCCCTTAGTAAACCACTGAAAGAATCAATCACAGGATATCAAGACCAACATGTACTTCCCCCACACTTAGCAACTGTCCTAGGTAAACTCCACAATCACATTCAAGCATTCAAATTCTCCCTACTGACTTCTGCAAGTATTTAAGTGCGGTCTCACCTAAGGAGTATCGATCTAAAGGCACATGGATTCTTACCTAATCAGCTCTAGACCACCATACTATCTTTCTCTAGTCCCTTTCTTCTCTTTCCCTTCTTTAACAACTGATTTTTCCCCACTGGGTATCATTTTATTTTTTTTATCAGTGTTCTTCCCGTTATGGGGTGTACTTTGGACACATTCCATGGATCACATGAGAGAAAATAGTGTTTGCTACCATTCTCATGACCACTTCGGAGTTACTAACTCATCCTCAGTTTATTATTATTTTTTTTTTTTACTTTATAGAAGGGGAGAAGGGAACTAAATAGGACAGGTTTACAGGCTGTGTCAGAACTAACAGGGAATCCGACATAAAGTATACCAAGCCCTTAGGTGAGAAAATCTAAGTCAGTATTAGGGGTGAAGTCAGTAAAAGGATCCTCTGATACCTGAAGTGATGTGGGTGTTCCCAGTAGGCTGATCTGTGATGGGGTTTTCTAATAGTCAGAGATAGATCCTGCAACTTCATCCCAATGGTTACTTAAGTTCCTGCAAGTTTTGTAAATCTCCTCCGAAAATCATAGTTTCTTACTTAAACAATTTTGACTCAATAAAACAAAAAATTTTGAAAAACGGACTGCCTCTTAAGAAAACAGAAAGATAAACGTCAGTAGCACCTCCCCCACACTTAAGACACACTGTCCCCAGTAGTGTCCAGCGAAGGATCGGTAAAAAGAAAATAAAATAAATTGAAAAGGTGAGTTTATGTCTGTCGGGTTACCTCTGTCGCACGAGCAACGACCGTTGCACTATGTGCATCGACCGTTACTTGGCGATTTTTCGTGTATGGTCGATCGTTGCTCAGGACCGCAACGATCGCTGCAATGCGATTCCTTTCGTGTTGTGACGATCGATGCATAAATGCATCGATCGCTGCACTGCGATTTAATCCGAGACCTGCAAACATGACTGCACCAGAAACAAAAACAAACGTAAAATCCTAACAAAAACACCAAAAATTAAAAAGAAAAACACCAGTACCTAATGGTGGGTTGCCTCCCACCCAGCGCTTGTTTAAGGTCAATAGCTTGACCGGACGCGCAAGGTTTTTCAAGTGCCAGAAGATCCTGACAGAGACTTTTTCTGTCTCTGTTCAAGTCTCCTCATCCATGGTGGAGAATAGGCTGTTGCAGAATGCTTCAGTCCAAGAAAAGATGGAGTAAAATGCGCCCCAGGATCTATTATCACAGTCTCATTCAGCTGCTCATCATCTGCTTCCAAGATCTTGAAAGTCTGTCCATCTATCAGTGGCTTTCGCAGCTTCTCCATCTCATATCGCAGTGTCTCATCCCCCAGGTGGAGGTCTATTAGACTCTGTCTAACATCAATCACAGCTCCTGCTGTAGCCAAGAATGGTCTCCCAAGCAATAAAGCTTCATCCGGATCGCAGGCGTATTTCAGCACAAGGAAGTCCGTTGGAACTAAGTAGTTTCCAACTCTTACCGGAATATCAATAAGGAGTCCTTCAGGAACTCGTATGGACTGATCAGCTAGGATAAGACGTGTCCTAGTAGGAGCAAAATCCAACATACCCAGCTTCTCTGCCACAGAGTAAGGCATTATGCTCCCAGCAGCTCCTAAATCACACAGAGAACGCCTAAAACTATCTTCAAAGATAGAACAATCAAGTACAAAGACTCCAGGATCAGGCAGTTTCTTTGGGACCTTAGTTAACAGAACATCACTGATATGCTGAGGAACTATTATCACCCATTCTCTCAGCTCTTCATCTAATGGCAACATCTTGTTCAAATATTTCTGAACACATGGATGATAAGGTGGATCATCAGATGATGGAATTTCTTTCAAGTCTTCACCACTCTTTTCTAGCCTTTTCAGCTCTTCAATCTCTTGTTTAATCACTTCAGACACCTTGGGACTGTGCCAAATAGTTCGTGCATAAACATCCTCTGGAGTGATTTCAGATGTATCAGGGAATAGGCGGGCTAGTTCTGCATCAATCTCATTTTCATCCCACGGATTCTCTGCTTGTTCACGACCTGCATCGATCGATGCCAGATGTGTATCGATCGTTGCATCGCGATCATCACAACTTCCACCCGAGAGTTTTTCACAGAAATCCGAAAATTCTTCCTCAGTCACCAACTCAGCTGTACTTAGCTCAAATTTCTCCCCTAGATAAGATCCATCATTAATCATTACAGACCAGGCCTTAATATGAGTGTCTGCAACTCCTTTTCCTTTCAGTGAGCTGGACATCTGATTCACCTGAGTGTCCAACTGCTTCATGTGAGTGCTCAATGTCTCAAACTTCCCATTGAGGTCCTGATAGACAGCGTCCAGCTTCTTGTTGTTGTCTACAGAAAGCTTGGTTTGACTCTCCATCAGTTGTTCCATCATAGCTTCCATTTTGCTCTCATGGGCTGTAGGTGCAGGAGGAGTCTGATAAGATGTAGATCCATAGGTTCTCTGATTACCCTGTCCATAGGTCTTCTGAAAACCACCATTCTGTCCTCCATTTGAGAATCTGTTCCCCTGTTGATTGTTAAATCTATTACCTTGGAAACCGGAACCTCCTATGAAATTCACTTCTTCTTCCTGAGTGTCCACCTCAGTTTGAATCACCTCCACATCTTGGGCAAAGTGGACAGCTTTCTTATTTGTCAGAAGATTGTAGACTGTGTCCAATCTGGATCTTATGTTAGCTATATCAGAATTCTCTACAGTTCCACCAGATCTCTTCCTCCTTTCATCCATTGTTTTGCAACTATTGCTGCCAATCAGGTTCTCTATCAACCGTTTAGCTTGTGTAGGAGTTCTGGTGCTGAAATTTGCATCACTGGAATTATCCAAAGCAGTCTGATAAGGGAGATCTATTCCTCTGAAGAAAATACCAATCAGCTGTACTTCTGTGAATCCATGGTGTGGACAATCACGCTGATACTGCTTAAATCTCATCCATGCGGTTGTCAAAGGCTCCACAGCTCCTTGGGAAAAAGTAAGTATGTCCTGTCTGGACTGATCTGAGCGCGCAGCGTCGTAGAAGTGACGCAGGAACTCACTCTTTAAGGCTGTCCAAGTAGTATACTGACCAGGTGCCAGTTGTCTCAGCCATGCACTAGCGTCTCCAGCAAGACTGTGCGGAAATAGCTTAAGGAACAGATAGTCCGGGCATACTCCTTCATACTTCATGCCAGTGACTATGTCCTCAAACTTGTCAATGTGATCCATAGGCTGCTCTGATTGAAGACCATGGAAAGCAATTTGTCTCATCAGTTGGTAGTAGATAGTTTTTACCTCAAAATCATTCCTCTCGAAGGCAGGAAGCACTAGAGCTGCTCGGTTTGCATGAAACTCATCAGGTCTATTGTAATCAGCTAGTGTCCTTTCATGAACTACCATCTCTCTACCTTGTGGCTCAACTTCATCAGGGATCACTCGTCCCTCAGCATCAATCCTTTGCCCAGCAGCATTGTAAGGATTGTTCTCTGGATCCCTCAGGATTCCATCAGCATCTGGTATCAAGATCAAGCGTTCTTGTACCATTCTTTCTCTCTTTTCTCTTCTGATAGTCCTCTCTAGACGTCCAAGTTCTTCTAGGTTGAGATTAACTAAGCTCGAGTTCGGATTACTTCGAGTGTTCTGCGTTGGCATAAACTGTCTGTAATCGTCCAGCAACGATCGATGCTATCAGTGCAACGATCGATTCAATCTCAAATCGCTCAGTGACGATCGATGCAAAGGGTGCAACGATCGATGCAAGGCGAAATTCGTACCTGCGACAGAGAGAAACAGAGAAAAGTCAGCAAAAATAAAATAAAAATAAAAAAATAAAAAAAAACGAAAAACAAAAACGAAAAACGAAAAATTTCTAGTAAAACCCTAAGTTCGGTCCTATCGAAGACTCAAAGAGTCCCCGGCAACGGCGCCAAAAACTTGATAGGTCAAGAATTAATCCCTATACTAAACTGCAAGTGTACAGCAATGTCAAAGTAGTATATAGGGTTATCGAATCCACAGGGACACTTGGTCTCAAGAGAATCAAACCGTAGGGAATGAATACTAGAAATAAGCAATGTGATTGTATTGAAAATAGTGCAAGAAAGTAAATCAGTAGCAGAGATTATTGGTTGTGAAAGCAAGTAATTAAAAGCGTCAAACCTAGGGTATTCTCAGGAAATCAGACTAGCAGACAGTTCATTCAGCAAGGATCTAATTAAGCACAGTTCTAGAACTCAAAACACAGATATAGAATTAACCAAATTCCTTTGCGATAATTCTCTAAGTCTAAGTGCAGCAAACCAAACTTCCGTTTGCGAGAACTAACAGATTAAACTAGCAATAAGTCCAAGTTTGATATGTTCACAATTATCCTAAACCAAACTTTCGTTTGCGCAAAGTTTAATTGCCCAATTTAATTAGTTCAGATTCCTAAACCCCACTTCCGTGACGTATTTAGCAACCTAAGATCTAGATTCTAATTGATCAGGTTAGAACTAGCTTTAAGCACAATTAAATTGAAGAACAGATATAGTTTGAATCCTTAACTGAAATTGAACAAGTCTAGCAAGTCATGAAATCCTATGTGAGAAACCCTAAGTCTAACTAGGAATCTACTCAGACATAGATAATGAAAACATGATCATATGATAAGTAAATTGCATAAAAGAATAAGAGTAAAAGGGGTTCGAAATCTTCTCCAAATACAGATGATGAATCAGGTTCAGATCAGCCCCAAAAGCTCTAAAAATCCTCTGCTCTTAATTATGAAAGTATATGGTAAAAAGTATAAAGCGTCTCTAATAAAAACTCTAAAAACTCTATTATATAGGCATAATCTCGGCCAGGGGCTTCTTTGTAAATATCAGGAACTTCTGGATCAAAGTGCAATATCTTGATTCTTCTAAACCGCCGAGTTTTTGGCCCATCTCGCTGGTGCAACGATCGTTGCTGGAGTGCAACGATCGACACCTTTCTCTGTCTCGGACAGTGAACTCTATCTCTCGGCCAATCACTCCAAAAATCTCCAAAATGCTCCATAATCTCCAATTTAGCTCCCAACCTGATTATACCTGTAAAAGACTCTACACAAAGACAAAAGACACTAAAACACATCTATATCATGGCCTAAAACTAGTAAAAACCATGATATATCAACGGGATGGGAGGGCTTGATGGTGAAACACAAATGGAGAAAGAAGGAGAAGATGAGGAACCAGTCGTAGGTGAAGAGCTTGATGGTGAGATGGAGATGTGTGACCAGCCTGCAACTGGAGATCAACCAAAGCGTAAGAAACACAGAGGACCAACAAAGATGAAGAACATAGCCAAGGATCCAAATTTTAGAGAGAGAGTTGAGTTCACTGATATGGGAGATCCTGTTGGTGTGGGATCAGTGAAACTATCATCATATCTTGGTCCTTTAGTTCGAGAACATGTTCCTGTCACAGTTGAAGATTGGAGAAAACTCAGTGAGGAAGTGAAAATTGTTCTGTGGAAATCTGTTCAGGTAACTTTTCCTTTTTAATAAGCCTATGTGTCTTTTTGTTTATGAATGTTTGATTGTAAGCTTTGTGTTTTGTTGGTGTTTGAATACAGGCTAGGTTTGAACTCGATGAAGAGTACCAAAAGACTGCAGTGTTGAAGCAAATGGGATGTCTGTGGAGGGCTTCTAAATCACGACTAGTCACACAGTTGAGAAGTAAAGCTACTACTAACCAAGAGAGGATGAAACTTAGACCGAAGAATGTCACACCAACAGATTGGCGCAAGTTTGTCAAACAAAAGACCAGCTCAACCTTTAAGGTATTGTCTTGCAATACACATGAGTTTCCATATTCAGTAATATCTTGCTAATATGATGGTGACAGGTTGTAAGTGATTCCTACAAAGAAAGGAGGAAGAAGCAAATACCTCACACTTGTAGCCGTAGAGGGATGGTCAGACTAGCTGAAGACATGGTACTAACCATTTAGTTATTTCTGCTAATACGGATATTTAGTGTAATGGCTTGTATCAATCATGACTTCTATTTTCACAGAAAAGAGAAAGTGGAGAGACAAGTCAAGTCACTAGGCTGAAGGTGTGGGTCAAGTCACGTACCAAAAAAAATGGTACACCAGTCAATACAATTGCAGCAGAGAAGATTGTAAGTATAGTAGTTATTAAGTATATTACTTAGTTCCTTGTCTGTTATCCAGTTTTTGCATCTGATTACTGACATGATTCTTTTGCAGAAAAAGGCAGCTGAGATCATTGACAATGAGCATGGCCCAGCAAATTCAACTGACCCTAGTATGGACCAGCTTTCCCAACTATTGGGACCTGATAATCTGGGCCGTTTGAGGGCTATGGGCAGAAACATAGGGAAAACCAAGTTACATTGTTTTGAGGTTAAGAAACATTTTATGGCTGATATGGAAGAGAAACAGAATCGATTGCAACACAAAGTGAAGGAGTTAGAAGATGAACTTGCAAAGTTTAAACATGTAAGGCATAACTTGGACTATGTTTTGATAAGATGGATGTTAATTTTACATTTTGACTATGTTACTCTGTCTCAGTGCAAGGAACCTGAAATGGGAGAAAATTCAGCTGCTGCTAGAGCCAAAGTAAGTCAACAATACATTATGTTTATTCATGATGTTTTTGAAATGTATATGTCTGACATTTTCCAATTGAACAATTTGCAGAGTGTTAACAAACGTGCACATCCTAAGTGTGTGTTGGTAGACTGGTCTGGTTCTGATGCGAACGTCGCTGAGGGAAGAGTTTTGTCGACTGATCCAGAGGATGATATCAATGGCATCCCATTAGGCCCTCTAGCAGTTAAAGTGTTTGTGGACACTGCACTCAAGTCGGATGCCTTTCTCTGGAGACCTGCACCTGAGATGCATAATGTTGCGCAAGCCGTTGGGGAGATGATTGCAAGGCCTGCAAGTAATTGCGTCGTTCTTGACCATGGACTCCTTTCAGATGACATTCCTCTTATGGTAATGTTTCTTCTTTAGAACAATGTATTAGTTGTTTGGTTTATTGATATCTGTTGGAATGTTAAGCTTGACAGATTCAAATGTTTTATGCATGTTTCTAATAGAGCCCAACGCCCAATTCTGTGAACAAATGCAAACTTCTGAATTGGTGTGGCAATGATGAGGTAATTGCGGAAGGACGGTGGCAGTGTGAGGAACCAAAAGCATTGGTGAATGGTGTTCCTCTTGGACCCAATGCAGTGAAAGTGTTTGTTGATGTGGTACGTGAACCAGACACTTTCCTATGGAGGCCAACAGCAGAGATGATCTACATTCGAGACTCTTTGAAGACCTTTGTTGCCTGGCCTGCAAATAAGTGTGTGTTTCAAGATGATAACTCCACATTTCAGGGACCTCCTCAACAGAAGCAAGCTTCAGCTGCGAAGACATCAAGTGCGAGAGCAGCATCAGCATCTCCAACTCAGAAATCTCCCACACAGAAATGTCCTACAGAGCAAACTCCAACTCAGAAATCTCCCAAAAAGATTTCTCCAAAGCCTAGTCCTAAGAAACCACAGGCAGCCCACTCCCCTCTTAGAAGATCTCAGGTAATTTTCTTAATCCTTGAAGTGAATTTGCTGCTAGAGTTTGTTTATTCCAGGGTAATGAGATCCTTGGTTTGTCTTTCTTTTGTTGTAGCGTCTCGGTCCAAATGAAACTGGTAGGGAAAATCAGAAGTGCAGGCTGTTGTCAATTGCTGGGAAGAAACAGGTGGTTGCTGAGGGACGTTGGGCTTCAGACAATCCAGACCAAAAGGTTCATTTTATTCCTTTGGGGCCTAATGCTGTGAGAGTATGGGTTGATATAGTGAAGGTCGGTGGTGCAGCAGTTTGGAGGCCTTCGTCTGAAATCGAGTGCATGGGAGATGCAATTGGTTCATCCATTGCATGGCCAAAGGAGAAAGTCATCTTGTGTTAAAGCTTATCAGGTTTCAAGTTTCATTAGCTAAAACTATGTGATGTGTTGTGTGTTAAGACTTGACTTATGTTTCGGATTGGTAATGTGTTGTTGGTATGAAACATGTTTGATATTTTGTATGGAATGAATTTGTGTTTCTAAGCAGGTTTTGGAAAATGATCATATATGCAATAGTATGCATATTAATATATAATGCCATCACAACAAATATAATGACATATATCTACTTGTTATAATTTCCTCTGAAATAGCACAATACAAGAGCTATAACTTTTAAAACAAAATATATGTGAATGCTATTACTAAATGTATTAGGGCATTGAAATAAAGCTATAACATATGTTTCAATGGCAAACAAAACTAAAGCTATGATAAGTTAACCAAATAATAGCATGAACAAACAATGCTATAATATATGTAAATTATTATAGCATTGACAAAAACGCTATCGTATCTGGCCTACCTATTATAGCTGGGGCAGACATAGCATTATCACAAACGCCATCATATACATACAATGGCGTTTTTCGTGTGCTAAGAATAGAGCTTTTTCTTGTAGTGATTGCTACAATGTACCTGCTTTAAGCAGAGTTGTCTTTCATTTTCTTGTAAGAATTTGAATGTTTTTCATTTTGATAAAAGACAAGTTTTGTTCTTTTGATCTTAATGAAATATTAATTGTAGCACCCTATTCAAGGAATGGGTTTTATATCTTAAACCAAAGAATGCCTAAATGTAACATAAATACCAAATTGGTTTAAATCTGATGAATTAAACCTGATTTTTCTTGGCATAAAAGTCTTGGTCACATAGAGTAAGTCGGATTCAGAAATCCCATAGTTATGGACTGTTGGGCTCATTTGATACGATATCTTATGAGACTTGAATTCTGCTTACTGGACCAAAAGGCAAAGGGCCCATCTTAGCCGAGCTAGAGAAAGGCCCAAAGGCTTATTGGAGATTGAACATACTCATGTATGTGGTCCGATGAGCAGTAATGCCAAAGAAAATTTCCTGTACTTCATTGTCTCTACTGATTACTTCAGTGAGTAAGACTGTGTTCATTTGATGAGACACAAGTCGGAATTCTTTGACATGGTCGAAAGAGTTCCAGAATGAAGTATAGGATCTGAATGACAGAAGTATTAAGACTCTGGATCAGATCACGAGTGAGAATACTTAAGTCATTGATGGTGTGATCATCTGAATGAGTGTGAAATCGTTTCACAGCTCATTTCTCCTGAAAACCTGAAGGTGTTTCTGTGAGAAAGAATCAGATCTTATTAGGAATGATTAAAGATGAGTCACACGAATCTTCCATGATATTATTTAAGAATAACGCTCTAGAAATATCTAAGTTTACGCTGAAAAGGTTCCACCAATATCAGTTGAAAGACACCACGTAAATGTGGACTGGAATCGATCCAAATTCGTCTTTACTGAGTATTTGTAGTTGTGCTACTTCGCTGGTTGTCCTAGGGAAACCAAGGCTTGTTACTTTTACGTCCATTCTGTTTTCTAAGAAGGGAAGTTATTTTCCAAGAAGAACAGTGGGAGTAAATTCGAGAAATACAGGAGGCTGCTCAACCTGTTGAGGGAGAGCAACGGATGGATTTACAGATTTCTGTAGAATCTACACCTGTAGAGCCTGAAGTTCGCAGATATGAATGAATCAGTTACTAATCCGAGAGTGATTTCTCGTCATTAGTTGAACCTGATAATCATTGAAAGTTCGCATGATCTGATGATCATTGAAAGCGACGAATCTGCGAAATTCAAAGAAGCGAAAGTGAGCCCGGACTCCGAAAAATTACACTATGTGTAAGTTAGCTTTATTGATCCATTCATGGATGGAAGCAAACATATCGGAGTTGGAATCTTCGTTCTGTTGAAGTAGTCAAGGTTTTGACTTGAACAGGAACGAAATGGAACTGTGCGTTTACTAATAGATAAATGGGAGCGATGTTGCATGTCTCATATAGTATGTCGATGACATACTGATTCTCGGAAGTGACGTCCCAATGCTGCAGTCGGTAAAGGACTGGCTTGGGAGTTGGTTTTATGATTGACATGGGTAAAACCACGTAGTTCTTGGATTTTGGATCTAAAGATAGAGATCCGAAAGAGCTGGTAGGACAAAGTCAGGATTCTTATCCCGACAAAGTCCTACACGTTTTCAGCATTCCAAGAAGGGTTTATGCCAATGTCACATGGAATTACGTTAAGCAAGACACAGTGTCCTACGATAACTGCTGAGCTTAAATGCATGGATAAGATTCCATATGCGTCGGCAATTGGATCTCTCATGCATGCCATGAAACGTACTTGTTTGATGTTGTTTTAATATTAAGCAAGACAAGTAAAGACCAGTCAAATCCAGCAAAGAATCACTGGATTGCCGTAAAGAATATCCTAAAGTATTCAAGGAATACACAGGATAAATTCTTGATTTACGGAGAAAGTGAGGTGCTACAAGTCGATAGAGTCTGAAAGGCAAGTTTCCAACGGACAAAGATGATTTCCGGTCACAGTCCGGTTATATCTTGTGTCTGTCTGGCGGTGCAAGGCACTGTTGCTGACTCCATGACTTAAGCTGAACATTTCGCAGCTTGGAAAGCGGCGAAAGAGGTTGTTTGGAAAGAAGAGTTCATCACTGAACTTGATGTGATTCCCAGCATAGATGAGACTAGCTGCACATCGTAGGTCCAAACACCTTAAGGGTAGGTATAACCTATTCCGTGAGATAAATGACAGAGATGTTAAGTAGATCAGCAAGTTTCAATGAATGAGAACGTTGCTAATCTATTAACGAAGCCACTCCTTAGGCCTAAGCACGAGTCACGGACTGTTGCTGTAGGATAAGTGAAATTAAGATGTAGTCTAAATTTCAGTGGGAGTTAGTAAAGGGCTTTATTTAGTTATTGATATGTTCTTGTAAAACATTTTATGTTTAATGAAATTATTATTTCAAGATTATTTTAACTGTGATGAAATAATCGTTCCAAAATGATATGAACCATTTTATAGGTCATCGAAGTAAGTGACTTGATCTTGAGTTATCAAAGTCATTTAGCTTGATCATGAGACCCTATATTTGATAGATGGCTTATATCATCATGTCCCTAGTCGAAGGTTGTTGAAACTGGAACACCAACAACCGTGTGAGACTAGATTGGTATGTGACTTATGACAAAGTCTCAGTGTGTCAAAGATGCGCGGCATCAAAGTCAGTACATAGGTGTATGTAGGGTACATACGACCGGACAAGACCCGATTATAAGAACTCTTCAGGATATTTATATCTGTGTCATAAGAGATTCTTACTACGACTATAGAGTATAGTCCTTAGACCTGAGTTCGCATGCATGTGACTGCACATGGACTGATGCACTTTGATCATTGTCTAACGCTGTCGTTCTGCGATAGTTATAAGGACCTTGTTTGGGTACATTATGAAATGAGTAGTTTACAGTGATGGAACAAGACGGGATTTGTCCCTCCAATATAAATGGAGTGAATATCTCTAGGCCAATCGGAGATTTGAATACTGGAAAATGCATGGCCATGCTCAAACGGACTGACCCAAGTCGTTTGGATTGTCAGTATCAAATCAGAGTCCGATGAACATGATTAGCCTTAATAAGGATGACACTCATCTTGCCTTATGACTAATCGAGATATTGAGACAAAAGGATTATGAATACAGAGATTCCAGTACAAGTGGGAGATTGTTGGAATTATGTCCAGTAATCTCTGTACTGTCTCTAGAAAGTAAGAGTATGTCAATGATCAGACATAAGTCATACAATGCTGGGGGTCATGATGGCCTGCTAGAGTCCGCTCATGATCTATAAGTCTTGGACTTATTGCCTTTATTGTATGATCCCATATGGGTCACACGCCTAAGCTAACGGGAAAATACGAAGGAACGGTTTAGCAGAGGTACGGTAAAAGTGCTAGGCATTTACTGTACTTGGAGAGACTAAAGGGCCTGATTAAATCCAAGGGATTTAATCAGAACAGAGAATTGGGCCCAAAAGCCCATGAGAACTAGAAGGGATTTTAATGAATAAAATCAGACCTAGCTCTCTAATTTCTCAGCCACTTTTGCGCCAGCCTCCTCTCTCTCTGCGCCTCCTCTCCTGCTCGGTCTAGCAGCCATTTCCTTGTGAAGCGTGTGTGAGCCTTTGGAGGATCCATCTCTCGGTGTTTCTGCTGATCTCTGACCTGTACCATCTCTTTCCGCTGCAAAACAAGGTAACAGGTGAGATCCATTATGTTTCTAAATAAGAGAACCTAGATCTGCATGTTTAGTAGGATGAATCAATTGGGAATTGAATCAGGAAACACTAAACATTCCAACATTTTATCCGTTCGTGAAACACAAGGTTTGATGCGATGTGCAGTGCTGCCTTATTATCACAATGTAGTTGCATCGCTTTCTTATGAGATACTCCTAAGCTTGAGAGTAGTTCACAATCCCATTTCAATTCCTTTGTAGTGAAGCTGGTCGATCTGTATTCAGCCTCAGCAGATGATATATAAATTTTATCTTGTTTCTTCATCTTCCAAAAAATGGGAGAGTGCCCTAGCATGACAAGAAAACCTATCAAAGATCATCTAGTCTAGGGGCACGCTGCCCAATCGGAATCGAACTACGCCGTTTGTAGAAAATATGAATTAGAGCTCATCAACATTCCTTGTCTCGGACACCCTTTGAGATACCGCACTCCTCTTATCGCTGCATCCCAATGTTTTATATGAGGTTTCTGCATGAACGGCGCAAGCATATGAACCGCATACTATATCTTTGGGCGTGTATAGGTTAGATATACCAATCAACCCACCAGTCTTCTGTAGCTTTTTGGATTTTGAACAAATTCACCCTTATTTTTTGCTAGTTTATGATTATATTCCATTGGTGTAGATACCGGTTTGATCCCCAGTAGACCACACTCTTTGACAATATCCAGTGCATATTTCCTTTGCGATAAGTATATTCCTTCATGTGATCTTGAGACCTCGATTCCACGAAAGTATTTCAGTGATCCAAGATCCTTCATATGAAAGCATGTACTTATATATCCTTTGAACTTGTTGATAGCATCACGACCATTACCGCCTATCAACAAATTGTCCGCGTATATGAGAACATAAGGCCTCATTTTCCCACATATCAACATAAAAAGTGAATAGTTACTTTTGTTCTAAACAAATCCATACCCTCAAAGCGTTGTTGTGAGCTTTGAGAATCAACATCTCAGTGTCTGACGAAGACCATAAAGCGATTTCTTAAGCGATACACCTTTAACTTATCATTAGTTTCAGATCCTGGTGCAGAATCATGTATACTTCCTCTTGAAGATCTCTATGTATAAATGCATTATGCACAACCATCTGGTGCACCTCCCATCCTTAAATCGTTGTGGTTTTGAGAAACATTCACATTGTTGTTATTTTCATTACTAGAACGAATGTCTCATCAAAATCCAACCCTGCTTCTTGGTGATTTCCAGAAGTTACCAATCTTGCTTTATTACGTTCAATATCTCCATTGGATTTTTATTTGATCGTAAAGACCCATTGACATTTGATCGCCTTCTTATTCACCGCTAGATTCATAATATCCCATGTTTTTTTTTGCTTCTAATGCTTTCACTTCACTAGCCGCTGAATATCTCTACCTTTCATCTTTCATTGCCTCGCGGAAAGATGTAGGTTCAATTATAGTGGTGTGTGTGCAAGCTATAATCTATCACAATTATCATAATTTTTTATGGGATATGTGACCATACATGTAGTTGACGACCACGATGGTGGTGGATGTGGAGAGAGAGAGAGAGAGAGAGAGAGAGAGAGAGAGAGAGAGAGAGAGAGAAAGAGAGAGAGAGAGAGAGAGAGAGAGAGAGAGAGAGAGAGAGAGAGAGAGAGAGAGAGAGAGAGAGAGAGAGAGAGAGAGAGAGAGTGGAGAGAGAGAGAGAGAGAGAGAGAGAGAGAGAGAGAGAGAGAGAGAGAGAGAGAGAGAGAGAGAAGGTCTTGTTTACAATTTTAGTGTACATAATGAATCCATCAAGACGAGTAAACTACTTAGGATCTCTTTTACTCCTTCTTACTGTAGTTGTATCAATATTTTTTGTGGTTGTGTTACTCATATGATTCCCATTGTCAGTAGATGCCAATGGTGACTCTCTCTGCTTAGTCACGGTTTTACTCCCCCCTTTACATTGTGTTTGGTTCACCACTTTCCTCAATCGTCTCCACAAAATCTTCATCATATGCTACATTCTGATCATTCACTTGTGCTGGTGAGGAATTTCTTTTCTGGTACATATCAGTCCGCGGAAACACCATTTCCTCGAATACCACATCTATTGAAACGAAGAACTCCTTTTTCAATATCCCATACACGCCATCCCTTCTGTCCAAATGGATATCCCATGAAAACACATTTGCGACTCCGTTCACAAAACTTATCCTTATCGCACAATATGTTTCGAGCAAAACAGAGGCTGCCAAAAACTTTCCGAGAAGTGTATATTGGAGCCGTACTGTATAGCACCTCAAATGGTGGTTTCCCTTCTAACAAGCTCGATGGAGTCTGATTAATAAGATGGCAAGCCGTGAGTACGCTTTCTCCCCAAAAAAGAACTGGTAGACTCGCTTGGAACATAAATGATCGAGCCACATTTAAAATGTGTATGTGCTTTCTCTTTACGCGTCCATTTTGTTGTGGCGTGTACACACAAGTTGTCTGATGTAATATCCCTTCGGTGGAGAAGTAAGATTCATCCCCATAAACTCTACTCCATTGTCGCTCCGAACGACTTTGACCTATTTATTAAATTGTCGTTCCACCATCTTGAAGAAATTCTTCAACTTCTCGGTTACTTCTCTCTTTTCATGCAGTAGGTATACCTATACAGCTCTAGAATGATTCATCGATGATCGTTAGAAAATACGCAGCTCCTGAAGTAGAGAGTTCTATACGCACCGCAAACAACACAATGAATCAAATCAAATTTCAACAGCTTTATTCGAACTTCCATGAAAACAATCTCGGGTTTGTTTCTCCCTTAAACAAATCTCACAAGCAGAATTCAAACACCAAACTACTAGATAAATAGGTTAAAACACGACTTGAGGGATGCCCCAGACGATGATTCCATAAGTCATATGAATCTGACTTCACTGCATTGCTAGCCTTCACTTTCTGCAAAATCCCTCTGAAAATGTAAACTCCCCATCTCTCTTCACCCATTCCAATCAGCATCTTCGAGGTACGGTCTTGTAAACACACAAATTTCTTCAGTAAATTATTCAGAAGTTTGGCAACTAATATTAAAGAACATGTAAATTCTTTTGAATATAACACTCCGTTCAGCCACAAATCACCCCCTAAACATAGATCTCCTTGTTTCGTTGCGACCACCGTATCACCATTAGGTAAGCCAATAAGACAGGGGTGAGTGTTTGTCACATTTGACAGGAGATCGAGATCCCATGTCATATGATGTGATGCACCTGTATCAACGATAAATTATCCACACTTTTTCTTACCATTTAACTTCTCATTGCTCTATTGTTTCTTTGAAGAAAGAAAACTCAATAGCGATGTCAACTGATCGTCACTTAGCTGAGGGAGGGATGCACGTCATATTCACCTTCTTGTCGCGTCATGTTTGCTTGAGAGGTTCCAGCATGTTGCACAGATACTGCATTCGCTCGACCATACGATCCTTTTCCTCTACTAAATTGCCATGCAGCTCCACCACCGCGTCAAAAACGTCCATGGGTTCCACTTCATATGCCCATGTCGCTAAAATCTCTTCCTCTTTCACCCCACTATTCTGGAAATCCATTTAACTTAAAGCAGTCGGTGTGTGCATTCCAAACTTGCCACAACGGGTACAAATGATGTCCTTCTCACGTTTTTGGTACTGAGAAGAATTTCCCTTATTCCCTACAGTCACCATAAATCCAACTACTTTAGTTCGGACATCTTTGTTTATGATCATCGTTTGTTGCCTCTCTTCCCGTACAATGCATTGATACACCTGAGACATCTTAGGTAGTGATTCCATACTACGAATCGTGGTTCACAAGGTTCCAAATATCGATGCATCCAGACCCGTAAGGAAGGTGTTAGTCCATTTTTTTCATGATCTTCCTCCATCTGGGCTTTGATTTCTCCACACAAACATGTCCTTAATTGGCTTGTATATTACCAATTCCTCCCACATCTTCTTCAGCTTCCGTAGTACAACATGACAGTATCTCCATTATGTTTACAATTCGTGATATCAGCCCTTAGTTTGCTTATGCGTGGTCTGTTTCCTGCAGATAAGTGCATCTTCAGATCGTCCCATAACTCATGTGCTTCAGAAACCATAGAGATGGAATCCCTCAAGCTTGGTTCGATCTTGTTCATGATCCATGCTACCAACATCGAGTTTACAACCTCCCATTGTTCTACCTCTTCATATCTCTGTGGTTTCTTCAACATTCCATCTAGAAACCCTAGTTTTTGTTTCGTACGCAAGACATTCCGCACATGCTTGGCCCATTCTTCATAGTTTTCCCCTTTAAGTTACACCATCATTATCAAATTCCCTGAACCATGTGAAGGATGCAGGTAAAATGGCGACGTTGTCTTCATTGCCTTGTTACCGCATTCCGCAGTCAAATCTGTATTCACCATATTCTTCTAGTTTTACTTTGTTTCGTAACCCCTTCTATCTTCTTCTCTCTTCGCAAAATTTTTAATGTGGATCTTTGCTCTGATATCATGACAATGAGAGAAGATAATGTCTTGACGTCTTATTCCACTTTAAGAAGTATATATACAAGTACATCGTAGAAGGCATTCCTAGATACAAGTCTATCACTAAGGAATATTCACATAATATGATATTTGAAAAATATACTATTGGATTACATACTACGCCTTAATATCAACAACCTTTGAATTTGTCCAATAGTCTCAGTTTCTTATTAATCTTGTAAGAAACTGACTATTATATAGTAAAACTAGGTCAATACATCGACATTTAAGATATATAAACGAACACTTTTTTTTGTTAAATGGCTTTCATATATAATAATCAAACTTCTAAAGTACATAGATATACGAACAAGCTCCTCGAATACAAACCAGAACAGTGGAAAGAAGGAAAAAATTATGATTCATAAAGACCACCCAAAGGCCAACTATTAAACACGAAGCAATAAACATATAGCACTATGATATGATAAAATGTATCAGCCAGCGTACAAAGATGGGAAGACTAGGCTTAAGAAGTATTAGTCCAAAAGTTCAGCAAAGGCGCATTGTCGATGTTCTTCAGAACCAAGCATCGGGCTAAGTTCCGACAGTCAGCAACAACAAGTATAAAATGGTGATGGGAGGGAGAGTAGTACCTGAATGAAACCTTCTGTTTCTTTCAGCCCACAAGTGGTAAATGGCGCCTTTCCAAGCTTGTACAAGAGAAAGAGAGATGAACTTGCTTGGAGATGCTGTAGGAAGCCATAATAGAGTGGATTCGTAGTCCCGAGCCAAATTATTTGGAGCAAGGATTCCGATCAACTTTTGCCAAACAAAACCAGCATAGATACAATCAAAGAATAAGTGATTTCTGCACTTCAAGCAATCTCCACAGAGGAGTCAGGTTGGATCCTAGGCGATGCACCATCTCGACACTCGGTCAAGAGTCGGGTTGTGGTTGAGGATGAAAAGCCATGTTGTAAAGGCATGTCTCGAAATTTTTTCCTTGTGCCACACCAGTTTTGACCAAGAAGTGGAAGGTTTCGGCGATCGAATATGCAGCCATGTTTCCTTTAACAAGAAGGATTTCTGCACTTCACAATTAATAATCAACATTGCCTTGTCATAAGCAGCCATAGGAGAGATAATCGGCATAAAGACTTGAAGCTGAGTATGTGCATCCGACCTAGCCTGAGGGATATTAAGCCCATCAGTAATTATAATATCGCTAATTGTTGCCAAAAGGGGAATGCCTAGCGGAACATGACCGTGGGCCTTAAAAGTTAGTTAGGAACCCGTGGGGGAGTCCATGGATCCCACCAAAAGAAAATATCATCTATGTTGCTGATGATAATCCAAAAAAAAGAATAGGTTTTAGATCGTAGTTTCAGCAGCTTGCGAAGAATCCACGAGTAAGCATAATTCTTCTCGTTCAAAGCCCAACAAGTTGGAAGAAGCAAAGTATTTATACCCCATCCAAGCCACCCACATCAATCCCACTCTGTAGAATAGCATCCATATAAGCTTTAGGCCACATGTTTGGTTTCACTCTTCTATCTTTCTCAGACCAAGACCACTTTCAATTTTCAGAAAAAAACATCATCCCAAGATACTTTAGCTCCTCTTGCCGTATCTGTAGACCCATGCCAAAAGTAAGAATTCAACAGCGAGTTTATTTTTTTATTACTCTTTTTGGCAGGAAGAAGGGAGCAATTCAGAAATCCACTATGCCGAAAACAACAGTGGAGATAAGAGTTTACCCACCCGCTAAGCTCAAAGTTTTGTGTGTCCAACTGTTGAGTGTTGTCTTGATCTGAGAAATGGGAGGATCGCAATCTGAAATGGAGAGATTTCTTGAGCTCAAAGGTAATCCTAAATACTTAACGAGTAAAGATTCAGGAACCAGACCAGTGGCAGTCGTGATTTGATGTAGAACAGAGTCTGAGATACCGGCGCAAAACAAGCATGTATTTGAAATGTTAATTGCCAAACAAGAAAGCTCCTCAAAAGCTTTTAAGACGGATAGGACGCCCTTAAGGACTGTATTGAACTGTCCAGGAAAACCAGTAGATCATCTATGAAAGAAAGATGGGTTAATTTAACTCTTCTCCGCCATGATGATAGCCATATAAGCATAATTCTACAGCACTATTCAACATGTATGAAAGAGTATTAATGACATGAACCAAGAGAGATGTAGATAGATAGGGGGAACCCCCCTGGCGGAGGCCCTTTTTCCCTTTAAATAATCCTGAGGTGGTGCCGTTTATACTCACAGAGAAGTTTATACTCATAGAGACCAGAGGAGAGAAAATGCAAGCCCTCACACAATTAATATAATATTGGTTTCTAGAAAGTTAATGACATTTAGACAACCAATGAAAAATTGCAATCTCACAGAGTTGAATGCATTGAAGATATCTACCTTTATCGTAATCCTCGAAGGACCCATAACTTTGTAGTAGCCCCGCACAATATTAGAAGCAAGGATAGCATTCTACAACAGAAGCCGGTCCTTAACAAAGGTCGTCTGGTTAGGCAAAACGATATATGGAAGGACCCTTTCAAGTGGTGAGCTAAAATCCTTGTAACCAATTTGTAAATCGTGTTAAGACACGAAATAAGCTGGAATCCTTCAATTCTTCCACTTTCGGGCACTTATGTAGAAGGACAAGAGGTTGAATTCAAAGAGTTGGCATAAAAGGGTTTAAGAAGAAACTAGAACGGCTGCAACCACTTCATTTCCTACAACACTCCAAGTTTCTTTGAAGAACTATGTTGTAAAACCGTCAGATCCTGGAGTTTTGCTTGTTGGCATACGAAACAAAGACTCCTTAACTGTCTCCAGAGTGACTGTGATCTCAAGTAGCAACCGGTTTTGGTCTGAGTAAAGAGGCATCCATAAACCGTAAAGGATCAACTCAAGATCATGGCAGTAAAGGCCTTTGATATCGCACATAACTCTTTGAAAACAAGAGACAACATACTTGTGGATTTCCTCGACTGTAGCAGCACGCGAGCTGTATTCCCTCAGTAAATACTTCACTGCATTATACCTATTTCTTGCCCGCATAACATTGTGAAAGAGGGGAATATTGGAATCACCTTCCCCCATCTATTTCACTCTCAAGCGCTGCCTGAAAAATATCTCTTCGGCCAGACTAAGAGAAATCCAGGTAGCCCTTGCATTGCACTGAATAAGCATGTTCTCATTTGACGATCCTACAAAGCATTTATTTGGGAAGAACTTAAGATATCTGAAGCTTCCTTAACCCTCTTTTTGATATCGCTGTAATTGGACTTGCATAGAGACTTAATAGGACCCTTGAGTTTTTCCAGCTTGAAACCAATCTCACTAAAGGATGTAGCCTGTGATTTTAACCCTTCCCAAGACTCACGGATCACGTCAAGGAAAGATGGATGCTGGAAAAGTAATTTGAAAAACTTTAAGGACGAGTACCATAATCCGGAGACTTAGTCAGAAGATTAATAAACCATGGACAATGATCAAAAATTCTGGTGCCTGAAAGGAGAAATGACTAGTTGGGAATTCCCAAAGTCATGAACCATTCACCACACATTTATCGTTTTCTTGCCAAGAGGCGTTTAGGGAGAGCAGTTTGTCCATGTATACTAGGACCATGAAAAGATAGATCAAACAAGCCCGAATCTGCCACAAAATCCCTAAACTTTCTCTTTGCACTATTGGAGCGAGTGATAAATGGATTGGATGTCTCCTGCGGATAGAGAATCTCATTCAAATCACCAACTACCAACCATAGTAGCGAGTCGAGACCAAATGAGGAGAAAGTATCCCTTAATGATAGTCACAACTCATTGTGTAAATCCACATCGTTACCAGCATACACCGCGGTGTAAATGAAAGCTTGCTCCGATTCCAAAGAAACTTCAACCGTAATGGACTGCAAATCCACATAAAGCGTTCTGACTTTTATTGGGTGCTTATAAAAGAACCACATATTCCCCAAATCCTAAAACTTACAATTATTAATAACAGGTCATCACACTCCAAGAGAATCCAAAATATGAGACTAGTTATGGACTTTCACATGCGTTTCTAGCAGTGCACCAAAATGAAATGATGTAGCCTTAATCCAGTTATAAAGTTGCTTATGATTATAATCCTCATTTAAACCACAGAAGTTCAAAAAAAACATATCCAACATACTAAAATCTTAGTTGGTGACGACCCCCTGAACTCAAGGAATAACCACCTCTCGAACCTAGAGAATTTTTCGTTTCTAATTTTCGCTTTTTATTATTCTTCTGCTTCCTAGAAGATGATTTAGATGAGGAATAGAATGCCAAGTTGAGGACCCCTATATCTTCATCACACTGCAGGCTCATACCCCCCCCCCCCCCATCGGATCCAAAATCATTACTAAAGATATCAAAAGCATTAATATGAGCCAAATATTCATCAGACACACTCGTCTGAGAGAACCGCTTATGCTGCCTAATTTCTATACGAGATAACAAACTCCATAGATAGGCTTAGTAACAATAAACGTAGAAGATACCTTTGTTGGACTACTTGGAAAAGAAAAATCCAGGCACGGTGGTGAATTATGAACATGAGAAGCAATTATTTCCTTGTCGCAAGACATTGAGAGCGGTAAGATGATAACCGAGGATACTTCCCCCAAATTTTCAGTAATCACAGTTGAGTTCAGGGGAGCTTTAACAGCAGCCAACGAGCTCGAAGGCACCCACACTGCTTTGCTAGTTGACGGAAGATCGCTACCCAAGCAGCTGAAAGAAGTATTTCCCGAGTGGCGCTTCCCCAAAAAAGAGGGAGACCAAGCAAAGTCCTACCCCCAAAGCCAATATCATCATCCTCAATTACCCCAACAGGGTAAACAGACGGAGCAGACATTCGGGGTACTACCACATAATCGGAATTCGGCAAGGTAGTTTTCTAGAGAGACTCTGCGGGTTTTGAATTTGCCGGGGTTGATGATTTACTCTTACCATTTCCCTTCGGAAAGGTCGGAATACTAAGAACCTTTTTCTTAAACGGTAGATTTTCTTGTTTCTGCTTCGGACAAAGACCAGCTTTATGACCTATTTCAGAGCAGAAATCATACACTAGAGGAAGCCCATGATATGACAAAGAAAGAACCACAATTTGACCATCTTCTCTTACCAGTTCAATAGAGGTTGCAGAGACTTAGTTAAGTCCGCAATAACTTTGATTTCAGCCGAGTTGATGTTGGTAAACAGCTTAGCGTAAATTACTCGACCCAGTGGTTTAGCCACAAAACCTAGGCCCTCGTTTGTCACAAGGTCGAAGGGGATACTAGAAACCTTTTTCTAGATCAGAGCCTTTTGCAAGGACGGTGGATCAAAGCTAAACGATGATTTACATTCCATTACAAAGAAAGGATAATCGCCAACTTGCCAAAGCTCATGTTGGAGAACTATTTTCCTGAGCAAAGCCGAAGCGATATGGAAAATGAACACATTCACAAACATGTTGTGAATGGTCATCTCTTGTGACGGCCCCACAAATAGTTCAATACACCTTATATCTTGTCATACAAAGGAACATTACCATAGAAGATACGTACAATAAAGTCAGAGTGGAGCCGAGCAACGCGTTTGAACACATCATTCATAACTTTTACTCGAGGTTTGCCTTCTTCAGAGAAAGAGACATAATCGTTATTTACCAGGATTTTGCAGGTAGAGTGAGACTGAGAAGCCCAGCTAAAACCTTTAGAACCCGATTAAGAACCGTCCCTTAGACCAGCGAAGATTAAGACGGAGATGGAAGATTACCGGCCTCAAGGACATGAGAGTTACCAGCCGATAAAGAGACTGCATGACCTAGAGGAGGAGAGGGACCCTTAGAAATATGTGGCTGAGATAGAGGAGAGATTGTCGGAACAGAAGATTCCGAAGGTAAGAAACCAAATGGGAGAATCTTGGTCGGAGAAGCATCGACCATTTAGGGGTCAGTTGGAACAGAGACTAGGAGAGAAAGAGGGACAGGAGATGGAGGAGGGAAGACCGCGAAGAGGCCTGGTTGAAGAGTTGGCCGAAAGAGGAAAGACCGCGAAGAGGTCTGTAAAAAGAGGCGGCCGAAAGAGGGAAGAATCTGTCATCGGCCCCGACGGCGGATTTGGGAAACCCAAGTTTGATTTCGAGAAAAAAATTGCCCTTTTACTACAATGTTTTTTTAGAGAAAATGTCATATCATCTACCAACGAACACTTGGTTCAGTCTTTAGTCGATCAATGTATTCATATCAATAGGAAATTACTTTAACATTTTGATTTAACCCACACAAACTTGGTAACGTGTCATCTCAAAATTTATAGGTTCAATTTGTTTAGACCGAATGTAGGACTATCAAGAAAGAGAAAAATATATATAAAAAAAATTGTTCCTTTGTTTTCTATTCCTATATGAAGAAGAAAGATAATTTACTAGCTCTTTGTTAAAAAAAATTTAAAAAAATTAAAAATTATTATAGCTCAAGTATAAGATCTAATAGGCTAATAGCCCTTTCTCAAAAAAAAAACAAAAAAGAATATATGATCTAATTTGATTTGCATTTGATTTTCCGAGAATCAAACCATAAAATCTAAAATTCAGGAAAGTAATATAAATACGTCAATGCGGTTTCAAATATATACTCATTACTCTTTAGACTAATCTCATCGCTATCCTACTAGTACTATTTATGTCAGTTCAATACACAGTGATTAGTGCTAGATTTTGTGCTATTTGTTAATTATTACTCTTTAACTTTACTAGGGGTTTATCTGCTTTTTTCCAACAGATCACTGCTTTGACTTTTATATGATCTCCACCCTTCATAGCATTTTTCCAGTGTATTTTTCTATTCGTATGTTATATTATATTTTGAACCGTATGGCGAAAGTGTGTAAACTATGTGCCAAAGTGTGTTTACATTTTCTTTTCCATTATTAATATTGTCTTCTATTTGTTCCCGGCTTATGGTTTACTTTGTGTATTATTCATCCTCTGTTTTCCTCCTGGACATGGCAATTCTCGAATTAGAGAATTAATTCTCTGAAGATACGGTTATTGTCATTTAAAGTGTGTATATGTGGCAGAATTAAATTACCATTAAGCGTAGTCTGTTTTAAAATATTGGTCGAGGCTTGTGGAACAGAGTGGGTCGTAAACCTTGGTTGTTTTATTAAAAACCCTGAGCCAAAGTGTTAGATAATTTCAAATATGAAAAATGATATATCTAAATAAAAGGAAGTTTATTTAGAGATAGGGATTAAGGAAAAAGGAAATCCCATTAGAAACAGGAAATAGGGAGTAGACCTAATTCCTATATAAAAGGGTTTATGAGGAGATGTCTCAAATAACCGAGATTGAGAGATTTAGTTTTTGTGTAAGTTTTCTAAGTCAATAAGAAGAGCAGTTCTTATATTCGATCTCTGTTTTACTTTATTTTGGTATCAGAGCTTAGAGTTCTATTGTCTCAAGAAGGAGACATCGATCCGTGAAGAAGAAAAAAGGCACGATCCGGAAGACGAGCTAGGAATCCGGTTTGATGTCGATGAACGAAGATGCGGGGCGGGCGAGAGGCGCGGAAGCTCCGATCAAGAAGGACCTTCAATGTCCGATGCTCACGTCGACCAATTACACAGTTTGGTCGATAAGGATGAAAGTCATCTTGCGTGTTTATCAAGTCTGGGAGACGATCGAGCCAGGATCGACAGATTTGAAGAAAAACGACATCGCTACAGCCCTCCTATTTCAATCTATACCTGAAGCGTTGATTTTACAGGTTGGAGAGCAGGGTACAGCGAAGAAACTGTGGGATGCGATCAAAGCTAGGCATATTGGAGCGGATCGTGTGCGAGAAGCAAGGCTTCAAACGTTAATGGCAGAATTCGACAAGTTGAAGATGGGTGATGATGAATCTGTTGACGATTTTTCAGGAAAGATATCGGGCCTTGTATCAAAATCAGCATCACTCGGGACAATAATCGAAGAGCCAAAAATAGTGAAGAAATTTCTAAGCGGACTCCCTACAGATAAATATATTCAGATCGTGGCATCACTGGAGCAAGTATTAGATCTGAATACGACGAGCTTTGAAGACATCGTCGGACGGTTAAAGGCCTATGAGGAACGGGTCAAGGGCAACGTCAAAGAACCCGAGCAAGGGAAGCTCATGTACGCGAGCAACAACAAGACAAACCGAGAAGGATCCGGTTCCGGTTATGAGGAGAGTTCAGCTAACAACAAAGATAGCAACTCCGGTGAACAAAGTAGAGGAGGCGGTAGAGGCAGGGGACGTGGTAGGTCTAATAGTCAATACCGTGAAAAGGAGAAAGAAAATAATCAAGGTAAGTCAAAGAAGGATCTCTCTCACATACGGTGTTGGAGATGTGATAAATATGGACACTACGTGAATCATTGTCCATCAAGACCGCAAGAAGACGAGGCAAACCTTGCAGATACGCAGGAAGCAGATGCGTTATATTTACACGAGGTGGTGTTCTTGAATGAAGACAAACTGTTCCCAAAGGAACTTGAAAACAATGTCAAAGAAGATCAAATCTGGTATTTAGACAATGGAGCCAGCAACCATATGACGGGAAACAGAACATTCTTCACCATCCTTGATGTAAACATTAAAGGTCTAGTGAGATTCGGAGACGGTTCAAAAGTGAAAATAGAAGGCAAAGGGGCGATCACCTTTGTAAATAAAGCTGGAGAACGGAGGCTGCTTAAAGACGTCTACTTCATACCGAATCTTAAGCATAACATCATCAGCCTAGGTCAAGCAACAGAACATGGCTGTGAGGTGAATATGAAGGGAAGTATCTTGGTGTTAAAGGATTCTCAAGGGAGGGTTCTAGTTGAAGTTACAAGATCAGCGAATAGATTGTACAAAACACCAATGTTGACATACGTTCCCGAGTCCCTTAGAATCGAGTGTGAGGATTCTTCATGGCCTTGGCATGCACGGCTAGGTCATGTAAGCTTCGGTGTGATGAAGACCATGGTTGACAAAGAGATGGTAACATGCATGCCAAAGACTGTTCAAGACAAACAAGTTTGTGGAGTAGGGAAGCAGTCGAGAAGTACGTTCTCTAATCAGGCACAATTTCGTGCAAAGAGGCCATTGGAATTGGTTCATGGTGACTTGTGTGGACTGATTTCACCTACTACTCCAAAAGAGAACAAAGTAATCGTCAGTAGAGATGTTATCTTTGACGAGAAGAAAGGATGGGACTGGACACCGAACCTGGAAGAACAAGGAAAAGAACCAGGAACGTTTGTTGTCTCACAAGAACTTGACGCAGACGGAGCTGAAGATGATCATCAAAACAATGATGTTCATAGCGATCAAGAGGGTGACGACGAGGAAGTAGAGTCGAACCCTGAGGAGGAGATCGAGAATCAGGGTCCACCTCCACAAAATACTCAGCAAGTCACGACGAGATCAGGTCGGACTGTTCCTCAACCGCAACACTTCAATGATTACCTGTTGTTTGCGGAATACAATGAAGAGTTGTTGCTATTCATGATCAATGGTGAAACAGAAAATTATCTTGAAGCAGCAACAATGAAGGAATGGATAAATGCCATGATAGCTGAGATAGAGTCTATCGTGAAGAACAAAACGTGGGAACTAAGAGAGTTGTTGAGAGAAATCTTAGGCAAAGAAGACAGGAAGGTCACGCTAAGGATAGACAACAAATCAGCCATTGCCCTCACTAAGAACCCGGTGTTTCACGGGAGGAGCGAGCACGTTCCAGGAGAGGAGCAGAAGGCTGACATACTCACGAAGCCATTAGCTAGGATCAAGTTCAAGGAAATGAGGAGCTTGATTGGAGTACAAGAAATCAACATTCCCAAGATTCATGTTGGAATTAAGGGGGAAAATGTTAGATAATTCCAAATATGAAAAAGGATATATCTAAATAAAGGGAAGTTTATTTAGAGATAGGGATTAAGGAAAAAGGAAATCCCATTAGAAACAGGAAATAGGGAGTAGACCTAATTCCTATATAAAGGGTTTATGAGGAGATGTCTCAAATAACCGAGATTGAGAGATTTAGTTTTTGTGTAAGTTTTCTAAGTCAATAAGAAGAGCAGTTCTTATATTCGATCTCTGTTTTACTTTACAAAGTAGTAGTTCGTAACTTCACCAAAAAAACAGCAAAGGGAAATAGCTAATAGGAGCTGGTAAAGCATGACAGTAGCATGCTTGTAGTTGAGAATTGTTCAGAAGTTATGATCTAAGGGAAAAAAGGAATTTGAAAAAACTTCAGATAACTGGATTAGAGGAGGTAAACTCAGTTGTAACGTGGGCACTTCCCATCTTTTTTTGCAGTTTCACCTGCACCAGGATCCTCCGCATGATCAAATTCAGAGCCTGATGTATGGCCATCTCCGTCCTTCAAAGCTACAGTCTCTTAGCCCTCCTCCTCTGCACCTTTCACATTATCTGCACCGTCATTGACAATGCATGATACGGTGATTGTCTTCCGTGCAGCTTTGAAAGTGAAATCATCCACTTTCACCTGGAATTTGTGGATGTGGCCGACCATGTTTTCCAAGCATTGTGGTGCTAGGATGGGATCATGGTATTGCAACAGTGTGTGGGTTTCCTGCTGGAACAAATATTAAGCCATCATAGTAGCTGTGAAACTGAACCTCGAGCAATGGTTCCGGCTGTGACATACCTGGACGATCTCGTTCATCAAATCTGGAGCTTTTCTCCCTATGAATTTCTCCACCTCTGTGTCTAACAAAACGAAAGTAGCAACACCGCCACTGTCGTCACGGACGCGCGCTTCAACACGGAACCTACAGGGCGTGGACGATTTGGTTAGGACAGAGAATTGTGCATGCAAGTGGGTTTTTTATGCATGTGATAGGTCAAGAATTATCCCTATTCTAACTGCAAGTGCACAGTGATGCGAATGTAGTACTTAGGATATCGAATCCACAAGGACTCTGAGCTACGATAGATTAAGAACAGTCGAGATTAAACTAGGAGAAAACAAATGTGATGAGAAACTAAAAGCAATGCAAGAAAGTAAATCAGTAGCAAGATCGGTTTGAAAGCAATTAACTAAAGGCGCTAAGTCTAGGGCGTTCTCAGGAAATCAGACAAGCAGATAAATTATTGAGTCAGGATCGAATTAAACATGGTTCTAGAACTCAAACACGGATATAGAATTAACCAACTTTCGTTGTGAGAATTCTCTAAGCCTAATTGCAGAAATCCAAATTTCTTTGTAATTCCTAACAGATTAAACCAGCTTTAAGATTAAGTTCAATATGTTCACAATTCAATTAAACCAAATTTCTTTGCGAGTAATTAAATTGCTCAACCTAAATAGTTCAGATTCTAAATCACACTTTCGTGTCAACTTAGCAACCTAAGATCTAGATTCTAAGTGATCATGTTAGAACTAGCATTAAGCACAATTTAGATCGAAGAACAATAAAGTTATGAATCCTAACTGAAATAAATAAATCTAGCAAGTCATGAAATCCCTATGAGAATCCCTAAACCTAACTATGAATCTACTCAAACATAGAATATGAAAACATAATCAATGAAATAATAGATTGCATAAAAGAGAATAAAGAAGTAAAAGGGTTCGAAATTTTCTCCAAAAACAGGATGTAGTACAGGATTAGATCAGCCCCAAAAAGCTCTAAAAACTCTCAGCTCTAAAGTATGAAAGCATATCTAAAAACTGATGTAAAAATCTAATTATATAGCTAAATCACGTCTTGGGGCTTCTTTGTAATTATCAGGAACTTCTGGGCAAAGCTGTGAATTCTTCATTCTTCATTAAACCGCCGAGGAAGGCCCATCTCGCTGGTATGTCGATCGATGCACGATGTGTGTCGATCGATGCATAACTCTGTTTCGGACAGTGAGCTCCATCTCTCGGGTCAAAACACCAAAATGCTCCAAATAGCTCAAATAACTCCAAATTCGCTCCAAACGTGCATGTATCTAATAATACCTGTAAAAGACTCTAAAGAAACACTAAAAAACTCTAAAACACTCTTATATCATGATCTAAAACCGGTAAAAACCATGATATATCAACTCCCCCACACTTAGCCTTTGCTTGCCCCAAGCAAAACAGAGAACTAAAACATGGTGAAGAGGTTTGAAAACTTTCAGAAACTCTTTTCATCTTAGAAGCAACAACACTCAGATTCCCCTTAGTAAGCCACTGAATGAATCACCTGCAAGACATCAAGACCAACATGTACTTCCCCCACACTTAGCAAATATCCTAAGTAAACTCCACAATCACATTCACGCATTCAAATTCACCGTACTGACTTCTTAAGAATATTAAGTGTGGTCTCACCTAAGGATTATCGATCAAAGGGCACATGGATTCTTACTCTGTTAGCTCTAGACCACCATACTATCTTTTTCTGGTTCCTTTCTTTTCTTTTCCCTTCTCAGCAACTGATTTTTCCCCATTGGGTATCATTTTTTTTTATCAGTGCTCTTCCCGTTATGGGGTGTACTTTGGACACATTCCATGGATTGCACAGGAGGTAATAGTGGTAGCTACCACTCCCGTGACCACTTCGGAGCTACTAGCTCATCCTCAGTTTATTATATATTTTTTATTTACTTAGAGAAGGGGAGAAGGGAACCATACTCGGACAGGTTTACAAGCTGTGTCAGAGTCTAACAAAGGAGTTCGACTCAAGGTATACCAAGCCCTTAGGTGAGAAAATTAAGTCAGGATTAATGGTGAAGTCAGTAAATGGATCCTCTGATACCTGAAGTGATATGGGTGTCTTCAGTAGGTTGATCCGCATTGGGTTTTCTAATAGTCATAGATTGATCCTGCAACTTCATCCCAATGGTTACTTAAGTTCCTGCAAGATGTTGTTAACTTCTCAAAAATTCACTGTTTCTTACTTAAACTTGTTTTTACTCAATAAAACCAAATTTTTTGAAAAATAGGACTGACTCTTAAGAAAACAGAAAGATAGAAGTCAGTACCACCTCCCCCACACTTAAAACACACTGTCCCCAGTAGTGTCAAGCTAAGGATTGGTAAAATGAAAGTAAAAATGTTATGGATGTGTTGAGTTCTGTCTGATTTTTACCTCTGTCGCTCATGCATCGATCGCCACATAAATGCAACGACCGTTGCAAGGCGATTCGCGTCATGGGTCGATCGTTGCTTGATAACAAGATTTTAGCCAATCTTTATGGGTATCAATTCCCCATGCTTATCGTGTAGCAATGAGGGATCAATCCATTTTTAGGACCGGACTAGACCAAAGTGAATACACCGAACCAAATTAGCCAAGTTAACCAATTTCAAGATTCAAATTCTAAGATTCTAAGAGTTCTAATGACAATAACAAAGTAGAAAAAATCAAGCAAAGAGAGCTAAACAATCCAAGAACAGAGATAACTAGAAATCAATGACAAGAATAAGGTCTATGAGCAAGGTCAATGGACTAGGAGACTCAGGATGATCTCGGGATGCTAATCAAGCTTCAAACAAGCTAACCTCCTAGCAAGAACACAATAAGCCAATTAGCCTAATCTCTTAGAGCTAATCTCTTCACTTAATCCTAATTCAATAACAAACTCTCATTTGTGAATTAAGGTCAAGCAAGCATTCAATCAAGTTCTAGACAGCTAATAATCACTCTAGACATTCATTCCCATGAGCTAGAATGTGAAAATCCTATCTAAGCCATAACTGGAATTTCATCGAACACTTGGTGAGCATGAAATCCTAAACATCCTAGTTTAACTTGATCAAGGTCAAATAGGCATTAAGCACACATAGATAGAAGAGATTTAAGAAGAATTAAACACTAGACAACCCTTAATCATCCCTAATCACACTAATCCTACCTAACCCATAAACCCTATGAGGAAACTACTCACTAATCATCATTTGATCCACAATCTAAAGAGATAGTGTAAATCATTGAGGATTAGAGAAAGATGAAAGATTTAAACAAGAAATCTCAAAGAAGTACTTAGATTAGCAAAAGATTAAACTTTGTTCTTACAAAGAAGTTTAGAATCAAAAACAAAGCTTAAGATTCTCCAAAAATTAGGTTTTTAGCTTAAATAGTGAACAGTGTTCGGAACCGGGTCAACCGGGACAAACCGGGTGTTGACCCGGATCCACTGGGTAAAACTGGTCGAAGGCTCGGAAGTCAACGAAAATAGGATGGCTCGCAGTTTGGCCCTCGACCGCAACACCAACCGTGAGCCATCTCGGACGAAATCTGGGTAGTGCTTGCGGTTTGTGTCCCACCGCGACGCCAACCGCGAGCTATCACGGTTCAGGTTCGTCCAGCTCTCGCGGTTAGCTCCAGTCCGCGACACGAACCGCGGTGCTCCTCGGCTAAATTCTCCACGTCCCTCGCGGTTTGGCTTGCGACCGCGACTCCAACCGCGAGGCTACTACTCTTAGACCATTCCTTCTTCTCCTCTACACCTCATCATCTCCAAATGCTCCAAGCTCCCACAACAACTCCTTTTGCACCTAAAAACAACCTAGAACACACCAAAACAAACCAAAACACAAACTCCTAATCCTAGATGCCTAAACTCTAAATGCAACACAAAAGATCATGGAAAAGTTAAGAAGGAAAGCTAAATCAAACCAAAACATGAACCAAACAACTCCTTAAATGCATGAAAACATAGACATATCAATTCCCCCAAACTTGAACCTTGCTTGTCCACAAGCAAGCATAAGACAATCAAAGAAGTTGGGAGAAAGGTTTGAAGGTGGGAACTCATATCCAAAGGTTCAATCAATCATTGTTCCCAAAGCATGCATCCTATACTACTAACTAGACTCGATCCTACATGCTTCTTTTTGTGAAAACTTTTGAAATTTTTCAATTTTTTTGGTTTTTCTATGCCTTAGATGCATGAGACTCAAATAAGATTAAAAACAAGACTAAGAACAAAGAACACAAGATTAGCGACTAGTCTCTCCCCCAAACTTACCTCACACCGTCTCGGTGTGAAAGCAAACTTGAGAAAGAGACTCAAAAGAAACGAAAAGAAAATCTAAAATGCAAGTATTTACAAGATGGTGCTAGGTTGGTACCTCAAAAAGTCTCAGACTCGGGAGATGGTTCCCGAGGTGGTGGAGAGGAGAGCGATGGAGACTCGTTGCTGGATGATTTGTCAGGAAGCTCTGGTGAATAACGAGCGCTGTATCTCGGGCCACTGATGGAGGCTCTGTGACGCTGTCTGGGTACTGAGCCCGATGCTCCTTCTCCTTGGTAGGAGTGTCTCCTCGCTACTGGAGGCTGATCAAAATCGAACTCCGGCATTTGCATAGGCATGGGCTACCCCGCCGAGGCATCCACTGCTGATGATGAGGCACAACTAAGCTTATCCGTGAGGGATTTAAGCTGCCTCTGCATCAGCTTGCACCCTTCTTTCATGTGGTCATATCCTCTCTTCAGCTCGTCATACCCCTTCTTCATGTCCTTGCAGCTCTGTATCACCCTCATGTTAATCCTATCCTGGAACTTGTTCCAGCGTTGGAGCACATTGATGTGACCATGCGCATCACGGATCGGGCCTGGTGGAAGAGCTTGCATATAGGGCTGGAAATGGTACCTCGCACTACCGTAGATATGCTCAGGAGATTCTTCCTCTACAAGCTCCTCAAGGTCATCGAGTATCTCTTCGTCAATCTCAGCTTGAGAGGAGTTACCCCTTCTTCTCTTGGATGTGTGAATGCGATCCATCATCTCGTCGGCCTCGGTGAGGAGTAGTGAAGCATCCAATACAAACCGGAGGTTTTCCGGGTCAGAGAGGGACGCGATAGAGGTGTTCGGGAGGAATACTTTTGCTGTCTCGGAGCGGCGCACATAGAATGTGTAAGCGAACCTCATGGTCATCCGAGAATACAAGAAGTGATGCTTCTTCAAGTAAGGTATGTTCATCAACTCATATCCACACGTTTCTGGACCCAATTCTATTCCCTTGTGCATCAGGATGGGTGTAATGAGACCACCGATGCGCATCTCCGGATTCTTGTCAGTAGTGGTCCATGCCCAGTGCTGGTAGTATAACAACCGGTCGGCAAACAGTCCAGCAGAGCCGAGGCTGGGAAAATCCACTAGTGCACCTTCCTGCAGATTCGGTAGCGGGATGTACTGCGCCATCATCCATGCCATCAACCCCATTTCCTCATCTAAGGGTCCTCCCAGATCATGTCTGGCATACAGTGTATTGGCTAAAAGCTGATGGATATAACGGAGCCCGGGATGGCCTATATGGGAGCTCTTGCTGCGGCCCGGTCGCCAAACCCCTACACCCATGACTGCCCATGCAGCAGCTGACAAACCTTGGACCCAAGGAACTTCGGTAAGTTGCTTATCTCTAAACCCAAAGATCTCCTCCAAGTCCTCAAAAGAGGTCTCATAATCCTCTCTGTTGATCCTGTAAGAGAGGATCCCATATCCGCAGTCAGGATACAGCTCGTGAGAGTTCTTCATTACCTCAAGGGAGGCTAAGAATTGGCTCGCCACATCCTGGTAAGTGGGATGAGCCATACTGATAAGGCAGTCCAAGTTGAGCACGCGTAGAAGGTCACGCACATCCTCTAATATCCCGAGCTTGGCAAGCGTTCAGAATCTCCGAACTTCGTTGGGATCCACTTCATTTTGTTGAGGTGGTCATACAGTCTCTTAACAGATGGGAGCTTTGACTTGTCCCTTGGTGCGGTATCTTTCTTCTGTGTACCAGAACCTTCACCCTTTTTCTTCTTACTTGGCTGTTGAACCGGTGCCTCATCAACTTTCCCTTTTCCCTTGTCTTGCGGTGCATTGGCTCGTTGTCGTGTGGTGACCATAATGTCCCTACAAAACAACAAAGCTCGGAGATGTCTTAGTATAAAGTTCAATCCACCAACACATTCATCTCAACAAGCAATATAAGCCAATTATCAATGCACAAAGCCACAAAACATTCTTCTTATCTCCAAGATTGATCACATTGACAATTTGCTTAAGAAGTGACATTTTTCAAATTAGATAATCACACAAGTTGTCAAGCATCAAATAAACTTCCCACAAGCAAGCAAGCATACTATCAAACCCATATCAAGCTCAAACTCAACTTCAAACTCATTTTCACCTTTCAAAGAGACTTTCTCAAGCAATTTCAAAATTTTTGTGAAACCAAACTCGATAGAATCAAGTAGTCTCACACATACAAGCTATAAACAACCAATTGCACCTTTAGGAACCATCTATTTGAGTTTTTCCCAAAATTCCCAAAATCCAAATTTTCTCAAGAACCCTAATCTCCAAAAACCAAATTCAAGCAATTCTAGGGCGAAATCAAGTTGGGTTTTCACCTAGCAGTCTTCTAACAAGAGTTTCTAAGGTTTATAACCAAGCAATCATCAATCAAAACGAGTTTTCAAAAAAATCAGAAATTTTTGCATGAATCCATAAACTCGAATTTAGAGAGGATTACCTTGTCTGGAGGATGAGAGGATGAGATAAACAGGAGAATAACCAGAAAGAGCTCAAGAAATCGAAAATATAGAGCTTTGAATCACTAAAATCGGATGAAAATTGAGAGAGTTATGGGTTTTTGAAGCTTTTCTTTCCTTTGGTAATGGCAAAAACGAGTTTGGGGAAGAAGAATGGGAAAAATCGCCAAGGAGATTGGGAAAACAAGGGATTTTTCGGTTCAAAAACGGTTCATTAAACGAATTTCGGTTTAAGTCCGGTTTAGAAATCAATTTCGGGAAGAAACACTTACCTGGGGGCGTCGCGGTCTGGGGCTTACCCGCGAGGGTGACCGCGAGATAACTCGCACGAATTTTTGTCGATCGTCGCGGTTTGGTCTTACCCGCGAGGGTGACCGCGACGTGCCTCGGACGAATTCATGGTAACGCTCGCGGTTTACCTTACGCCCGCGAGGGTAACCGCGAGTCGATTCGCTTCATTTTGAAACGACCCTCGCGGTTTGGCCACGACCGCAAGCTGAACCGCGAGTTTCCTCGGCTCGATTCATAACGTTTCTCGCGGTTTGGCTTGCGACCGCGAGGCAAACCGCTACGGGCTTATCTGGGTTCAGAACCTCCTTTCGTGCCAGCAACCTGTTTTTGACCAATTTAATACCTGAAAACATGAAAAACTTCAACCATGACAATAAAAAGAGTATTTACAAAGATAAACATGGGAATGTCTCCCAAGTGCGCTTTTGTTTAAAGTCGGTAAGCTCGACTTTTCAAACCGGGTTTTTAGGCGGTTGGAGGGCTAGAGAGCGGAATCGAGATCCCTTACTCTATAGCATCTGAAGCGGAGTAATGCTTGAGGCGTTGACCATTGACGGTGAACTCTTCTTCCGACTTTCCCCAAAGGACAACTGCTCCATAAGGCCTTACCTCCTTTACCTTGAAAGGTCCCGACCATCGAGACTTGAGCTTCCCGGGAAACAGCTTCAACCGGGAGTTAAACAGAAGCACAAGATCACCTTCTTTGAACTCTCTCTTCAGTATCAGCTTGTCATGGAAGAGCTTGGTTCTTTCTTTGTAGATCTTTGAGCTTTCAAAAGCCTCAAGTCTTATCTCATCCAATTCATTAAGTTGAATTAGTCTCTTCTCAGTTGCGGTCTTGATGTCAAAGTTCAGCAACTTGACAGCCCACATAGCTTTGTATTCAACCTCAACCGGTAGATGGCAAGACTTCCCATACAGCATATTGAAAGGAGTGGTTCCAAGGGGAGTTTTGAATGCTGTCCTATAAGCCCACAGAGCATCATCAAGCTTCTTGGACCAATCTTTCCTTGAAGCACCAACTGTCTTCTCTAGGATAGCCTTTATCTGTCGGTTTGAGACTTCAACTTGACCACTTGTTTGAGGGTGATAAGGTGTGGCAACCTTATGCTTAACTCCATACTTCTTCATCAACCCTTCAAACAACTTGTTGATGAAATGAGATCCCCCATCACTAATCACCACTCTTGGAACTCCAAATCTTGGAAATATTATGCTCTTGAAGAGCTTGATTACAACCTTAGAGTCATTGGTGGGGCTTGCCACTGCTTCAACCCATTTGGATACATAATCCGCAGCCACTAAGATATAGTTGTTCCCATAAGAGGATGGAAATGGCCCCATGAAGTCTATTCCCCATACATCAAACACTTCCACCTCTAGTATTGGGTTTTGAGGCATTTCATTCCTCTTGCTAATGTTCCCCTTTCTTTGACAAGGGTCACACCTTGAGATGAAGGTTTGAGCATCTTTAAACATAGTTGGCCACCAAAAACCAGCTTGTAGAGCCTTTTGGACAGTCTTAAATGTGGCAAAGTGACCTCCATAAGGTGATCCATGACAATGTAGTAGGATCCCTTCCACCTCCTCATCTGCTACACACCTTTTGTAGAGTTGATCTTTGCATAAGGTATAGAGGTATGGATCGTCCCAATAGTATCTGTTCACATCCCGAAAGAACTTCTTTCTTTGATAGCTGTCTAGACTAGGTGGTTCCTTCCCAACTGCCAAGAAGTTGGCTATATCTGCATACCACGGTTCCTTGTCCTCAATGGAACCAATCTCCTCCAGCCTTCTACTTGTGTTATGAGCTTCTTTGACTGCTCTAACAGCCATGAGTTGCTCCTCCGAAAGTGAGTCATCTAAAGGAACATCATCTTCAATCCTTAGCCTTGATAAGTGGTCCGCTACCCCATTTTCAATACCCTTCTTATCTTTGATCTCCAAATCAAATTCCTGTAGCAGCAAGATCCATCTTAGAAGCCTCGGCTTGGCATCCTTCTTGGCAAGCAAATACCTCAACGCTGCGTGATCCGTGTACACCACTACCTTAGACCCAACCAAGTATGATCTGAACTTTTCAAAGGCAAAAACCACAGCAAGAAGCTCCTTCTCAGTTGTTGCATACTTCACTTGAGCATCATCCAATGTCCTACTAGCATAGTATATGACATGGAGTTTCTTGTCTTTCCTCTGTCCAAGGACTGCTCCAACTGCATAGTCACTCGCATCACACATGATCTCAAAAGGCAATTCCCAGTCAGGAGCTTGTACAATCGGAGCACTAACCAAAGCTTCTTTAATCTTGTAAAATGCTTCCAAACACTCCTCGTCAAACACAAAGTCAGCTTCCTTACACAGTAAACGAGTGAGTGGCCTAGCAATCTTGGAGAAATCCTTGATAAACCGTCTGTAGAAACCGGCGTGACCCAAGAAGCTTCGAATCCCTCTAACTGAGTTTGGTGGCTGAAGACTTGTCATAACTTCTATCTTGGCCTTGTCTACCTCAATACCCTTCTCTGAAATCTTATGACCCAAGACAATTCCCTCTGTTACCATGAAATGGCACTTCTCCCGGTTAAGCACCAGGTTTGTCTCCTCACATCGCTTCAAAACCCTGCACAAGTTCAACAAACAAGAGGAAAAAGAGGAGCCATACACAGAGAAATCATCCATAAAGACTTCTACAATGTCCTCGATAAGATCTGAGAAAATGGACATCATGCACCGCTGGAAAGTGGCTGGTGCATTACACAAGCCAAATGGCATCCTTCGATATGCGAAGGTGCCATAAGGACAAGTGAATGTCGTTTTCTCCTGATCATTGGGATGTATCGGGATCTGAAAGAACCCACTGTACCCATCGAGAAAACAGTAAAAAGGGTGGCAAGCAAGCCTTTCTAGCATCTGATCAATAAAAGGCAAAGGGAAGTGATCTTTCCTAGAGGCTGCATTGAGTTTCCTATAGTCTATGCACATCCTGTGTCCTGTGATGGTCCTAGTGGGGATTAGCTCATTGTTATCACTTTTTACTACAGTAATCCCTCCCTTTTTCGGGACACAGTGCACGGGAGAGACCCACGTGCTGTCCGAAATTGGGTAAATTATACCAGCATCAAGAAGCTTAAGGATTTCTTTCTTTACTACCTCTTTAAGATTAGGATTCAATCTTCTCTGATGTTCAATTGAGGACATAGATTCGTTTTCAAGATGAATCCTATGGGTACATAAACTAGGTGACAGCCCTTTTATATCTTCAAGAGAATAGCCTATAGCCTTCCTAAACTTTTTCAATTCAGTAGTCAAGGCAATCAATTCATCATCACTCAGCAATTCATTCACAATGACAGGATAAGTAGAGTTAGGACCAAGAAATGCATACCGAAGCCCCCGCGGAAGGGGCTTTAACTCAACCTTTGGTGCCTTGAGCTCACTCCAATCATCAGCTACAAGCTGCTCCTTCATACCCTCAGCTCCATAGGCGCCATCCGCTCCCATACCCACAGCGAAGACTTCTATCTCTGTACCAACTGAATCTGATCCCAACTCAATGTACTCAACCTCTCCTTGCAAAGGCTTGTGTGAATCAAGAGCTCTCATGTAAGCCCAACTCTCATCTTGAAGATAACCATACTCTCCACATTCCTTTGTTAGAGCCACTTTCAATGGATCACTCATATTCAACTCTTCAAGAAGTTCATCAGCTAGCATATCCATAGTCTCAATATAGAACATCTGCCCTTCTATGGTTGGCTTCTTCATCACTTTGTTGATGTCAAATTTGAGCACTATGTCCTTTCCAAGGTTGAGATCAATCTTCCCTTTCTTGACATCTATGATAGCACCAGCTGTGGCAAGAAATGGTCTCCCAAGAATTAAAGGATCCTTTGGTTCTTCATCCATCTCCAACACAATAAAATCTGTTGGAACCTCAAATCCTCCCACTTTCACCGGAAGATCCTCTAGTAGACCAATTGGATATCTAATTGATCTATCAGCCAACACCAAGGATATCCTACAAGCCTTGTAGGTGGAGAAACCTAGCCTCTTGGCTACTGAGAAAGGCATTAGACTAGCGCTTGCACCAAGGTCACACAAGCAACTCTCAAATCTGAAGGGACCAATAGCACATGGTAGAGTGAAACTGCCCGGGTCTTCAAGCTTTTTAGGGACAATGCTCCTTTGAATGAATGCACTACACTCATGAGTAAGCATGACCATACCCTGCACCTCTTTAGTTCTTTCCTTAATGGCATCCTTTAAGAACTTGTTGTACTGAGGAACAAGTAGAAATGCATCTATCAAGGGCATTGTGAGCTCTACATTCTTCATCTGTTTTTCAAAGAGGGCCTTATACTTCTCTAAGAGCTGCTTTTTGAATCTCCCCGGCAACGGCGCCAAATTGATAACAAGATTTTAGCCAATCTTTATGGGTATCAATTCCCCATGCTTATCGTGTAGCAATGAGGGATCAATCCATTTTTAGGACCGGACTAGACCAAAGTGAATACACCGAACCAAATTAGCCAAGTTAACCAATTTCAAGATTCAAATTCTAAGATTCTAAGAGTTCTAATGACAATAACAAAGTAGACAAAATCAAGCAAAGAGAGCTAAACAATCCAAGAACAGAGATAACTAGAAATCAATGACAAGAATAAGGTCTATGAGCAAGGTCAATGGACTAGGAGACTCGGGATGATCTCGGGATGCTAATCAAGCTTCAAACAAGCTAACCTCCTAGCAAGAACACAATAAGCCAATTAGCCTAATCTCTTAGAGCTAATCTCTTCACTTAATCATAATTCAAGAACAAACTCTCATTTGTGAATTAAGGTCAAGCAAGCATTCAATCAAGTTCTAGACAGCTAATAATCACTCTAGACATTCATTCCCATGAGCTAGAATGTGAAAATCCTATCTAAGCCATAACTGGAATTTCATCGAACACTTGGTGAGCATGAAATCCTAAACATCCTAGTTTAACTTGATCAAGGTCAAATAGGCATTAAGCACACATAGATAGAAGAGATTTAAGAAGAATTAAACACTAGACAACCCTTAATCATCCCTAATCACACTAATCCTACCTAACCCATAAACCCTATGAGGAAACTACTCACTAATCATCATTTGATCCACAAAATCTAAAGAGATAGTGTAAATCATTGAGGATTAGAGAAAGATGAAAGATTTAAACAAGAAATCTCAAAAGAAGTACTTAGATTAGCAAAAGATAAAACTTTGTTCTTACAAAGAAGTTTAGAATCAAAAACAAAGCTTAAGATTCTCCAAAAATTAGGTTTTTAGCTTAAATAGTGAACAGTGTTCGGAACCGGGTCAACCCGGGACAAACCGGGTGTTGACCCGGATCCACTGGGTAAAACTGGTCAAAGGCTCGGAAGTCAACAAAAATAGGATGGCTCGCGGTTTGGCCCTCGGCCGCAACACCAACCGCGAGCCATCTCGGACGAAATCTGGGTAGTGCTTGCGGTTTGTGTCCCACCGCGACGCCAACCGCGAGCTATCACGGTTCAGGTTCGTCCAGCTCTCGCGGTTAGCTCCAGTCCGCGACACGAACCGCGGTGCTCCTCGGCTAAATTCTCCACGTCCCTCGCGGTTTGGCTTGCGACCGCGACTCCAACCTCGAGGCTACTACTCTTCGACCATTCCTTCTTCTCCTCTACACCTCATCATCTCCAAATGCTCCAAGCTCCCACAACAACTCCTTTTGCACCTAAAAACAACCTAGAACACACCAAAACAAACCAAAACACAAACTCCTAATCCTAGATGCCTAAACTCTAAATGCAACACAAAAGATCATGGAAAAGTTAAGAAGGAAAGCTAAATCAAACCAAAACATGAACCAAACAACTCCTTAAATGCATGAAAACATAGACATATCATTGCTCAGGACCGCAATGATCGCTGCAATGCGATTTTTGTGTTGTGACGATCGACACACATGACCATGCTGATCGTTGCATTGCGATATCCGAGAACAGTCAGCAAGTTAGCAGGTTAGTCCGTGAGAAATTATCAAATTTCAATCATGCAAGCTGAAAACCAATGCAAACAAGTAGAATCAAAGCAACAAATAGTCTCATAATAAAAACATCATCCAAACATAAGAATCCTAAGAAAATCAAGAGAAAAATGCAAAAGAAAAAGTGAAAAAGAAAAAGAAAATACAGAACTGTAGTCTGAAAATGCCACTACTCTCACTCGTCATCTATGCCATCATAGCGATCAGTATCACTCGAAAGAACTGGAGAGCGTTGTCTACGTCGATGGGAAGGAACGGGCTGATGAATTTGTGGCCGTCTCCTGCAAGTGCTGCCACGCATCCACTCCCAGATAGTCTGTAATATCCCATCCTGACGCTCTCTCCACTCAGTCTTAGACATCTCTCCTAAAGGAACTGAAGGAACAGGATAAGGGCCTATGTCATGTACAGCAGGCGCAGAAGAAGAAGAGGCTCGTGTAGAAGGCTCGCCTAGAGGATGTGCCATCGTAGGAACACTGCACTGATCGTTCGTAGGAGGCAGGAAGCGCAAGGCAGCAAAGGTATCAACCTTGGTCAGATCACCAGCAGGAAGGTTAATACCCCGCTTCGTAGCGGTAGTGTCATAATAAACCCAGATGCGTCCCTCCTTCAGCCATGTAGCACTCTGCAGGTGGGTAAAGTCCAGAAACTCCTTACTGTCGTTACACTCGATACCCTCTAAGGGAATCCTGCAATGCCTGAAAATGGGAGTAAGTAGACTCCCTACTGACTCAGTGTCCTTACCATTGAATGGCTTCTTCTGCAATGAGCACAAGTGATGAGCAAATACAGATCCCAGGTTGAGTCCTCTGGTAGGATATCTCAAGTCAGTGTCAGCAAACTGCTCTCTCAGCCCAATGAAGAGCATCTCCAGCTCGTTCTTACGCATCTTGTTGGCTTCAGCTTTGCACAACAGAGTATATCCCAAGATGCGCAAGACATATATGAGAACAGGATGCCTAACCTGAATCACCTTCGTAGTCCGTGAGTCATATCGACCATTACCAATGTGATCCCAGAAATGCTGAGCCTCTGGCGCTTCCCACTCAAGAGACATACCGATGCGCGTAGGCTCAATGCTAAATCCATAAATGCGGCAGATATCAAGAAGTGGGATCATATACCTGACTCCTAGGCACATGAAGGTAAAGAAACCTCTTGAAGCTCTCCTGCTCTCTAGGTCAGGATAAATAACTCTGCAGGTAGCCAGCAGCTGTCTTACCAGATCGGGATACAACTCATAATGCTGCATAGGCATTGTCCCCAGACCAATGCCTTTGACCAATGCCAGCACCTGCTCATCAATGCCTAGACCTTTACAAGTCCAATAGTCAGCAAACTTGGTCGGCTTGATTGTCATGTGACACCACCCATTGTAGAGTAGTGTATCGTACTCCTCCTAGTGATCAGGTAGCGGCCTCTTAGTGAATGTGTCAGTCTTAAGCAGCTCGCTAATCTCCATACCCCACTCCTTGTCTGTTGTGATTTCCGTCTTATCTGCTATGGGCCAAGGCAATGCTATGGCCTCACGATCTCTCTGATAAGCCTCAGGTGGTTCTGAGTCGCGTAGAAACCACTCTGGTGGAGGATGATCTGCAGCTGCAGCTGCTGTGGTAGATCTACGTTTGTGAGATTGTCGAGGAGGCATCTGCGATTAAAAAAATAAAGCATATAAGTCTCGGAAATCTCTCTGTGAAGTCGCAATGCAACGACCGTTGCACAAGTGCGACGATCGTTGCAGGGCGATTTCACAGTCACCAAACAATCTTCTAAATCGCAACCAAATTTGTTCCACAATCTCACAAACAGTATTAATCCATCACCAATCAACCTAAATCAAGTCTATAACAGTACGGTTCACCATTCTTAAGCCTAAAAATCTCAGATTATAAAACCCTAAAAACGAATCCGAAAATGATGAAATTGAGACACTTTACCTCGGGATTGTTTCAAACGGGTTAGAGAAACATATAGAGCGTTTAAAAACAATGAGATGAGAGCTTTGAATCAATGAAAATAATGAAGATTTGAGTGATTTAGGGAGATGAGAATTGGGTTGTACGGACGGCGAAACGGGGAAGAAGAGAAGAGAGAAAAGGGTTTAAGGCACTTACCTGGATCGTGGGTGCAACGATCGATGCACAGAAGCAACGATCGTCACTTCTGAACCAAATTGATTCCGGTTTAGCAAGCGTACCTTAATTTTGCAATTGAACCATTTGTAACGACCGTTGCACAGGACCGCAACGATCGTCACAAGGCGATCCCATCTTTTCGTCATTTCTCCCTGCAACGACCGTTGCACATGTAGACAACGATCGTCACACATCTCCAGACAGTGTTCTGTATTAAAAACTTAGCAAAAATGAAATCAAAACGTGAAATCCTAAGAAGAACACCAAAAATAAATAAGAAAAACAGTAAAACCTAACAGTGGGTTGCCTCCCACTCAGCGCTTGTTTAAGGTCATTAGCTTGACCGGACGAACAAGAATCAAGCTCCTGGAGATCCTGACAGAGACTTTGATTGCCTCTGTGCAAGTCTCCTCATCCAAGGCAGAGAGTAAGCATCGTCAGCGTGTGCTTGTCCAAGAAAAGAAGGAGTGAAATGTTCCCCAGGATCCAAAACCATAGTGTCACTTGGCTGCTCTTCATATCCATCCTCAATCCTGAAGGTCTGCCCATCAATCAGTGGCTTGCGCAGCATGTCCATCTCAAAGTGCAGAGGCTCGTCTCCCAGATGGAGATCAATCAGACTGTGTCTCACATCTATCACCGCTCCAGCTGTGGCCAAAAATGGTCTTCCTAGTATCAAAGCATCATCCTGCTCACTGTGGTACTTAAGCACCAAGAAATATGTCGGAACCAAGTAGTTTCCAACTCTCACTGGGACGTCCTCAAGAACCCCTTCCGAAATCCTTATTGACTGATCAGCTAGGACAAGAGAGGTCCTAGTGGGTGAAAATCCATCATCCCCAGCTTTTCTGCCACAGAGTATGGCATGAGACTTCCAGCAGCTCCTAAATCACACAGAGAACGCTTGAAACCATCCTCAAAAATAGAACAACTCAACACAAAAATCCCAGAATCAGGTAGCTTCTTAGGAATCTTAGTTAACAGCACATCACTTATCTGTTGAGGAACAACTATCACCCAATCCTTTAGCATATCATCCATTGGCATCATCTTCTCCAAGTACCTTTGCACACAAGGGTGATAAGGTGGATCATCAGATGGCGGAACTTCATCCAACTTCTCTTCCATCTCTCCTAACTGTTTGACCTTATCAATCTCCTGTTGAGTTATCTCAGACACTACAGGGAATAAACGATTAAGCTCTTGATTTGCCTCTGCATCAATGCCATAAGAATCATGTAAATCTGTCTGTCCACGACATGCAACGATCGACGCTAGAGGTGCATCGATCGACGCATCACAATTTTCACAGATTCCACCTGAGAGATTTTCCTCAAATTAAGAAATTTCAGCTTCTTCCACCAGTTCAGCTGTGTTTAGCTCAAATCTTTCACCTTGGTGTGATCCATCATCAATGTACACTGACCAGGCCTTAATGTGGGTGTCTACAACACTCTTTCCTTTAACAGATTTTGAAATTTGGCTCACCTGAGTGTCCAATTGCTTCACATGACACTACAAGAAATATGGGCATTGATAGCAGTTCACGATAGCACTAATTCACAAACTGCTATCAAAAGTGGCAAGTTGGGATTGTCAACTCTATCATAGCACTGATTTAATGCTATGCTGTAATTTCATAAAGCGGGAAGACAAAAATTCATTTGGAGCCAACTTTTTTGTTATGGTAACACTTGAGCACCAAAATATTTGGTTTTGGCGGAAACGTTTTTCATTTTTCTCTTAAGTCTTTTGTCCTCTAACTCAAATTTCATTTACAATGTTGAAGCAAAAAAAAAAAAAATCTTTTTTTCTCTCATCTCCGATCAAATCTCAAACTTTTCTCTGCCTCTCCCCGTTTCCCTAGCACTTCAATAGCCGACACTTGCTCCTCCATTTCTACCTCCGGTGTTGGCTCCTCCGCCTTTATCTGCCTCTCCCCACCTCTCCTGATCCACTTCTCGTTTCGCCCGACCCAACATACCCAAACCCTAACTCACCTAATCTTCTTCGCTAACTGCTTCGTCTCTTCCATCTCTCCCTAAGCCAAGCTTCTGACCATGAAAGAAGTTGATTTCGACACCGACACAGGCGTATCAGGCTTCCGTTCCAGAGACTCAGGCTGCAACAGCCAAAGCACATAGCAGAACAACCACCATCTTAGCCCCGCAGACTCATTCGCCGACCACCGTAGCTCCGCAGACTCATTCGCCGACCACTGTAACTCCGCAAAAAGGTAAAGAAAGAGAGGCAACTCGGAGCCCAGGATTTCTAGGGTTTACAGGCCAAAACGCTCAAACGAGATAGTAAGTTCTTTTGATTTCGATATTCTCTTCAATCTATGATTTCGTGGTTCCAGAGTGGTGATTAATTTTTATGTTTTATACAAACGACGACAACTAATTTTTCGTGGTTCCAAGCGTCCGATGTAGATGAACTGGCCAAGCTGGAGATGGTTACTGAGGTTGAGATCTGTGTCGCGCTTGGAGAGAGAGACATAGGTGGAGTTGAGGGAGTCGGAAATTTTAACATAGAAGCCTTGGTTGGGCCTCAGATCGGAGCTGACCAGAGCTGGGACTATTTGAGATCTCTCTGCCCTCGACAAAGATTCGTTCCAGCCTTTTTTCTGCTCTGCTCTTGTTCGGTACTATCGGTTTCTTCTCGTCTGTGTTCTTCAATATGCTAGAATTTGATTTTTGGAGCTTTATAACTCATTTGCATCTTTTAATGTAAACATCTTTTGGTGTGTTTGGTGTTACTCTGTAGCTAATTATAGGAACGAAGCCGAAGTTGGTGAAGCTCTTACAGAATCTTTACGGTCCAGTATAGTCTATTGTATAGTTTTGTATCTCAGAATCATATGAAATATCTTCTTTTCTGTCGTTTTGAGTTACCTGAAGTTCCACATAACTAAGTCATCTCTATTATGGATATCAGATGGGCGTTTCTATGATGATTACGTTCAAGAATCACATGAATCCAGCCAATTCAGACAGGAGTATGAGATGCGGAAAATGAAGCAGGCAAGTGATCTCCTATCTCGTTGCACTCTACTCTTTTGTTCACTTAAGATCTGGATATATGACTTGTCTACTTGAGTATTTATCAGGAACAAGGTCTGGACATGATCTCCGAAGGTTTAGATGCTTTGAAGAACATGGCATCTGATATGAACGAGGTGAGTTTCTTAAATTGCAGCTCTTAACACACTTCCCTTGTTCAGTAATTAGGCTGATGATCCATGTCACGACACTGAAACATGCAGGATCTGGATCGGCAAGTTCCCCTGATGGATGAAATCAACACAAAGGTAAATGACATTGCACATTTCCTTTCCTTTTCTCGGAATTCATCAGTTGTATAATCTGAACTTTCTGAGCTCTCTCACAGGTGGACAGGGCAACCTCAGATCTCAAGAACACCAATGTTAGACTTAATGATACTGTGAACCAGGTAACTTGAGTTTAGAACCTTTTTTAAAACTCTCAGCCACATTGTCGTGTACTTGATTTCTAACACAAAAAAGCTTCTTTTAACAAAACAAATCCATGTCTCCTGCAGTGTACTGAAGTAAGGAGATGAACAACACGAAAGGACCCATCCCTGCTCACTCTTGCCCTCAGCTATTTACCAATTCATATCCGAGTCAGTGTTTGTGTGCTTGTTTCTTGCTGTATTGGTGTGATCTTTCTACGAGATTTTCTTCTAAGAGCTGATCTGGGCTTTGCTGTGCAGGATTATCATTCACTTACCAGCTCTTATATCTCCTAAACGCTACTGGGTTCTATTCTCTTGGCCTTGAAGCTCTTAGGATTCAAGTTTGTCGAGCTACAGAGCAAGAACTGGTATTTAGATGTTACATTTCATTTCTTTTGGTGATTGATTTTGGGATTATTGTGTTGCTAGACTCAGCTATCTGTCAGGTTTGCAGAATACAAGACTAAAATGATGGCAAAGAAGAACATAGAGATTTATCTGCAGAAGATGGAAGAATATGAGAGGAGAAAGGAAGAAGAAAGACTTAGTTTTGTTAACTTAGATAGTTTTGTTAGTGACTTTTGTAAACATGTTTTGGAAAATATTAAATATATGATTTATAAAAATTAAATCAGGGTTTATTCTAAAACATTTCGTCATTGGCCATCAAATTTATGATAGCATCACAAAAAGCTAAGAAATAGCTATAAGAAAATGTAAGACAGCATACATATAACGCTATATTAAAAAAATATAGCGTAAATGATTGGTTATGATAGTGAATATTATAGCACAAAAGTTTACGCTATAAAAGTAAAACATATAATAGCGTATAAAAAAACGCTATTGTATGGGGGGGTCTATTATAGCTCCGGCTGTAATAGCGTTTATGAAAGCGCTGTTATACTTCTATTATAGCGATAATCGTGTGCTATCATTGCCCTTATTTCTTGTAGTGTGAGTGCTTAGAGACTCAAACTTCCCATTTAGATCCTCATAAACATCATCTAACTTCCTGTTGAAGTCCACAGCAGTCTTAGTATGTCCTTCCAGCAGCTGCTCCACCATTGCCTCCATCTTACTCTCATGAGTATTAGTAGCAGGAGATGTCTGGTAAGAGGAAGATCCATAAGTCCACTGATTACTTTGTTGGAAAGGTTTCTGAAAGCCAGCATTCTGTCCAAAGCCAGAAGAGTTTTGATTGCTTGTGAAAGCACTCTTCTGTCCACCATTGAAGAACCTATTACCCTGCTGATTACCAAACCTATTACCTTGGAAACCAGATCCTCCAATGTAGTTCACATCCTCTTCCTGACCATCTTCTTCAGCATTGATCACTTCAACATCTTGCGAAAAATGGACAGCTTTCTTCCCAGCCAGCAGATTACAAACAGTGTCCAACTTAGATCTAATATCAGCAATCTCCAGATTCTCTACCTTCCCACCAGACTCCTTCCTTCTCCTATCAGTAGTTTTGCAGCTATTACTGCTCACTAAGTTATCTATCAGTTGCTTAGCTTGCATAGGAGTCCTAGTGTTGAAATTTCCATTGCTGGAATTATCCAACGCAGTCTGATATGGGAGATCTATACCTCTAAAGAAGATGCCCATTAATGTTACCTCAGTGAATCCATGATGCGGGCAGTCACGTTGGTACTTCTTAAATCTCATTCAGGCAGTCTTAAGAGGCTCTATAGGACCTTGGGAGAAAGTGAGAATGTCCTGTCTCGACTGATCAGAGCGAGCATCGTCATAGAAAAGTCTCAAAAACTCACTCTTCACAGCATCCCAAGTATCAAACTTCCCAGGTGGAAGTTGTTTCAGCCAGGCAGCAGCATCTCCAGCGAGAGAGTAGGGGAAGAGTTTGAGAAACAGATAGTCATAGTTCACTCCATCATACTTCATCCCAGTGACTATATCCTCAAACTCATCAAGATGATCCATTGGCTGCTCATTAGGGAAACCATGGAAGGCCTTCTGCCTTAGAAGAGAGTAGTAGATGGTCTTGATCTCAAAATCATTCCTCTCAAAACCAGGAGGTACAAGAGCTGACCGGTTAGCATGAAACTCATCCGGACGGTTATAGTCAGCTAAAGTCCTCTCATGAACAACCATCTGCCTACCTTGTGCTTGGCCTTGTCCTTGGTTTTGTTCCTGTCGTGGTTCAGGGTCAGGTTCAGGGATCACATTCCCTTCAGCATCAATCCGTTGCCCAGCAGCATTGTACGGATTGTTTTGTCGGTCCCTCAGGGTACCTTGAGCATCGGGCATTATAATAAGACGTTCTTGAACCATCCTTGCTCTTTGAACTTTCCTGTTGGTCGTCTCTAGTCTAGAAAGCTCTTCAAGTTGGAGATTAAAGAGATTAGAATTTGGATTACTTCTGGTATCACGCGTCTACATAAACCGTCTATAGTCGCAGTGCAACGATCGATGCTAGAGTGCAACGATCGACTCAACTCCAATCGCCTAGTAACGATCGACACAAAAGGTGCAAAGATCGATGCTATGCGAATGTCAAACCTGCGACAGAGAGAAACAGTGAATTAGTAACTAAAACAAAAATAAAAATAAAAATCCTAGTCTAAACCCTAGGTTCCAATCTATCGGAGACTCAAAAGAGTCCCCGGCAACGGCGCCAAAAACTTGATAGGTCAAGAATTATACCTATTCTAACTGCAAGTGCACAGTGATGCGAATGTAGTACTTAGGGTATCGAATCCACAAGGACTCTGAGCTTCGATAGATTAAGAACATTTGAGATTAAACTAGGAGAAAGAAAATGTGATAAGAAACTAAAAGCAAAGCAAGAAAGTAAATCAGTAGCAAGATCGGTTTGAAAGCAATTAACTAAAGGCGCTAAGTCTAGGGCGTTCTCAGGAAATCAGACAAGCAGATAAATTATTCAGTCGGGATCGAATTAAACACGGTCTTAGAACACAAACACGGATATAGAATTAACCAACTTTCGTTGTGAGAATTCTCTAAGCCTAATTGCAGAAATCCAAATTTCTTTGTAATTCCTAACAGATTAAACCAGCTTTAAGATTAAGTTCAATATGTTCACAATTCAATTAAACCAAATTTCTTTGCGAGTAATTAAATTGCTCAACCTAAATAGTTTAGATTCTAAATCACACTTTCGTGTTAACTTAGCAACCTAAGATCTAGATTCTAAGTGATCAGGTTAGAACTAGCATTAATTTAGATCGAAGAACAATAAAGTTATGAATCCTATCTGAAATAAATAAATCTAGCAAGTCATGAAATCCCTATGAGAATCCCTAAACCTAACTATGAATCTACTCAGACATAAAATATGAAAAGATAATCAATGAAATAATAGATTGCATAAAAGAGAATAAAGAAGTAAAGGGGTTCGAAATCTTCTCCAAAAACAGGATGTAGTACAGGATTAGATCAGCCCCAAAAAGCTCTAAAAAATCTCAGCTCTAAAGTATGAAAGCGTATCTAAAAACTGATGTAAAAACCTAATTATATAGCTAAATCGCGTCTTGGGGCTTCTTTGTAATTATCAGGAACTTCTGGGCAAAACTGTGAATTCTTCATTCTTCATTAAACCGCCGAGGAAGGCCCATCTCGCTGGTGTGTCGATCGATGCATAACTATGTTTCGGACAGTGAGCTCAATCTCTCGGGTCAAAACACCAAAATGCTCCAAATAGCTCAAATAACTCCAAATCCGCTCCAAACGTGCATGTATCTAATAATACCTGTAAAAGACTCTAAAGAAACACTAAAAAACTCTAAAACACTCTTATATCATGGCCTAAAACCGGTAAAAACTATGATATATCAGCATGCACAAAGTAAATTACAGCTAATCATGTCTAAATGGATGTATACTGTAAAATTATCTGGGAATATCGCAGAGCCTTTACGTACCTGATCAAGCCCACCTTGGTTTGCTTACTACATTTGGGGTTGTCGCACTGTAAACTGGTTGTCAACCTCCTCATTTTAGACCGGCAACCTGAGCAGGCAACAAAGAACCAACCGTACTCCCCGAAGACGTCAGTTATAGTGGCGGAGCACATGAAGCTTGCAACCTGGTTGGCAGTGTCTGTTAAAGCTGCAGGTCCAAATAAATAATCATTGGTGCTGTTTGGAGCAATTATCTGTGGAGTCTCAGTAGCGAAGAAGCTGTGAATCTCGTCCAAGGATACTGTCTCGAGCTTGGTTATGGCTGAAGTGGCGCTGCTCACTCTCGGGATAGCTTGATCACCATGTGCGAACCTGCAGCAGTGATGTATGGATATTCATCTCAAGCATAGTAGTATACAAACGGCATAGTACTATTACAAACATAATGTGTAACATTAATTATGTTCCTTTAATTTTGTTTTCCTTACCTTTCCATGTAGCTTGACGTCTCGTCTAGGTCCATGTCGAAGAAGAGGCGAGTAGCAGCGGTGGAGCTAAGAGCAACAACAGCTGCACAAGTTAATGTTGGTGAATCATTAGCATGACAAGGGGGAAAAACTATAGATGCATAGGAATTAAAGTCCCCATTGGCTTTCTTTAAAAGATACCGACTCACATCATAAGGTCTTTGGGTTTAGAGTAGTTATCAAGACGACTGTGGGTTTCTATTCGCTCTCATTCCAGCGCCCACGGAATGCTGCTGCGATGGCACCCCATAGGTATACTCGGACGGTCTCGTCACTACAGTTTTCAACAGTTAAACCCAATCAGCAAGGGAGTTTGAGTTTTTATGGGTTTATGTTAGCAGGCTGTGTTAGTTCTGGGAGCTTACTCTTCAAGCTGCACATGGATGTTGACCCTTTCCTCAGTCGTCCCACCAGCTAGAGGAGGTGTAGACAGGGTCGCCGGAGCCTGCAACTTCTCCCCACTCACAACGCGTATATGGCCAATTGCCTAACTTATTTTCTAGCAGATCATGGGAAGCATGGTAATAAGTCTTAAACCATACTGGATTTCTTATGCATTTAAGATGAACACGGTGCAGCATATGCATATTCATTTTCGATAGTCATATATATGGTAGCAATTCATTTCAATTCTAAAAAAAATCAATACCTCAACGATGGCTCTCACCGATTCTATCAAGCAAATACAAATACAAATTCGAGCTTACCATACAAATCAGTGGTCGTGTCCTCAATGTTTTCAAACGCCTGGAAGGGTTGGACTCGGAACTTCTGGGTGGCTATTTCAACCATGCTGCCTTCTTGCTCCACGAAGGATGTTTGGTCCGTAAAGATGACTCCGAGAGGGTTAGATGTGACTCTGTACACTCGTTTTGCTGGTCGTATGATGAAGTTGCTCAGCCTGTAGATGGTGCATGGCTTGAGCTTGCCCTGGGAGTGGTACAGTCGGGTTGCCGAGATAAAACCCTGCATAGTCACAGCCTGTTGGGGTGTTAGCGCTCGGACACACATGATTTGCGAATTACAATTACAACTAAACGCGAAACCTTTACCTTAGAGTCGATAAGGAGGACCTCCACGCCGATAAGAATGTTTCCATTGCGGATATTCCGAGCTTCCCAGGAATGTAACAGGCGCACAGTGATGTCTTTTTTCCAGAAATCGCCATGGAGATCATCAAAGCATTTGCTGGTAGCGGTACTGGAATTAGCTGCCATCGCCGGAATCTGTTTGTTGTTTGGAACAGGTATAATCATGGATTTTTTTTCTGGGTTCGCACATGATTTATAGACATTTCAGTGGCTTTGGAATTATTTATTGGGGGTGTCGAGACGGTAGAGGTCCTGGGTTTTTCGTGTAACTATTAAATTTAAATGCTAATTGAAGGCGTGGCCATGAAGGCAGCAAAATGAAATGGAAATGGGTATGCGAACGGAGGTCGGCGGTGACGGTTTTCTTTCTGGCGACGGGGATCTGTGTTACGCAAGAAGAAGGAGAAGAGTCTGGTCTTTTTTTAGGCTTTGATTTGGGTTGGGCTGGTAGAGTTAAGCCTTCAATGAAGCCCAGTACATAATGTCAGATTTGATAACAAAATAAGAAGCCCATTACGAACCCATTATATCATGCGCGAAACGTTAATAATGAAAGAAGAGGAGCCACATGGTGCTCGGGTATAAAGCTTCAATTGTCCTACGTGGACACTCTATCGTGCCTCAACGATGTCTTATTATATATAAGAATTCTTTAACCATAAAATTGGAACATAACTTTATTTAAGATAAAATTCCTCGGTCTTTGTTTAATTTTATTGTTTGGACTAAGTCAGGATTTAAAATCGAACCGAAATTCCAAACTGAACCCGACCAGATTTTTGGAATATTGGTTCGGTTTAGTCTACAGAGTAAATCGATCAGTAGATTTACAAATTGTATTCGGTTTTCGGTTCAGGTTGGTTTGATTAGAGATAACCGAATGGTTAACCGTTTCCATCGTAACCGCAAATATAATTTTCCAAAGAGCATGTGAGATTCTATATATAGAGCAAGTGTATGAGTTTCAAAAGTCTCATAACCGATGTGAGATATATTAACACAAACCACCTCAAATACACAACCAGGCTTTATGCATTTTGGACATAGGAAAATAGTAAATCAAAACATTATACATTAAATTCAACAAAATATATTTGTACTTCATGGAAGCCCACCCAATTCACTTCATGGAAGCCCAACCAAATCTGATTGACGGATTCCTTCTTCCTCCAAACAGTTTATGTGATCCATCAAGCCTCTGCGACGAAAATACAAATCCGGCATCGCCGCATCGGCTATTCTCCAAGCCTTTGAAACCTTAATCGTTGATTCTTTCTAGATCGGATGTTTCATTGAGTTTCTCTTTCACTCTATCGATCTGATTCTCCGTCCTCTTTCTCGGTCTGGTTTTTTCTCTTTCTCGATCTGAATCAAATATTATTCTTCTCCTTCTTCTTTGATTCGAGTCTTCTTCTATGTCGATATGATAAGTAAATAGTGATATGATCTTATTCTACTTATCTCCTTCCTCTCTCTCGATCAATCTGCTTCTCGTTCTTCCTCTTTTTTTTTGTGTCAAATTTTGATTAATTTTTGGGTTAAATCTTAAAATTAAAAATAACTGAGAACCGAACCGATCCGTAATAGATTTCAGTTCATTTCGGTAGATATTTATAAAATTGAAATAACCGACTAACCGAACTGATCGTTTCGGTTTACTTGAAGTCCCAAGGCTAGTTTGGACTATCACTAAACCGATTTATTAAATAGGTTCCTAGATTCACGTAATGTGGCTTGTTGGTTTCCACGCTGTAAAAACTCTTTTAACTTATTTTTGTCTCTCTACAAACTCTCCGACTTCTCTCTTGAGCCCTCGCATATTTTCTTCCAGCTCATGTCATTCGTTGCCAGTGTCTTGTCGTGCCGGTGGTCGGGTTACTTTTGTTTCTTTTTGGTTTTCATCGCTTTGGCTCCGACCCCATCATCAGACCCAGTGTCATCGGCGAATCTTATATGTTTTTCTCTGTACTATAGAGAGGAGATCCTTGACTCGGTTACAATAAATCTCAGACTTCATGTCCGTTTTTTTCTTCCGATTTGTTTCGGAGGTTTCTTCCAGACAGGTTCTGGAATCTTGATCTTCTCCACAGTGTTTTCCTATCGCGACGCCGGTGATCTCTTTATCCTTCCTTCTGAGTTGTCGAGCGCTTAGAGTCATTGGTTCCTTGGCACGATCGAGTTGAACGTGCTCAACACGATCTTAATCTTAATTTTGGTTTCAATCTTGTATGGACTAACCTCCTACGAAGCGCAAAGATTTCGACGGTAGCAAAGCGGCTGATAAAAGCTGAGACTTGATATACGGTGTTTTCGTAATGGTTGGATATGGAAGCTCGGCAGGAATTCGAAGATGTAGACGGCATCAATGCAGTAACCGGAAATCGTCGCCGGCGTTTCTGCATGACGAACAACCTCAATGCTTGACACGTGGCATGCTACCTCCTGGCTTTGACGTTTTCGTGCTTATCGAAAACAAAGATTTTGGTTATCATATCACCTTGTCCGTTTGGCCCATTAGCTTAGCTTGTACCCGATTTAAATTATGCATATATGTAATTCTTGTACTTGTCCAATGGACCGACTAATAAAATATTTTGGCCGCTAAAAAAAAGGTTTTCAATGTTGTATTTAAATCATTTATAAAAAAATGTTTTATTGTTTTTTTCATCAAACTATTACTTGCATTAAAAGAAAAGAGTATACATCACAAAGAGTGTTTACAAATGAAACAAGAGCCGTCATAGCTAAATAATTGGCATGACAATTGTCCAAATGAGAAATAAAATGAAAGGAGGTAGATTCACCACCACATAGCACTCGGATATTGAAGAGCAAGCTGTCCAAGACAAACGTGGACGAGTTAGTGTGGAGAAGGTTGATGAAGCTCCTTAAATCCGAAAACAGATTCACGGAAAAAAGCCGAACTGGACTGCATCAAGTAAAGCAGTTTTTACCACGAGGGCTCAGCAACAAGAGCCGAAGACAATTGGGGAGTCGATAAGTACCCATTATTTTGTTTTATTTTTACTTTACAGCTTGTAAGTTACATAAAACATATTTATTTCCCCAAAATGAAAATAAAACAGACAACTGGAGAGTCAAATAAATAGCACAAGTTTTTTTTTTTTTTTTTTTTTTTTTTTAATAACTTCTTATATTCATCTCTGCCTAAAAAGGAGACAGAGGCCCCGACACCTTACAACCGCCAATTAGCACCAAAAAAGAATACACTTGCTAACTACCGTCAGGCTAAAAAAGGGAAAACCAAGTCCCCAAAAGAGAAAGGGATTGGGAATTATCATCATGGTCCTTTGAGAGAGGAATGAGCCTACACTTAATAATATCTTTAATCTCTGCAATGAGTTCAGTCGGAGAACGGATCGCCGAGGAGTGAATTCTTGTGTTCCTTTCCTTCCATACCGCATACAAGGTAGCTTGGAATGCAAGCCTGAGGATCACACAACTATTCTTGTCCCTTATCGGGTCTTTAAGCCTTCTCAGAGCATCCATAAAACATACCGGAGGAACACACTGCAGCTTAGATGAGAAGAAAGACCAAACCTCGGTACTGAAAATACAGTCAAAGAACAAATGCTGATGCGTTTCCGGCTGTGAGTTGCAAAGCATACAAACCTCCTGAACATCCACTCCCCATCTGCGCATCCTGTCCTTTGTCGTGAGCCTCGACCGAGCTGCTAACCAAGTAACAAATGCGTGCTTAGGGATTCTCCCCTTAAACCAAACACCTTCATACCACTCCACTTTGTCTCCTGGAGGATTTAGATAATGCCACACTTCAGAGGTGGAGAACTTATCGGACGGGTTCCTATCACCAATACACCATTTAAAGCAGTCCTCAACCACTGAATCAATTTGCGGAGCAGGCATCGAGAGGCAATCTCGCAAGAGAACTAACACAGGATGCCTACTTCTACTTCTCGCAATCCACCAGTCACCATCTCTAACCGCATCCGCCACGACCGAATCCGCAGGGAGACCAGACACACGCGGACCCGAGGAACCTGTGATCTCAAGCAAAGGCCCCATCCCGGTCCAGTCGTCAAACCAGAAACTGGCTGAATGTCCTGCTCCCAGTCCTCAGAATTGTTTAGGGAAGAGTTTGTAGCGAGAAAGAAGTGGAGCTTTTTTGCAAAGGCTCAAGAATCGTTCTTTCGTCAAAAATCTCGGGTAAGATGGTTAAGCAGTGGCGATGCGTGTACATCTTACTTCTTTAAAGTGGTTTTGGCTCACCAAGCTTATAATGCCATAAGATACTTAGTTGATGAAGGAGGCAATAAGGTGGAAGATATTAATCAAGTGAAGGCTATGGCAATTGAGTATTTCCGGAAGCTGTTGGGATCGGATGGCGGAGTTAATGACCCCCCATCAGTTGAAGAAATCAAAGAGCTGAATCATTTCAGATGCACCTCAGACTTGGCGTTAAAGTTAGTCGCAATACCCTCCGAGGAAGAGATCATCTCTACGCTATTCCGTATGCCGAAGAATAAGGCCCCTGGCCCTGATGGTTTCTCCATGGAATTCTTTGTGGAAGCTTGGGAGGTTGTCGGGGACGACACAGTGGCTGCAGTAAAGGAGTTCTTTACCTCGGGGAGGCTTCTTAAGAGGTTCAACGCGACTGCAATTGCTTTGTTACCGAAGGTAGTAGGAGCAGACACGCTTAATATGTTCCGGCCGGTATCCTTATGCACTACAGTGTATAAAATCATAGCGAGAATTCTGAAGAAGAGGTTAAAGATGTTTGTGGCTCAGGCTGTGCAAGCTAACCAAGTGGGGTTTATAGAAGGTAGAATGCTTTGTGAGAATGTGTTGTTGGCTTCAAAGTTGGTTTCTGATTTTGATAAGGAAGGACCAATTTCCAGAGGCTGTCTCCAAATAGATCTATCTAAGGCCTATGATAGTCTGCAGTGGAGCTTTCTAATTAATATCTTAAAGGCTTTGGAGCTTCCTGAAGTGTTTATTAATTGGATTTCTCAGTGTATCTCGACACCTACATATAGCATTACCTTCAATGGCGAGCTCATAGGGTTCTTTGAGGGGAGAAGGGGATTGAGACAGGGTGATCCCATCTCATCTCTTCTCTTTGTGTTGGCAATGGATGTCCTCTCTAAAAGGTTTGATCAGGGAGCGATGACTGGCTTGTTTATAACCCATCCGAAGTGTGATGCTCCATTGGTGACCCACCTTAGCTTCGCTGACGATGTCTTGGTGTTCTTTGATGGCTCGGAACAGTCCCTTGAGGGGATTTTGAAGATATTGGAGGAATTTAAAGAGCAGTCGGGTCTGGGTATTAATCGAAACAAGACGGCTTTGTTTCTGGATGGTGGTAACTATGCCTCGGCTCAAGCAATAGCTGATCATATGGGTTTACAGCAATGCAGCTTTCCGGTTCGTTATTTAGGGTTGCCTTTAACCTCGAAGAAGCTGAGGAAACAGGATTATCAACCACTTCTTGATAAGATCTCGCAACGGTTCAAGTCTTGGACAACCAGGTTCCTATCCTTTGCGGGGAGACTTGAGCTAATAAAAACGGTAATTTACTCCACGATAACATTTTGGGCCTCTGTTTTTATACTCCCGAAGAAGTGTCTTGAAGAGATAGAATCCATGTGTAGCGCCTTTCTCTGGAAAGGGGATATTATCTCAGCTAGGGGAGCTAAAGTGAGTTGGGCTTCAGTATGCACGGCTCGTGATTGTGGAGGTCTTGGTCTTCGTCGTCTGGTGGAGTGGAACCAAGTGCTGTGTTTGAAATTAATCTGGATGATTTTCGTAGCAGGAGACTCTCTCTGGGTGTCATGGGTTAGAAGAAACCTTATCGGGTTGGAGAATTTTTGGGAATCAAGAGATCCAACAGTGGGCAGCTGGATTTGGAAGAGTTTATGCAAGCTTCGACCACTGGCTCGTCCGTTTAGCACAAGTTAATATTTCAAACTTTTTCTCAATTAGTTAATATTTTAATTAAATGTGCATTAGCGACCAAAAAAAACAAATTAGTAAAAAAAAAAATACAACTCAGACAAAAATCATAAGAAACTCTTAGAAAAACAATAATAAAGAAAAGAAAAAACAAGAGAGAGAGAGGGAGAGTCTCTAAATAAAAAACCATGGTTTCATTTTTGAGAAACTATAATATGTTGCTTAGAGCTTCTCCAACGCAACTGCATAACATCAAATTTTGGTGTAGAAGTATTCTATTGAGACCGCATTTGTGACGATCAAATTTTTTGTTGTTGTTTTGTTGGTGTAACACTATTCTCAAAACACATAATATTATTTTATTCTTATTTTCATTTACAAAATATATTTGGAATTTGTTATTTTGAACTTGATTATATTTTAATAATATGATTAAACTGTTATCTTTCAAATAACTATCAGTTTATTTCTGAAAATAATCTTTTTAATATAATTAATAGAGAATATTAATTTGAAAAAAAATATTTAATAAAAAATTAATTAAAAAATACATAACATATTAAACATCAATTAAAACACTTGAAAATAAAATTACATAATTAACGCACATAAAAAATATAACAAGTTAATTTTAAAGATACAATAAAATTTACATAATTGTTTTAAAAAGTACGATTACGATTTTTTATTCTATTAATTACGATTTTGTGTAATTAATAGAATAGTTAACAATTGTCAAATATTAAAAATAAATATATTCTTAAATTTATTAATATAATAATTATAAAAAAAATTTAGTGTAAAATTTGGTGTATGGTTGGAGATGAAAAATAAAGTGGAACACCAAAACACCAAAATTGGTGTGAAAACAACACCAAATTTGGTGTTATGGTCAGCCCCGGCCCAAAAAAAGTTCAAGCCCTAGGGCACAAATTTTTTTGGCCCTTTTGGATTTTTATTATTTTGGTTATGGGCTCTATTCTAAATTTTTTCTTAAAAGAATATGTTTATTTTTCAACTTTTGTTTTAAAACCTCGCCCTTTCCAATTTTTTTCTTGGGCTTATATTTCAGTTTTTTTTTCAAAAGTGGGTATTTTTATCTAAAAATTTTTTTTTAAGTTTGATGGGCCCAGGGACGGGTGCACCTCTGCCCATCCCCTCTAGGCCGGGCCTGGTTATAGTTGGAATTGCCCTTAAAAATTCTAGTAACATTTTTCAACTATTTATTAGCTAATTATTTTTTAACAATTTAATTTAATAACTAAATTTTATTAAAATTATTATTATTTTATATCTAATGGATAAGGGTGCTTTAAAAGCGTCCAAGTTCGGTTCATGTAAGAAAAAGTGGGACCTAATATTCTAAATCTAATTCTCGAAAACCTTCTAAAACCAACGGCTCCGACCCTTACTTACAACCTGTACATACACTTTCTTTTTTTTCTCCAACGGCGGGTTTTACGTAGTCTTCACGTTTCGAATGCAACTTCGGCTTTTGTGTGTAAATGTAACGTATATATATATATATATATATATATATATATATATATATATGTTGTAAATCCTAAGCCTAATCATTGTACTTTGCTTAGATCAAAACCGATTACGAACGTGAAGACTCGAATGCAAGAAAAGAAAAAATTCACAAGAGCTTGTTATTCAGTTCAGGCACAAATCATGTCCTACGTCTCGTCGAGGATCGAGCTTGGAATTCACTAAGAAACGAGATCGCACAGAACGATGAAGACGAAACACTCCCCAGAGAACCACCGTGAAAACTTGCTCTCTCTCACCGGAAAACCCCTTCTCACTTTCTCTCATCATGTTTCCCTTGAACTGAAATATCTTACCTGAAATTACAATTCAACTCTCTCCTGTAACATCTCACTCACCGATTGCTTATAAACACTCACCAATCCAACGATCGTAACAGAATCACCGGCGCGTAACTCCCACCGTCACTAATGGTCTTCAAGCTATCAAACCAGAGTTGGCCCGAGCTGCTACGTTTGACTGCCCCAAACGTCGTCTTCTTTATTTGTTAAACGATAACCAAAATTAATCAGAAACCCAGTAAACCGAGATTCTAATTTCTGGTTATCAGATAACCCGCTTGAATTCAAACCTCTCTTCAAGCCCAAAATGCAACCAATCTTCTATATATATATATATATGTGCACGTTTTTATATAGGTTTCAGGTTTGTTCTCTCTCTCTCTCTCTCTCTCTCTCTCTCTCTCTCTCTCTCTCTATCTCTCTCTCTCTCTCTCTCTGGATGATTTGGATGTTGTGAGGTTAGAGAAAGCAATGAAGTGAATATATTGAGTGTTGATTTGTTGATCGCTCGAGCTAGCGGTGGAGATGATAGTGAGATTGGACCTGTGGGTGCCATTAGAATGTCGATGCTTTGTGTGTCGGATTTTAAAGGAGGGACACCTGAGTTGATTCAAACGTGTTACGCAATTCTTGTCTGCGTGTTACCAAGCGGGCAGCCTCGGGATTGGAGTTATCAGGAGACTGAGAATGTTAAGGTTGTGGCTGATCAAGTAGCGGTTAAGTTGTCTCACGCAAAAGTTCTAGAGGAGAGACTCAGCTTATGAGGGAGAAGCTCACGGAACAGAACAGGGCGTTGCAGATGGCGAAGCGGGACGCGATGAAGGCGAGGAATGTGTTACAGAAAGCGATGAGCGAAGGGATGAGACATCCGATGCATTCTATTCTCAGTCTTTTGTCAATGATTCAGGACGATAAGTTGAGTAACAAGCAGAAGATGATTGTTGATACGATGGTGAAAACGGAGAATGTTGTGTCCAACTTGGTCGGGGATGCGATGGATGTGTCGAACGGTAGATTTGTAACGGAGACAAAACTGTTTAGTCTGCACCCTACGATCCGTGAAGAAACTTGCTTGGCTAGATGTTTGTGTCTTTACAACGGGTTTCGGTTTTCGGTTGATGTCGAGAAGTCTCTGCCGGATAATGTAGTAGGCGACGAAAGAAGAGTCTTTCAGGTGATACTTTATATGGTTGGGAGTTTGGTAAAGCCTCGAAAACATCAAGAAGGATCTCCATCGGTAATTTTTAGGGTTTTAAAAGAAAGAGGAAGCTTGGATTGAAGTGCTCAAAGATGGGCTGCATGGAGATCACCGGATACTTCAGCGGATGGAGACGTATACATAAGATTCGAAATGAATGTTGGGAATGATGATTCGAGTTCCCAATCATTTGCCTCTGTTTCGTCAAGAGATCAAAAAGTTGGTGATATATGAGATTGTCCGGCTATGCGTAGGAGAAGATCTAAGCTTTGGTGTTTGTAAGAAAGTGGTCCAGGTGAGTTTTGGTCGTACATATCTCTTTCTGCAGTTCTCGTTATTAGTCCGAGTGAGTCCTTATTCGTTATTATTTTATAATGTGTTGATCTACGAAAATATCTCGGTGGTCCTTGGCTCGGACGGTTCACCGGAAAACATGCCGTTGCTCCTTTGGTTTCGACGCTGTCCCTCTATCTCAGTCCATGGATCCAGCGAGTCGCCAGCGCCAGACCACCACACTCACCCTCATTAGAATGATCATTTGTGTGGCATGCAAGTTTTATTAGTAGACACCAACGATTCGATACGGGGCGGTTACGCGTAAACTTTTAGAAAAACTTGGATGCAGCGTGACTGCGGAACCATCTGGATTTGATTGCCTCACCGCCATTGGTCCCAGCTCGTCGTTATCTTCCTCGTCGTTTCCAGTGGTAGTGCTTTGTAACATACCCAAACCAAGACTCAAAAAATTTAAAAGAAAAATGAGGAAAAAGCCTAAAGACTCAGTTTCCTTATTTAAATTATGGCATTTCCCTCTCACCACTTCTATAAATACCAATGTCTCTCTTCATATTTTTCACTCCAATCTCTCCTGGCGAAATTCTGACGCATTTTCGAAGCTTTTCCGGCGTTCTTTTTTTCCTCCTCCTCCAGGTAAACCGGAAAACCCTAGATCTAAGATTTTTTTAAAGAAAACCCCAAATGAGTTTTTGCCACTGTTTTCAAACCGTTTCGAATTTCGTAAATCTGAGACCACCACCGTGACCGCCGTGACAAAAGGAATCCGGAGCCACCAGCCACATCGCCGGAGTCCACAGCACGTGCAGCCAAAGCTCCCACTCGCCGGTGACCCATGCGCCTCGTTGGAGCCCACGCGCTGCCACCGGAGAACCCACGCGCCGCCGTCGCCGAAACACCGCCAGAGCCGTCGCCGCCATACCGCCTTACGCCGCCGCCGGCGACCGAGTCAACTCGGTTGGCAGATCTGGTTTGATCGGGTCAGGCGTTGACCGGTTAGCGTTGACCGGTCGGTTTGGGTTAACCGGTCCGGTTTGATTTCCTAATTCAATTTTAATTCTAATATTCGGTTTAGCCTGGTTTATCTCAATTCCTGGTTTAAATTGATTTGATTCTGATTTAGTTTCGGTTAGGGTTAGTTAGGGTTAATTGGGCCGGTTATGGATTTGGCCCGGTTTGGTTTGGGCTTGGGTCTGAGTTGACCGGGTTAACCGGTTGACTTTGACTTGACCGTTGACTTAAAGTCAACCAATCTTTAGGTAGCCATAACTTGCTCATCCCGAATCCGATTCGAGCGAAACGAAAGCCCAAATTGATTGTTTTCCGTCCTCTTTTCAGTTATGAAGTCCGTTTGGAGAATTGGAATTCCCAAATTACGAATTTGCCCCTTCTTTGGTCAAGGTAAGGACCGAACGTAATCCCTTGCCTATTCCATTTCAATTCTGGACGCAAGTCCTTCGTTAATGTCGTTTTTCTTAGGTAGTTTAGGATTTGTAATGTGCACTATGTGATTGATTGTTGAATGTAGAACGGCTAGGTTATCACTAAACCGAAAATGTTGCTTGTGCATGATGGCTATGTGTGGTAGAACTGTTTTAGGGATTGAGTGACAAGGCGCGTAGCGGAATTGTGAGCCTCCTTGATCGTCTGAGGAGGGTCCTGACGCGCCCTCCTGTGGTGGTGTGTTGTGGTTCGAAGGTTCGCGAGCCGTTAGTTTGCTGTGGAAAGGGCGTAATGGCGTCTACGTGGGGTGAGGTTAGGGGAAGGCAGCCCTAGGTCCGCAACCATAGACTGGTAGTTATTCGTAGGTTGATTGTAATGTGCCTTCGGGCATTGTGTGTAAGGTGATATTAACTTAGAACTTGTTTCGTAGTTGTGTGGTGTAAGCCGGATTCCTTAGTCCGCCTTCACTTGGTAATTAAGTTTGAAACACTTACTCAGGCCTCTCTTTTCCTTTCTTGTGCCCTTTCCCCTCGCAGGTCCGGATGCAGGATTGATGATCGATCGATGCTATTGGTGGATTTGAACTGAAGAAAGCGCGCAGGATTCTTGGGACCAGATTGAGAAGGCAGCCGGTTGGACCATTCCGGTTCAATGGGTGCCCTAATGCCGCGTCTCCGGTTTGCCGGGAGACGGGTGTCACAATTTGGTATCATAGCCTGGGTTAAGGTCCTCCAGTTCTGTCATGGGGGATCAGCTTTCGTCATTTTCCCAAAACAAAGTTTTCCTTTTTTTTTTCTAAAGTGTTTGCGAAATTTTGTGAAAGATGATACTTTGCGAAAGGTTTCTTCAAAACACCAATTATATCTTGATTGACTCTTATTGTGACCTTACTTTTCCATTTTCTATGCAGGATGTCTTGCGATTCAAGTTCCGCTTCCGATTCCGGTCCCCGCCATGTCCGTACCTTCCCTTTCCGCACCACACCCAGGAAGCGTGTCTTGCTATCTATCCGACCGATGAGGCGCTTCACCGTGAGGACCACTCACGGGACGTCCACCCCTGCCACCGCAGCCTCACCCGGACCGTCCACCTTTGTTCCCACAGCTGGACATATGTACTCACCTACGCCAGCAACATCAGACCCGCAGTCTTTCCGAAAGAGAGGGCGACCCGAGGAGATCCCATTGTATGTACCATCCACGTCTACAGCCCCTCTGAGTTACCTGAGGAACCATAGGGCAGTGACGGAGCCAGCAGTGGAGGAAGCCGATCCAAAGCAGGCAGCGTTTGTGGGACAAATGCATGTGCATCCACCAGCTCCGCATGTTCCTCCATTCCCGGAGTTTTGACCAGAGGCGATTCCAACGGATGATGCACCACCACCTCCAGCACGTGAGTCTTCAGCTTACGATCATCGTCCGGTCCAGTTGGTGGGTATGGATGTGGATGAGTACCTGAGTCAATTCATGTGGGCCACTCACCACCAGCCTCCTCGACCATCGGTGTACTGGTTAGCATTGTTTCTGGGAGGACTCTTGCCTGAGACCCGACAGGATGTGTCAGAGGATTATGGGTACAGGGCATTCTACTTGGTTGTGATGGCTGCTAGGTATGCCCGATTGGTTGAGATCAGTCAGAGGGAGCTGGCCCACCAGCAATTGGTTATGGAGCAGTAGGGGGCCAGGGCACGGTATGAGGCTATGATGCAGCAGCACGCTGAGAGGAAGCAGAAGCTGAGACAGAGGTATGCAGTGTGGCAGCAGGAGCAGGAGAAATTGCGGCAGAAGCAAATGCAACAGGAGCAGATGCAAGAGTAGCTGAGACAGTTGTATGCAGCGTAGCAACATGAGCAAATGCTCCAAGAGGAGATGCGATAGGAGCAGATGCTCCAAGAGGAGATGCGATAGGAGCAGATGCTCCAGGAGCAGGCGCGACAGGATCAGGCATGAGCTGGTGCATCAGCAGGAGCAGGTGCATCAGCAGGAGCGTGGCAACAGGAGCAGGCGTGAGCAGGTGCATCAGCAGGAGGCCGAGCCTCCAGTGATTGTTATCTCCAGTTCTGAGTTTGAGCCCGAGATCGACCCGGAGGAGGAGTCAGATGATGAAGACTTTGATTTCTGGGGACCAGGATCGCCGAGTGGCTAGGGTTAGGGGACCTCAGTGTTTTAGGAGTAGGGCATAGCTATTCTTTATTATTCTGGTTTTCATTCTTGGCTTTTCCGCAGTTTATCGCGTAGCTGATTTTTTATTATTATTTATTCGTTAAACTATGTAGACCTACATCCTATATTTATATACTTTATTCTTTTATTATCTCGTGCCATTCCGTTCGGATCCCATCAGTTCGAGTCTTCACACCCAGAGGAGAAGGATACCCTTGAGTTCTGGAATGTTCGGGAAAACCGCACACCTTAGAATTCGGGATGAATTCTTTCAAAGGGGGGGGGGGGAATTGTAACATACCCAAACCAAGTTCCAAAAAATTTTAAAGAAAAAGGAGGGAAAAACCCAAAGGCCCAGTTTCCTTATTTAAATTAGGGATTTTCCCTTTCACCACTCCTATAAATATCAATGCCTCTCTTCATATTTTTCACTCCAATCTCTCACGGCGAAGCTATGACGCATTCCCAAAGCTTTTCCGGCGTTCTTTTTTTCCTCCTCCTCCAGGTAAACCGGAAAACCATAGATCTAAAATTTTTTTAAGAAAACCCGAAATGAGTTTTTACCACTGTTTTCAAACTGTTTCGAATTTCGTAAATCTGAGACCACCACCGTGACCCCTGTGACGAGAGGAAGCCGGAGCCACCAGCCACGTTGTCGGAGTCCGCCGCACGGGCCCGCATGCGCCGCCATAGTGCTGGGCACATGAGGGCCACACGCCTCGCCGAAGCCGCCTTCTCCCTCGCCGGAGCGCCGCTATCCGCCGCCGCCAGATCCACCGCCGTCTGCCGGACCGCCGCCGAGTCAACTCGCCGCAACCAAGTCAACTAGGTTAACCAGTCTGGATGGACAGTGTCAGACGTTGACCGGTTAGCGTTGACTGGTCGGTTTGGGTTAACCGATCCGGTTTGATTTCCTCATTCAATTTTAATTCTAATTTCCGGTTTAGACTGGTTTATCCCAATTCCTGGTTTAAATTGATTTGATTCCGGTTTAATTTCGGTTAGGGTTGGTTAGGGTTAATTGGGCCGGTTATGGATTGGGTCCGGTTTGGTATGGGTTTGGGTATGGGCCTGAGTTGACCGGGTTGACCGGTTGACTTTGACTTGACCGTAGACTTAAAGTCAACAATCTTTAGGTAGCCATAACTTGCTCATCTTGAATCCGATTCGAGCGAAACGAAAGCCTAAATTGATTGTTTTCCGTCCTCTTTTCAGTTATGAAATCTGATATATCGTGGTTTTTCTAGGTTTTCAACCATGATATAGATGTATATATTGAGTCTTTAACCTGGTTTTTAGAGTCTATTGAGTCTTTTACAGGTATGCTTGCGTTTGGAGAAAATGATGGAATTATAGGACGTTTATGGTGATTTGTGCAATAAGTTGAAGTTGGTGTCTCGACCACGATTGAGTGTCGACCGACACTGACTTCGATATCGGTCGACACTGAGCGCGACAGAACAATACCCCAGAGTTGAAGACGAGTTTTGAAGATTTACAGAATTGCCCATAAGTTTTCCCTAATTCTAAACTGGCCCTAAAACGTGTTTAGAGAGTTTAATTAGATTTTCAGACTCATTCATTCCTTTATCTTGTTCTTATTTTGTTCTTGCTTGAGAGATTGAGAGATATTGAGTTGGGGCTGATTCTTGCTACTTGTAACCCTCGAGAGAAGAATTTTGAACCCCTTTTACTTTTATCTATTCAGTTTGTGGTTTTCTATTCATGATGTGTTGTTTGATTACTGATATGTCTGAGTAGTAACCTAGTTAGATTTAGGAATTCTCACAAAGGTTTTATGCTTGCTTGATAACTGATTGATTAGGATTCACTATCTGTTTGTTCATCACTTAAGTGTGCTTAATACTGAATTCTGGACTGATCACCTAGGGTTTAGATCTGGGATAATTAACAATAGCGCGAGAGTGTGAGTTATAATCTGAACAAACTTAGTGTGAGCAATTTGACTAGATACAAAGAGATTTGGTTTAGGAAAATTGTGAACCGATAGAACCTGTTCTTAATGCTTGTTTAGAACTCTAGGATCACAAAGAGATTTGGATCACTAGGTTGATAGATATAGAAATAATCTCAGCGAGAGTTGGATTATTTAGCATTGTGTTTCTAGATCACAAAGAGATTTGGATCACTAGGTTGCTAGATATAGAAATAATCTCAGCGAGAGTTGGATTATTTAGCATTGTGTTTCTAGTTCTTGAACATGTGTTTAATCTGAATCCGGTTAGTTAAGTATCTTGCATAGCATAATTCCCGAGAACTTCCTAAGTCTGACGCCCTTCTCTTATTGAAAACACCTTCTAGTTTACTTGCTCTTGTTTGCTACTTTCTCTGGATTTGATTTAGCTTAACTTGAATATATATAATCTATCGTTTAACCGTGAGTCCTTGTGGATTCGATACCCTGAAATACTACAATAGCATAACTGTGCACTTGCAGTAGAATAAGGATAAAACTAGAACCTATCAAGTTTTTGGCGCCGTTGCCGGGGACTCATTTGAGTTCGCCGATAGATTTTATTTTAGAGTTGAGTCTAAATCGTTTTTTATTTTCTTTGTTACTGATTTTTCTCTGGTTTGGCTTGTTTTTGTTGCTGCAGGAATCGACAGATGCATTCAGTGTCGACCGACACTCTCTTCAGTGTCGCCCGACACCGACCTCGAGACAGTGTTTTGAGATCAATGTATGCCAAGTCGACTGATATATCATGGTTTTTACCCATTTTAGACCATGATATAGTTGTGTTTTTAGTGTCTTTTGTATTCGTTTAGAGTCTTTTACAGGTTTAATCAAGTTTGGAGCTAATTGGAGATATTTGGAGCATTTTGGGACTTTTGGGACGTATTTGCCGAGAGATTTACTCACTGTCCGATTTATTGATCATGCATCGACCGACACACATTGTGCATCGGTCGACACACTAGCGAGATGGGCCGTACGCGTCGGTTTAACAAGTTATGAAGATTTGCAAAGAGACCCAGAATAGTTCCAGTATTTACACAGAAGCCCCATCCGAGATTATGCCTATATATACTAGTTTTTGGTGTTTATTTTACCTACGCTTTACATTACGCTTTGATACTAATAGCTAAGAGATTTCTAGAGCTTTTGGGGCTGATCTATTTCCTGTATTCACTTATTTTGGAGAAGATTTCGAACCCCTTTATCTATTTAATTTCTTATATGCAATCTATTATTTCTTTGATTATGTTTTCATTAATCATGTCTGAGTAGATCCATAGTTGAGTTTAGGGTTTCTCACATAGGATTTCATGACTTGCTAGACTTGTTCAAATTCAGTTAAGGATTCATAACTATATATGTTCTTCAATTTAATTGTGCTTAAAGCTAGTTCTAACCTGATCAATTAGAATCTAGATCTTAGGTTGCTAAATACGTCACGGAAGTGGGGTTTAGGAATCTGAACTAATTAAATTGGGCAATTAAACTTTGCGCAAACGGAAGTTTGGTTTAGGATAATTGTGAACATATCAAACTTGGGATTAATGCTAGTTTAATCTGTTAGTTTTCGCAAACGAAAGTTTGGTTTGTTGCACTTAAGCTTAGAGAATTATCGCAAAGGAATTTGGTTAATTCTATATCTGTGTTTTGAGTTCTAGAACTGTGCTTAATTAGATCCTTGCTGAATGAACTGTCTGCTTGTCTGATTTACTGAGAATACCCTAGGCTTGACGCTTTTAGTTTATTGCTTCTCAACCGTTAATCTCTGCTACTGTTTACTATCTTGCTTTGCAATTTATTTACTTCACCATCTGCTTATTTCTAGTATTAATCTCTACGTTTCTGTTTCTATTGAGACCAAGTGTCCCTGTGGATTCGATAACCCTATATACTACTTTGACATTGCTGTGCACTTGCAGTTTAGAATAGGGTAAAACTTAGAATCCTATCAAGTTTTTGGCGCCGTCGCCGGGGACTCTTTGAGTCTTCGATAGGACCGAACTTAGGGTTTTTGCTAGAAATTTTTCTTTTTGTTTTTGTTCTTTTTCGTTTTTTTGTTTTTTTGATTTTGCTAAACTTTTTCTCTGTTTCTTTCTGTCGCAGGTACGAATTTCGCCTTGCGTCGATCGTTGCATACCTTGCGTCGATCGTCACTAGGCGATTCTGAGATTGAATCGATCGTTGCACTGATAGCATCGATCGTTGCTGGACGATTACAGACAGTTTATGCCAACGCAGAAAACTCGAAGTAATCCGAACTCGAGCTTGCTTAATCTCGGACTAGAGGAACTTGGACGTCTAGAAAGGACTAACAGAAGAGAAAAGAGAGAGAGAATGGTACGAGAACGTTTGATCTTGATACCAGATGCTGAAGGTACCCTGAGGGACGAAGATGACAACCCGTACAATGCTGCTGGGCATCGGGTTGATGCTGAAGGGAATGTCATCCCTGATCCTCCTGAGCAACAGCAACAGGAGCTGAACCGAAACCAGGGTCAAGGACAGGCCCAAGGTAGAGAGATGGTGGTTCATGAGAGGACACTAGCTGATTACAACAGACCTGATGAGTTTCATGCAAACCGAGCAGCTCTAGTGCTTCCTGCTTTTGAGAGGAATGATTTTGAGGTAAAGACCATCTACTACCAGCTGATGAGACAGATTGCTTTTCATGGTCTTCAAGCAGAGCAGCCTATGGATCACATTGACAAGTTTGAGGACATAGTCACTGGCATGAAGTATGAAGGAGTATGCCCAGACTATCTGTTCCTTGAGCTATTTCCGCACAGTCTTGCTGGAGACGCTAGTGCATGGCTGAGACAACTGGCACCTGGTCAGTATACTACTTGGGCAGCCTTAAAGAGTGAGTTCTTGCGTCACTTTTATGATGATGCGCGCTCGGATCAGTCCAGACAGGACATACTCACCTTTTCCCAAGGAGCTGTGGAGCCCTTGAAGACTGCCTGGATGAGATCTAAGCAGTATCAGCGTGACTGTCCACACCATGGATTCACAGAAGTACAGCTGATTGGTATTTTCTTCAGAGGCATAGATCTCCCTTATCAGACTGCGCTGGATAATTCCAGTAATGCTAATTTCAACACCAGGACTCCTACACAAGCTAAGCAGTTGATTGAGAACCTGATTGGTAGCAACAGTTGCAAGACAATGGATGAAAGGAGGAAGAAATCTGGTGGAACTGTAGAGAATTCTGATATAGCTAATATAAGATCCAGATTGGACACAGTCTACAATCTCCTGACAAGTAAGAAATCTGTCCACTTTGCCCAAGATGTAGAGGTGATTCAGGCTGAGGAGGAAACTCAGGAAGAAGATGTGAATTTCATAGGAGATTCTGGTTTCCAAGGTAATAGATTTGGTAATCAACAGGGGAACATATTCTCCAATGGTGGACAGACCGGTGGTTTTCAGAAGACCTATGGACAAGGTACTCAGAGAACCTATGGATCTACATCCTATCAGACTCCTCCTGCGCCTACAGCCCATGAGAGCAAAATGGAGGCTATGATGGAACAGCTGATTGAGAGTCAGACCAAGATTTCTGTGGACTGCAACAAGAAGTTGGACGCTGTCTATGAAGACCTCAATGGGAAATTTGAGTCTCTGAGCACTCACATGAAGCAGTTGGACACTCAGGTAAACCAGATGTCCAGCTCACTGAAGGGAAAAGGAGTGGCAGACACTCATGTTAAGGCCTGGTCTGTGTGCATTAATGATGGATCTCACCTAGGTGAAAGATTTGAGCTAAGTACAGCTGAGTTGGTGACAGAACAGGAATTTTCGGATATTTGTGAAAAACTCTCGGGTGAAATCTACTGCAGTGCGTCGATCGATGCAACATCTGTGCCGATCGATACACCCGTCGGGATGGCAACGATCGACACACCCTTAGTGTCGGTCGTTGCAGGGCGTGAACAGACAGAACCATCGGATGATAGTAGCATAAATGATGATTTGGAGCTTGATCGCCTATTCAATGGAGCCTCTGAGATTTCTCAACAGGAGATCTACGAGCAGATCTTTAGACAACACTCCTCAGTGTCTGAAGTGATTAGGCAAGAGATTGAAGAGCTGAAGAAATTAGAAGGTATTGGTGAAGAATTGGAAGAAATTCCAACTTCTGATGATCCACCTTATCATCCATGTGTGCAAAGGTACCTGAACAAGATGTTGCCCATGGATGATGATCTGAAAGACTGGGTGATAATAGTTCCTCAGCATATCAGTGATGTTCTGCTAACCAAGGTCCCGAAGAAGCTATCTGATCCTGGAGTCTTTGTGCTAGATTGTTCTATCTTTGAGGATAGTTTTAGACGCTCTCTGTGTGATTTAGGAGCTGCTCGAAGTTTGATGCCTTACTCTGTGGCAGAGAAGCTGGCTATGCTGGATTTTACTCCCACTAGGACTTCTCTTGTTCTAGCTGATCAGTCCATACGAGTTCCTGAAGGACTCCTTATGGACATTCCGGTGAGAGTTGGAAACTACTTAGTTCCAACGGACTTTCTTGTGCTGAAATATGACTGTGATCCGGATGAAGCATTATTGCTTGGGAGACCCTTTTTGGCTACAGCAGGAGCGTTGATTGATGTTAGGAACAGCTTGATAGACCTCCATCTGGGAGATGAACCACTGCACTATGAGATGGATAAGCTGCGAAAGCCACTGATAGATGGGCAGACATTCACCATAAGGGACGCAGATTTTGAGCAGCCTGATCATACCATGGTTATAGATCCTGGAGCACATTTCACTCCATCTTTTCTTGGACATGAGCATTCCGCAACAGCCTACTCACCACCTTGGATGAGGAGACTTGAACAGAGACAGAAAAAGTCTCTGTCAGGACCTCCTGGTACTTGAAAATTCCCATCCGTCCGGTCAAGCTATTGACCTTAAACAAGCGCTGGGTGGGAGGCAACCCACCATTAGGTACTGGTGTTTTTCTACTTAATTTTTGGTGTTTTTGTTAGGATTTTACGTTTGTTTTTGTTTCTGGTGAGTTTATGTTTGCAGGTCTCGGTTAAATCGCAGTGCAACAATCGACGCACTTCTGTGTCGATCGTCACAACACGAAAGGAATCGCATTGCAGCGATCGTTGCGGTCCTGAGCAACGATCGACTATACACGAAAATCGCCAAGTAACGGTCGATGCACTTAGTGCATCGGTCGATGCTCAGCGACAGAGGTAACCCGACAGACATAATTTCACCTTTTCAATTTTTATTTTCTTTTTACCAATCCTTCGCTGGACACTACTGGGGACAATGTGTCTTAAGTGTGGGGGAGGTGCTACTGACTTTTGTTTTCTGTTTTCTTAAGAGTCAGTCCGTTTTTCAAAATTTTTTGTTTTATTGAGTCAAAATTGTTTAAGTAAGAAACTATGATTTTCTGAGAAGATTTACAAGACTTGCAGGAACTTAAGTAACCATTGGGATGAAGTTGCAGGATCTATCTCTGACTATTAGAAAACCCCATCACAGATCAACCTACTGGGAACACCCACATCACTTCAGGTATCAGAGGATCCTTTTACTGACTTCAACCTTAATACTGACTTAGATTTCTCACCTAAGGGCTTGGTATACTTTGTGTCGGATTCCCTTGTTAGTTCTGACACAGCCTGTAAACCTGTCCTATTTAGTTCCCTTCTCCCCTTCTGTAAAGTAAAAAAAAAAATAATAATAAACTGAGGATGATTAGTAACTCCGAAGTGGTCATGGGAATAGTAGCAAACACTATTATCTCTCATGTGATCCATGGAATGTGTCCAAAGTACACCCCATAATGGGAAGAACACTGATAAAAAAAATAAAATGATACCCAGTGGGGAAAAATCAGTTGTTAAAGAAGGGAAAGAGAAGAAAGGGACTAGAGAAAGATAGTATGGTGGTCTAGAGCTGATAAGGTAAGAATCCATGTGCCCTTTGATCGATACTCCTTAAGTGAGACCGCACTTAAATACTTGCAGAAGTCAGTAGGGAGAATTTGAATGCTTGAATGTGATTGTGGAGTTTACCTAGGACAGTTGCTAAGTGTGGGGGAAGTACATTGTGGTCTTGATATCCTGTGATTGATTCTTGCAGTGGTTTACTAAGGGGAATCTGAGTATTGTAGCTTCTAGGATGAAATGAGTTTCTGAAGAGTTTTCAAACCTCTTCACCATGTTTTAGTTCTATGTTTTGCTTGAGGGCAAGCAAAGGCTAAGTGTGGGGGAGTTGATATATCATGGTTTTTACCCATTTTAGACCATGATATAGTTGTGTTTTTAGTGTCTTTTGTATTCGTTTAGAGTCTTTTACAGGTTTAATCAAGTTTGGAGCTAATTGGAGATATTTGGAGCATTTTGGGACTTTTGGGACGTATTGGCCGAGAGATTTACTCACTGTCCGATTTATTGATCATGCATCGACCGACACACATTGTGCATCGGTCGACACACTAGCGAGATGGGCCGTACGCGTCGGTTTAACAAGTTATGAATATTTGCAAAGAGACCCAGAAGAGTTCCAGTATTTACACAGAAGCCCCATCCGAGATTATGCCTATATATACTAGTTTTGGTGTTTATTTTACCTACGCTTTACATTACGCTTTGATACTAATAGCTAAGAGATTTCTAGAGCTTTTGGGGCTGATCTATTTCATGTATTCACTTATTTTGGAGAAGATTTCGAACCCCTTTATCTATTTAATTTCTTATATGCAATCTATTATTTCTTTGATTATGTTTTCATTAATCATGTCTGAGTAGATCCATAGTTGAGTTTAGGGTTTCTCACATAGGATTTCATGACTTGCTAGACTTGTTCAAATTCAGTTAAGGATTCATAACTATATCTGTTCTTCAATTTAATTGTGCTTAAAGCTAGTTCTAACCTGATCAATTAGAATCTAGATCTTAGGTTGCTAAATACGTCACGGAAGTGGGGTTTAGGAATCTGAACTAATTAAATTGGGCAATTAAACTTTGCGCAAACGGAAGTTTGGTTTAGGATAATTGTGAACATATCAAACTTGGGATTAATGCTAGTTTAATCTGTTAGTTTTCGCAAACGAAAGTTTGGTTTGCTGCACTTAAGCTTAGAGAATTATCGCAAAGGAATTTGGTTAATTCTATATCTGTGTTTTGAGTTCTAGAACTGTGCTTAATTAGATCCTTGCTGAATGAACTGTCTGCTTGTCTGATTTACTGAGAATACCCTAGGCTTGACGCTTTTAGTTTATTGCTTCTCAACCGTTAATCTCTGCTACTGTTTACTATCTTGCTTTGCAATTTATTTACTTCACCATCTGCTTATTTCTAGTATTAATCTCTACGTTTCTGTTTCTATTGAGACCAAGTGTCCTTGTGGATTCGATAACCCTATATACTACTTTGACATTGCTGTGCACTTGCAGTTTAGAATAGGGTAAAACTTAGAAGCCTATCATCGACATACCCGAAGAAACCAGAGCGAAGAACTTCTGAACCTCAGACTTGAGGAGCTTGCTAAACTTGAGAGAACGAACAGAAAGGATCAACGAACAAGAATGATGAACAATCGTTTGATTTTAAGACCTGATGCTGAGGGTGTTCTGAGAGACCAACAGAACAACCCGTACAATGATGCAAGGCAAAGGATTGATGCCGAGGGACGTGTAATCCCTGAACCTGACCAGCCTCAAGGTGAGAGGCTGATGGTCAATCCTGGAGATAATGGACAGCCACCTGCTGCTAAGAGGACTCTTGCTGACTACAACCGTCCCGATGAGTTTTATGCTAACCGGTCAGCAATTGTTCCTCCTTCTTTTGAGAGGAATGACTTTGAGATCAAGACTGTCTACTACTCTATGCTGAGGCAGCACCCTTTCCATGGTCTCCCACATGAGCAACTCATGAACCACATTGAGGATTTTAAAGCCTTCATCACTAGAATGAAGTACAATGGGGGTGGATTATGACTTCTTGTATCTGAAGCTTTTCCCATACTCTCTTGCTGGAGAGGCTGCTGCTTGGCTGAAACAACTTCCACCTGGGAAGTTGACTACTTGGGATGCTGTGAAGAGAGAGTTCCTGCGACACTTCTATGATGATGCTCGCTCAGATCTGCTTAGACAGAACCTTCTCACATTTGCTCAGGATCCTACAGAGCCTCTTAAGTCTGCTTGGATGAGGTTTAAGATGTACCAGCGTAACTGTCCTCATCATGGATTCTCTGAAGTGACGCTGCTGGGCATATTCTCCAGAGGAATTTATCTCTACTACCAGTCTGCATTGGATGTTGCCAGCAATGGCAACTTCAACACCAAGACTCCTGAACAGGCCAGATTGCTGATTGATAACTTGGTGAGCAGCAATAGCACCAAGACTGCTGAGAGAAGAAGAAAAGAGACTGGTGTAAAGATTGATAATCTGGAGATTACTGATATCAGGAAAAAGCTGGACACTGTTCACAGTTTGTTGACTGGTAAGAAAGCTGTTCACTTTGCTCAGGAAGTTGAAGTGTTTGAGTCTGAAGAAGACTGCCAGAAAGAGGATGTGAACTACATCAGTGGCTCTTGATTCCAAGGAAACAGGTTTGGTAATCAGTAAGGTAATAAGTTCTTTAATGGTGGACAGAAGAGTGCTTTCACAAGCAACCAAAACTCTTCAGGCTATGGACAAACTGTTGGTTATCAGAAACCTTTTCATCAAGGTAATTCTTATCAAAAGAATTATGGATCATCCTCCTATCAGACACTTCCTGATGTTAGTGCTCATGAGAGCAAGATGGAAGCTATGATGGAGCGGTTGCTGGAGGGTCAGACTAAGATCACTGTGGACTTCAACAAAAAGTTGGATGCTGTGTATGAAGATCTGAATGGGAAGTTTGAATCTTTGAGTACACATTTGAAGCAGTTGGATACACAAGTGAACCAAATTTCAAGCTCAGTCAAGGGAAAGAATGTCTTGGACACCCACATCAAGGCTTGGTCAGTTCAGATTGATGATGGATCAAATCAAGGAGAGAAATTTGAGTTTAAGACTGTTGAACTTGTTGAAGATGCTGAAAAACCCGAGACAAAAATCTCAACTTCGACCGACACTGCCTTTGACGTCGGTCGACACCCACTTTCAAAAGAGTTTTCGAGTTCTCGAGACGAATGGAAATCGAGCATGTCCGATTATGGAGTCGACATCAGTGGTGAATTGGCTAGTGTCGACCGACACCAATCCAACATCGGTCGACATCCTGGGCGTGAAGAACCAACTTCACTTTGTTCTCGTGGTATTGCTGAAGAGAAGGCTCACAGGCCTCATGCACCTTTCCCTAGAGTGTTTGAGAAGTCTCAACAAGAACTTGAGGATGCCAGTCAGCTGGAAGTGATGGATAAGAAGTTGAAAGAGGATCCACAAGCTGACACTTCACCCTATCATCCTTGTGTACAGAGATACTTGGAAAAGATGCTACCTATGGACGAGGTGTTGAAAGAGTGGGTAGTGGTGATTCCCAAACAAGTCAGTGACGTGTTGCTGACTCAGGTCCCCAAGAAGCTACCAGATCCTGGTATATTTGTGCTGAGTTATTCCATCTTTGAGAATGGCTTCAAGCGCTCCTTGTGTGATTTAGGAGCTGCTGGAAATCTCATGCCGTACTCTGTGGCAGAGAGACTGGGGATGACAGAGTTTTCACACACTAGGATCTCTCTGGTCCTAGCTGATCAGTCAAGAAGGATTCCGGAAGGAGTTCTTGAGGATGTCCAGTCAGAGTTGGAAACTATCTAGTTCCAATAGAATTTCTGGTGCTGAAGTACGATAGCGAGCCGGATGATTCTCTAATACTGGGAAGACCTTTCTTAGCCACAGCAGGAGAGAAGATTGATGTGAGGCATGGTCTGATTGATCTCCACCTAGGAGATGAGCCTCTACACTTTGAGATGGATATGTTGCGAAGGCCAAAGATTGATGGTCAAACCTTTAGCACTGAGGATGAACAGGAAGCTCAAACTATAGATGCTCCAGTTTCTGATCCTGGGGAAAAAAAGATAGTGGTTTCTCAAGATTTCACTCTAGCGTCTTCAGAGCTTGCACCAGCTTCTAAGCAGAAAGCTCCAAACATCGGAGCCTCACCGGAGCAAAGGTACGCATCTTCCCAACTCGGTTCTACTGATTTCACTGCTGTGAATGCAGGAGAACATCACAACCCTTCGTTTCTTGGACGAGCTCACGCTGAAAATGCTTACTCTCTACCTTGGATGAGGAGACTTTCGCAGAGGCACTCACAGCCTCTGTCGAAACCACCATGAGTCTAATCTCCCATCAAATTCAAGCTAATGACGTTAAAAGAGCGTTGAGTGGGAGGCAACCCACTGGTAAGTTGTACATATTAGGTTTTTTGGTTTTGCATTTTAATTTCTTTCGTTTTTGGAGTTTTTGTGTCAAGTTTCGCAGAACCCGTAGCACTGTGGAGTCAGTGTCGGTCGACATCTACTTTGATGTCGGTCGACATCGATTCGAGGGAGTTTCGAGCACGGACGATAATCGACCGAGGTCGATTTCAGAGGTCGATTTGTTCTAAAAAGGTAAGTGTCGACCGACATCCAACTTGATGTCGGTCGACATCGACGAAATCGAGGTACGGATTCTTAAAAACCCGAGACCTCTCTTCTTCTTCTTCATTTATCTCTCTCGCCGAAAATCACCAAATATCGCCATCTTTTTAATTTCTTCACTGTTTTCGACGATTCAAGGCTCTATTCCACTTTTTCCGTGCTCTATCCATTTCTATCATCTGTTTAATTGATCTGTGAAGGTATTGCTCTAAATCTCTGATTTTCAGTTCGTGTTCATAAGGAGAAAGCTTCGATTTTGGTCCGATTTATTGATGTTTAGGATGATCGATTAGCGGAATGTGATTGCTTTTGATGCTGGGAATGATCATATGGAGTCAATTCATGAGAATATGTTGATGCAAAAATCCGGATTTTTAGAATCTCATGCATGTTGGTCTGTTTGTTCGTTTTGCAGATGGAACCTTGTCTAAACAAAGGAAAACGACCACGAAGAGCCCCTGCAACTGATGTTTTTGGCTCCTCGTCACAACGTGATGCTCAAAACCAATCACCTTGGCCACGGATGGATAAAACAAGGTTTAAGGTCACTTGCTTTGATGACGAACCTTCGGTAGAGGTGAAGAAACGGGAGTGCACCCACATGGAAATCTCAGAGAAGTGGGACGTTTATGATAGTCTGTTTTACAACGCCTGGTGTGGCGTTAAGATTGAGCCCACAAGGCTTCCTGACATGACCACAATGAGTAAGCTGAAGATAAGATCAGACGTGATGCGCATCTTACGGACGATAGGCTTGGGTACGATCTGTACCAAGTACCACGACTTGTATCCGGAGCTGGTGAGACAGTTTATGGCCATTGTCCGCGTGTACTACACCAACGATGTGGTGAGGAAGGCTTCTGAGCGTACGTTGACATTCATGGCTGTGAGATCCGGGATTCACACTAAGAATTTGTATTCGTGGATTTGGACTTTAGGATATAGAAATGGTATAGTTTACTATGAATCAAAGACTTTATTGAGATTGACCGTCGAGATAGAACAAACACAATCGAAAAGAGAGTACAAAGTATGATGATCGAGCTATCTAGTCAAAGTGTTCTTGATTAGGGTCGGAATGTCTTGAATGGATCGCCGCTTCTTCTTTAAATAGTCTCGACTCTGATCTCTCTGTTCCGATATTTTGGCCTCTCCTTCGTAACAATCCCCGTGATTCTCGCGGATCAGTTGAACTGGAAAAGACCGAGTCGCTCTATCTCCACGTCGTCTCCTGCCGAGCTCGAGCTCGATCGCTTCTTACTTCGGCATTGCTGGGCCTTGTCAAGACGTCGTTCATTCAGGCCCAGCAAAAGAATCGGCTCGTCTCTTCGTCTCTGATTCTGGAACGGGCTCATGAATATGGGCCTTTGTCTTATCTGTTAATGGGCCGGATTTCCTAGAGGGAAATCCAGTACCAACAATAGCCCCCCAGCCCATTGATTTCGAGAAGTCGAGGTTAATGGGCGGTAAATGTTCTTGGGAAGAGGTGTGTGCCTCAGATGTGGCAAACCTAATAATTATTTTTGCCCCATCCGTAGATCTTGTTTTGATCCAATGGTCAATAGTGGGCGCGTGGGACAGTCCGAATTGCTTTTTAGCGCGTCGGCAATCGTAGCGTGTATTTGTTTGAGAATTTCATCTCCCGCCGTGGATCTGGTCGATCATCAATGGCTAAGATTCAAGGGTTGCGAAGAGTCTTTTCAGGCTAGTTTCCTCGCCGATGTGACCTAATTTTGGTGCATTCGTAACCGTTGATCTTAAATCAACGGTTAGAACAAAGAGAAAGCGAGGAGTCCAAAACAACTCGATTTTCTCGTAATTATTACGAGTTCGGAGTCGTGCGGTTGTGATTTTGCACGATTCCCACTATAATTTCCTCATATTTGCTGAGGGTAATTTCTTTTCTTCCCACTTTTACCTCTTCCTTTACTTCTGCTCTGGTTTTTCTTCTGTCATCGAAAATTTTCCTTCCAAAGCTTTTTGCTTTCTTTATTCCGGTACACTGCTCTCTATGGCTCTCAGAGACGCGACAGGAGCTAGTACGAGTACAGCGGCGGGATCGTTTGGCCCACATCCGCCGTCCGCCTTAACCATGAATCATATCGAACGGTTGCGGAGGGTATGTCGGATTCCTCCGGAGGTGGAAATAGTGATTCCGTCGCCGGCGATGTCACCAGAGACCGTGGTGGAAGGCTACTGATGTGCCTCGCACACTTATTTCGAAAAGTGCGGGCTGTAGAGGCTGTGAATACGTACGCGGTCCGGTCTGAGAACGAGGTGTTGGATGCTCAGACCTATGAGCTCGAGTCTGCTCGGGAGGCTGCTACCCAAATGAATGCCGAGCTCCAGGAAGCCTTGGCTAGGGAGGAGCGTTTGAAGAAAAGGGTCGCGGATCATGCCGCTGCGGAGGCCAGTATTGCGCATCTCGAGAGGAGGGAGGAGGAGCTGTCTTGTCAGCTTAGCGCCGCCGAGGCTCGAATTCGGACTGCGGAAGAATCGAGCCGGGTCGAGCTTCGTAAGGATAGAAAAGAACTCCATGGCCAGTATCTGATGATTCTGGCAGGGGTCAAAGAGAGAGCCGAGAAGAGGAAAATCCAGACTAGCGCCGAGATCCGTCTCCAAGAGACTTTGGCCAACATCGAGCTCATCGCCGAGATCGCAGCTGGAGAGGTGGACATGACCCGAGAGGTGCTTAAGCTGGCTGAGCAAAAACGAGTTGCTCTAGCGGAGATGGAGGCCGAGGCAGTCTCCGATTTTATCGTTGGCAAGCTTGCCTTGCCGGCAATGTCGGAGGACTCCGTGGCCATGGCGGGTTCTCCGCCTGCTCCCCTGGTTGAGACCGACCCGAGGATGACTGACGAGGTCGACTCTCGGCCGAGAAGAGAGGCGGGCGATGGGGCGGAGGGCCAGGTCGACGACTCCTCCTATGCTGCGTTTTAAAAACTGTCGTTGTTGTTGCCCGAGAGGGTTTTTAATTTCTTTTTCAAACTTTGGTTGCCCAAGGGGGCTTTTTGTTCGAACTCGAGGACATCGTGTCCTCTTTTTTTTATGAATTACTTTCGAATCTTTCATGCCTTAGCATAGATTTTACTGTTTTGATGCTTCGTCATAGAGTTTGGCCGTTATGATAAATACTTGTCTCGAACAGCCTTAGGGAGTTCTTCGTGAACTTTTGTGTCGATCGTACTCGAGGTACGACTACTTCGTAGTGTAAGATCTGAGCTTAACGCTGGATGCTTTCAAAGAATTGCTGAATATAAGGACGAATCGAAGTGGACTTACAAAGGTTGTTTGCTTGAATAACTGTCTGGACTTCGTTGTCTTTTGCTTGGAGGGAGGGGTAGTCCCCCAATTCTTTTAATCCGTATAAGGTTTAGAAGAATTATTGGTTTTGGAAGGATCGCTCTGGATCTTTTTCTTTGGGACGATCATTTCAGTTCGTTCGAATCGGGAGGACCGTTTTGGGTCGCTTGTTTTGGGACGATCATTTCAGCTCGTTCGATTTGGAAGGACCTTTTTAGGTCGCTCATTTTGGGACGATCATTTCAGTTCGTTCGGTTTGGAGGGACCGTTTTAGGTCGCTTTGTTTGAAGGGATAATTTCATATCACTTTATTTCTTGGAGAGATAATTTCATATCACTTGATTTTTGAAGAGATAATTTCATATCGCTTGATTTTGGGGGAGGCCGTTTGAGGTCTCTCGGAAGGGATAATTTCATATCACTTAATTTTTTGGGGGAGGCCGTTTGAGGTCTCTCGGAAGGGATAATTTCATATCGCTTGTTTTAGGAGAGATAATTTCATATCATTTTAGCTTTTGAAGAGATAATTTCATATCACTTTTTGAGAATGTAATGGTGAGGTATTTCACAATGACTCTAACTTTTACGACAGAAAGAGGCATCGGATTGAGAGACTTATTTTGATTTTACAAAGATAAGCTAGTATGACTTCGTCAGAAGTTGCTGAGCTCAGTAAGAGCTTTGTGTTTGGGGGGTGGCTGCGCTCGAAGTCGAGCTTCCTACGTACCCTTTTAAGGGGATCAAACCATTTCAAAGTTCGATTATGTTGTCGTACTCCTAGTGGAAGTACTTTTTGAGGTTGATGATGTTCCAAGGTCGTAGTTCAGGTTTCTGGGTTTCCACCGACTTGAGTCGGTAGACCCCGTCCTTCACAACGTCGGTGACCTGGTAAGGACCTTCCCAATTTGCTCCTAACTTCCCAGCGTGTTCTTCCTTTTTATGTACGAACACTTTCCGTAAGACGAGCTCTCCTACTTGAAACCTTCGAGTTTTGATCTTGGAATCATAGTAACGAGCTGCGGCTTGTTGGTAGTTCTGGATTTGAGCTAGTGCGAGGTTCCTCCTTTCGTCGACGAGATCGAGCTCATCAGTTATCATCTTGTTATTGAGTTCCTCTTGTCGTGGGCATTCTTCTTTGCGGATGCTTGATACGAGGATTTCGGCCGGTACTACCGCCTCGATCCCGTAAGCCAGCGAGAAGGGAGTCTCGCCGGTGGATTTGCGGGGGGTAGTCCGGTAGGCCCAGAGTACGGCTGGGAGCTCGTCGCTCCAGCTCATTTTGAAATCATTGAGTCTTTTCTTGAGGCTATTCATGATTGCCTTGTTGGCCGCTTCTACCAGCCCATTCCCTTGCGGATAGCGTGGCGTTGAGTAAGTCAGCTTTATGTTCCACGTTCTGCAGAACTCCTTGAACGCGTTTGATATGAACTGGGAACCGTTATCAGTGACGATCTCGTGGGGTAGTCCGTGCCGGAAAACGATGCTTCGCCAGACGAAATCCTTGACGTGAACGTCTTTGACCTTTTGGTACGACTCTGGTTCAATCCATTTGGTGAAGTAGTCTGTCATTACCAATAAGTGTGTGGCTTTCTTTTTGCCGGATGCGACTAGGGGCCCCACGATGTCCATTCCCCATCGCATGAATGGGTATGGCGATGAGATAGAGGAGAGTTTCTCCGATGCTTGGTGGATAATTGGGGCGTGCTTCTGGCACTTGTCGCATTTGTTGGAGAAGGACTCGCATTCGGTGGCCATTGTCGGCCAAAAATAGCCTTGCCTTTTGATTCGCACGGCCAATGCTCGTCCTCCGGAATGGCTTCCGCAGGATCCGTCGTGTGCTTGTGTAATCACGGCTAGGGCTTGCTTTTTGTTAAGGCATTTAAGGTAAGGTCCGGAGAGACTCCTTTTGAAGAGCTCTCCTTGTGTGATGCAGTACCTTGCACTTTGTGTTTTGATTTTTCGTGCCTCCCATTTGTCGTCCGGAACTTCGCCATTTGTAATGTATCGAATGATCGGAGGTCTCCAATCTTCGTCATTGTTAGGCTCGGGTCCTTGACTAGTGGATGCGGCTTGGATCGGTCCATCGGGGACGTTCACGACGTACACGGCTTTTCTTGGATCGAGGTCATCATCAATCTCGATGATGTCGCGACTGGTGTCCTCGGGACATTCTTTGTGCTCGACATCGTCCTTTATGGCGGGCCCGTCCTCTTTCAAGGATAGAGCTTTCAGGGCTATGTCGATGCTTGGTTTTTTGATCCCCTCGACCAGTATGATCCTTTTGAGGTTAGGATCTGATGTCGATGCTAATGCGGCTAGGACATCGGCTGCGGTGTTTTCCCCGCGTGGGATTCGCGTTAGATCAAAGAATTCGATCTGTTCGGCGAGCGTGTGGACTACCCGTAGGTATGCTTCCATCCGTTCGTCTTTGGCCTTGTAGTCGCCATGATACTGGCTCGTGACCAATTGGGAATCGCTGGAGGCGTCAACTTCCCGGGCTCCTATTGCTATCGCTAGTCTGAGCCCGGCTATTAACGCTTCGTATTCTGCTTCGTTATTTGAAGCGGCGAAGCCCAGTCTGAACGATTGTTCTAGTACTTCACCTGTTGGGGAGACCAGTTTTACTCCGACTCCGGATCCTTGCCTCCAGGAAGCTCCATCGACATAGAGTTTCCACCTTTGGGCCGAGGTCGGGTCGAGTTCGATGGTCGGAGGGAGCTCGATTATGAAATCTGCCAGTACTTGTGCTTTTAGGCACGTTCGAGCCTTGTATTCTATGTCATACTCGCTAAGTTCGATAGCCCATTTGACCAATCGACCTGACTGGCTTGGACTGTGAAGGATGGTTCTCAGTGGCTGAGAGGTCATCACTATGATCGAGTGCAATTGAAAGTATGGTCGGAGCTTCCGAGCTGATGTCACTAGCGCTAGGGCGAGTTTTTCCATGGCGGGGTATCTGGTTTCAGCGTCGATTAAGGTTTTACTGATGTAATATACCGGCCGTTGTTCATTCTGTTCTTCGCGAACCAGGACTCCACTTACTGCTGCTGTGGAAACATCTAGGTAGAGGTAGAGGGGTTCCCCTTCTACTGGTTTCGCCAGTATAGGTGGTTCGCTTAGGTAAGTTTTGAGCTGAGTGAACGCTTCTTCACACTTTTCGTCCCAGAGGAACTTTTTGTTCGCTTTGAGTAAGTGATAGAAGGGCAGACATTTATCAGTCGACCTCGAGATGAAACGGTTCAGAGCGGCTATTTTGCCGGTTAGGCGTTGGACTTCTCGCGTCGTTTTGGGAGATTTCATCTCTATGAATGTTGCGATCTGTTTGGGGTTCGCTTCGATCCCTCTTTCGGTTACTAGGTAACCTAGGAATTCTCCTGAGGGGACCCCGAAGGTACACTTTGCTGGGTTGAGTTTCATCCCGTATTTATTGAGAATGATAAAACATTCTTTTAGCTGTGGGATGTGATCCTCATACCTGGAAGATTTGACCAGCATATCGTCGATGTAGACTTCCATAGTTTTTCCTAGGAGTCCTGAAAACATCTTGTTGACGAGGCGTTGGTAAGTTACTCCTGCGTTTTTTAGTCCGAAGGGCATGACTTTGTAGCAGTACGTGCCTCGATCAGTTATGAACGAAGTCTTTTCTTGGTCCTCGGGGTTCATTAATATTTGGTTGTACCCCGAGAAAGCGTCCATGAAGGATAGTAGCTGGTGTCCGGCGGTGGCTTCGACCAGTCGGTCTATGTGTGGGAGTGGAAAGCTGTCCTTCGGACACGCTTTATTGAGATCCGTGAAATCTACACAGACTCTCCACTTCCCGTTCTTTTTCTTAACCACTACAGGGTTCGCAAGCCAGTCGGGGTATTTGACCTCTCTGGTCGATCCGATTTTTAATAATCGATCGACCTCGTCGTTGACGGCTTGAGCTCGTTCCGGACCTAGTTTTCGACGTTTCTGTCTTACTAGTTTGTAGGTTGGGTCGACATTCAGCTCGTGGCTGGTAACGTCGATGTTGATCCCTTTCATGTCTGCTGAAGACCAGGCAAAGGAGTCGATGTTTTGTTTAAGGAAAGAGACCAGTTCGTTTTTGACTGTCTCTGATAGGTCGATTCCAATGCCAACGAGTCTTTCGGGATGAGCATCATCTATGCAAACTTGGACCGTGAGGTCCTTCGGAGGTCCTATTTGACTCGGGTCGTTCGACCTTTTGGTCTGCATGGTGGCGAGCTCGTCCCCTTTCTGTAATTGCTACGCAGGGGATTTCTCAATCTGCTTGTATCCGTTCATGTAGCAGTGGCGGGAAATCTTTTGACTTCCGTACACGGTTTTTACCCCTTTAGGAGTTGGGAATTTTACGCATTGATGGTAGGTCGACGGTACCGCTTTCATGTCGTATATCCACGGTCGACCTAGAATAGCGTTATAGGGAGCTGGCCGATCCACTATGACGAACTCTGTCATTCTTCGGACTCCTCCAGCGATTACCGGGGCGAAGACAGAGCCCATCGAGTACGTTGTTTCGCCAGCGAATCCTACTAGTGATGTCTTTTCTTCCACGATCTCGGAGTCGTTGAAGTCCATCTTTTTGAATGCATCGTAAAAGAGGACATCTACCGAACTTCCTGTGTCAATCATTATCCTTGAGAGTTCGACATCTCCCACTACTAGACAAACGAGGAGAGCGTCGTCGTGTGGTTTGTCGAGATTACTTGTCTCGCTTTCGTGGAAAGTGATTTCGTGGTCTGGACCTAACATTGGGATTTTTCCCCCTTTGTCGGTCTCGACTCTTCTTTGAAGAGCTTTGATTGAATTGACCGAGTCTTGGCAAAGCTTGGAGCCACCGAAGATGAAGTCGATTCGTTTAGGGGGTATAGCCCGTACACCCCCCCCCCCCCGCAGAGACGAGGGAGATTGATTCGTGAGCGTAAACTCTTAGCGGGATCCGGAGGTGGGGATAACGCCGAACCTTCCGGGGTGCCGCTCAGGCGGAGTTCGCCGAGAATAAACTCGACTCGCTTCCGCTACCCCTGGGGAAGTGTTTCGGGAGATTCCGGCTCCTTTGTCCGTTCTCGTTTGTTTTGAGAAGGCCTATTGGTGTTTGACTCTTTCGTCTGTTTACTTTCCTTTTTGTCGGATGGAGTTTCCTCCTCGACTTCGAGTGTCCCCTTTTGTTGTGAAATTCACATAATTTTTCTTTGTCGAACTCGATTTTCTTCGAGCTCCTCGGGCTCTCGACCGCATTGACGTTCCCTGATTTATGGGAATCCTTTTTCGAGTTCGAGTTCTGCGAGCCCGAAGGGTTCATTTCCTTTCGGTGCTTTTCTCTGAGGGTCGTGGTTTCGTCCTCGAGGCGAGCGAAGGCCGATGCGCGATGAAGGGCATCATCGAGTGTTTGAGGTTCGCGGACTGTTATTTCCTCGCGGAATCTGGTCGAATACCATAGTCCACGTCGCAGTGCTTCTATAGCTACTTCGTCTCGCGGGTTTGCGATTTTGGATTTTATTTCCTTAAATCGGTCGATGTACGAGCGAAGCGATTCGTCGGGTTTTTGGGAGACGCTAAATAGAGCTGCCTCAGTAGTCTTTTCCTCGATAAAGACGGAGTATTGTTTGAGGAAAGCCGTCATGAACTAGGTGAAATTGTCGATTGACCTTTCCTCCAGTCCGGCAAACCATTCTAGGGCGGAGCCTGATAGGTTTTCGGCGAAGAGCCTGCAGAGAGTCGGCTCTCTCTCCTCGTCGGTAAGGTATACCCTTGCCATCGCTAGTCGGAATGCCCTGATATGGGCTTTGGGGTCAGATTTCCCAGAGAATTCCAGAAATTTATTTTTCTTGATTTCTCGGATTCTTGCTAAGGCGATCCGGTCTGTGAATGGTGTTTGTCGCGTTTCTTCGATCACTCGATCGATGTCGGGCACCGCGCTTGTCGCCATGTGGACTTTGGAGCTCAGACTGACGAACTGAGCTTTAGCTTGTTCAATATACTGTCTAAGCATATCGTGGTCGTCGCCTGTCGTAGGCGCGAACTGGGCTTGCGCTTGATTGGACATTTGTCCAGGGAAAGCTGGGTCGAGGAGATCGATTGCTGGAAACAATCACGTCTGGTCGACCTGCGGCGTTCGGAACAGTACAGTGTTCGACCCGTTAACGGGTCACGAGCTCGAGGCGAAAGCAGAGCCTCCTAGTTGCCTCGGCCGGATATTCGAACTACTCGGGAAAGGTGGTGGCCCGGGTAATGGTCGTCTTCCCGATCCAGTTGGATCTGTGATCATTGAATTTGAACCGAATGGGGTTGGAGTCGCGATGGGCGTCATTATAGGGCGAAAGCCGCTATTCGACGTACTGGCGAAATTCCCCGACGTACCTGGTGGAGTTACCACCTTGGAGAAGTCCAAACGTGTACACGGTGGGGGACTTATAGGGGTTCGTGGATCGTGTGTTGATCTACCCCCTGGTTTTGGCTAGCGAGCTCTTCAAGACGGGCGTTAATGCGCCTTTCCTGTTCGTCGAGCTGCGCAGCCAGGGAGCGGTTCGCAATCTCTTGGGCCCGTGCGCTTGCCTCGTTGTTTCTCGTTCGGTTTACCAACTGGCTTAACATCGAACGGATTTCAGCGAGGTCATCCGGGCTTTGTCGCTGTGGAGTGGCGAATTAGGTCTGGTTTTTCCAGATCCACCTCCAGGGATGGGAATCGAATCGTTTCTCATCCACACCCAATTTCTGCTCGGATCGTTAGTTCCTGACAAAACATTTGTCGGAGTCTGGCGCGTCGCGATTACTTGGGCGACTGAGCCGGCCGGTGCCAAGGTCGTGGAGACTGAGGCAGAGCTCGTCAACACGCCATCGGTCTGACCCATGGTTCTTACCCCGGTGGTGTTCTGAGGAACGTTTTTGACCGTTTGAGGGTGGTCAACTGGTGGTGTAGCGCTGGGAGAGCCAGATTGGTCGGGATTCATCTCGATCTATCGGATCTAAGATCTGATTCTTAAGACAGGAAAAACTATAGATAGTCCCCACAGTCGGCGCCAAATGTGAGATCCGGGATTCACACTAAGAATTTGTATTCGTGGATTTGGACTTTAGGATATAGAAATGGTATAGTTTCCTATGAATCAAAGACTTTATTGAGATTGATCGTCGAGATAGAACAAACACAATCGAAAAGAGAGTACAAAGTATGATGATCGAGCTATCTAGTCGAAGTGTTCTTGATTAGGGTCGGAATGTCTTGAATGGATCGCCACTTCTTCTTTAAATAGTCTCGACTCTGATCTCTCTGTTCCGATATTTCGGCCTCTCCTTCGTAACAATCCCCGTGATTCTCGCGGATCAGTTGAACTGGAAAAGACCGAGTCGCTTTATCTCCACGTCGTCTCCTGCCGAGCTCGAGCTCGATCGCCTCTTACTTCGGCATTGCTGGGCCTTGTCAAGACGTCGTTCATTCAGGCCCAGCAAAAGAATCGGCTCGTCTCTTCGTCTCTGATTCTGGAACGGGCTCATGAATATGGGCCTTTGTCTTATCTGTTAATGGGCCGGAATTCCTAGAGGGAAATCCAGTACCAACAATGGCCAAGGGTAGGAGGTACATGCTCTTCAGGAGCTATGCGATATCTATGAGTTTGACAGGACGAAGGAGAGAGTCAGTTTGCCTGAACACTGGTCACATGTGCAGCTCTTCTGGCAGCATTTTGGCACCGGAGTATATGATTCGCAGACTACCAGACAGACTGCAGTGCGACATCCGGTTATGCGCTATCTTGTCTGAATATTCTCCAACACCATCTTGTGTAAGATGGAGCCTGGTATGATGAGGATAGCTGAGATTTTCTTACTCTATATTGGGATTGGCAAGATCGTTGATGTCAGTGAGTTTGAGGATGCTCATTTGGAGTTAGATGCTAACATGGGAGCTCTCTTTGCTCACTATTTGGAGACTTTGAGGATGACAAAGCCTTTTGCTGGAGAGGCGACGAAGACGGAGTCGATTGGGAGTCTCTTAACTCCCATCTTTGATCACTTTGGGCTTGACAGGAGTCAGATGAGCATTTGTACTAAGAAGCTCACCATGGACTTCACGCATTGATAGGTCAGGTTTTAATCCCTATTCTAACTGCAAGTGCACAGCAATATCAATGTAGTATATAGGGTTATCGAATCCACAGGAACACTGGTCTTGATAGATCAGAACGGAAGAGATTAATACTAGGAAGAAAGCAAATTGTTGTAAAGTAAATAGCAAGGCGAGAAAGTAAATCAGTAGCAGGAATTTGTTGTGAAAGCAATAAACTAAAAGCGCTAAGTCTAGGGAATTCTCAGGAAATCAGACAAGCAGACAAGTTAATCAGTCATGATCAAATTAAACTCAGTTCTAGAACTCAAATCACGGAAATAGAATTAACCAAATCTCTTTGCAAAAATCCTCTAAGTCTAAGTGCAGTAATCCAAATCTCTTTGCAATTACTAACAGATTAAACCAGCATTAATTTCAAGTTCGATATGTTCACAATTAAACTAAACCAAATCTCTTTGCGAATAGTTTAATTGCTCAACCTAAATAGTTCATATTCTAAACCACACTCTCGTGTCGTATTTAGCAATCTAAGGTCTAGATTCTAATTGATCAGGTTAGAACTAGCATTAAGCACAATTTAGATCGAAGAACATTCTAATCATGTGAATCCTTAACTGAATTAAACAAGTCTAGCAAGTCATCAAATCCTTAATGAGAAACCCTAAACCTAACTATGAATCTACTCAGACATGATTAATGAAACAGAAATCATAGAATAAATAGATTGCATATAAGAAATTAAATAGATAAAGGGGTTCGAAATCTTCTCCATAATAGATGAAGTACAGGATTAGATCAGCCCCAAAAGATCTAAAAATCTCTTAGCTCTAAGTATGAAAGCGTATCTAAAATAAAAGCCAAAACACTAAACATATAGGCATAATCTCGGCTGGGGCTTCTGTGTAAATACTGGAACTATTCTGGGCTTCTCTGCAAATCTTCATAACTTTGTTAAACCGCCGCGTACGGCCCATCTCGCTAGTGTGTCGATCGACACCAAAGGTGTGTCGATCGATGCATGATCATCAAATCGGGCAGTGAGTTGAACTCTCGGCCAAAATGCTCCAAAAGTCCCAAAATACTCCAATTATCTCCAATTAGCTCCAAACCTGATTAAACCTGTAAAAGACTCTAAAATAACACAAAAGACACTAAAAACACATCTATATCATGGCATAAAATGGGTAAAAACCATGATATATCAACTCCCCCACACTTAGCCTTTGCTTGCCCTCAAGCAAAACAGAGAACTAAAATGCAGTGAAGAGGTTTGAAAACTCTTCAGAAACTCTTTTCATTTTAGAAGCAGCAACACTCAGATTCCCCTTAGTAAACCACATGAAAGAATCAACCTGCAGACATCAAGACCAACATATACTTCCCCCACACTTAGCAACTGTCCTAAGTAAACTCCACAATCACATTCAAGCATTCAAATTCTCCCTACTGACTTCTGCAAGTATTTAAGTGCGGTCTCACCTAAGGAGTATCGATCAAAGGCACATGGATTCTTACCTTATCAGCTCTAGACCACCATACTATCTTTCTCTAGTCCCTTTCTTCTCTTTCCCTTCCTTAGCATTCTGATTTTTCCCCTTGGGGTATCATTTTATTTTTTTTATCAGTGCTCTTCCCGTTAAGGGGTGTGCCTTGGACACATTCCATGGATGCATAAGAGATAATAGTGTTTGCTACTATTCCCATGACCACTTCGGAGTTACTAACTCATCCTCAGTTTATTATCTTTTTTTTTATTTGGAAGGGGAGAAGGGAACTAGATAGGACAAGTTTACAGGCTGTGTCAGAACTAACAAGGGAATCCGACACAAAGTATACCAAGCCCTTAGGTGAGAAAATCTAAGTCAGTATTAGGGTGAAGTCAGTAAAAGGATCCTCTGATACCTGAAGTGATGTGGGTGTCCTTAGTAGGTTGATCCGTGTCTGGGTTTTCTAATAGTCAGAGATAATCTGCAGCTTCATCCCAATGGTTACTTAAGTTCCTGCAAGTGCTACTAATCTTCTCAAAAAATCATTGTTTCTTACTTAAACAAATTTTGACTCAATAAAACAAAAATTTTGAAAAATTTAACTGACTCTAAGAAAACAAAAGAAAGAAGTTAGTAGAATCTCCCCCACACTTAAGACACACTGTCCCCAGTAGTGTCAAGCGAAGGATTGGCAAAATAAAAGAAAGAAAATAAAATTTGTTTATGGAATGGTTGAGTTCTCTCGGGTTTTACCTCTGTCGCATTCAGGCATCGATCGTTGCACTAAGTGCATCGACCGTTGCTAGGCGATTTTTCGTGTATAATCGATCGTTGCTCAGGACCGCAACGATCGCTGCAATGCGATTTCTGTCGTATTGTGACGATCGACACAGTGGTGTGTCGATCGACGCACTGCGATTTAATCGGAGACCTGCAAACAAAAACTCACCAAAACCAGAAACAAGCGTAAAATCCTACAAAAACACTAAAATCAAAATGCAAAAACGAAAACAGTGGGTTGCCTCCCACTCAGCGCTTGTTTAAGGTCATTAGCTTGACCGGACGAACAAGATCTTTCAGGCACCAAGAGAACCTGACAGAGACTTTTTCTGTCTCCGTTCAAGTCTCCTCATCCAGGGTGGCGAGTAGGCTGTCATAGAATGCTCGTGTCCAAGAAAAGATGGAGTAAAATGCGCTCCAGGATCTATAATCACAGTGTCATCCGGCTGCTCATCACCTGCTTCCATGATGGTAAATGTCTGCCCATCTATCAGTGGTCTTCGCAGCTTGTCCATCTCATAACGCAGCGGCTCATCTCCCAGATGGAGGTCTATCAGGCTGTTCCTAACATCAATTACCGCTCCCGATGTAGCCAAAAATGGTCTTCCAAGTAGTAACGCTTCATCCGGATCACAGTCATATTTCAGCACTAGGAAGTCTGTTGGAACTAAATAGTTTCCAACTCTCACCGGGATGTCCTCAAGAAGTCCTTATGGGACTCTTATAGACTGATCAGCGAGGACAAGAGAGGTCCTAGTAGGCTTAAAATCCAGCATTCCCAGCTTCTCTGCCACAGAATATGGCATAAGGCTTCCAGCAGCTCCTAAATCACAAAGAGAGCGCCTAAAACTATCTTCGAAAATAGAACAGTTAAGCACAAAGACTCCAGGGTCTGGCAGCTTCTTCGGGATCTTAATCAGCAGAACATCACTAATATGTTGAGGAACTATAATCACCCAGTCTCTCAGCTCCTCATCTAAAGGCAACATTTTGTTCAAATACCTCTGCACACATGGGTGATATGGTGGATCATCAGAGGATGAAATTTCTTCCAACTCTTCACCAATCTCCTCTAGCTTCTCAAGCTCTTCAATTTCCTGCTTAATTACTTCAGACACTGAGGAGTGTTGTCTAATGATTTGCGCATAGATTTCCTGTTGAGAAATCTCAGAGACTCCAAAGAATAAGCTATCAAGGTTCAAATCTGCATCAATACCATAATCATTCGGCAAGTCTGTCTGTTCACGACTTGCATCGACCGACACTAGATGTGTGTCGATCGATGCAACACTGTTTTCACAGTTTTCACCCGAGAGATTTTCTCCAAAATCCGAGATTTCTTCTTCTTTCACCAATTCAGCTGTACTTAGCTCAAATTTTTCACCTAGGTGAGATCCATCATTAATGTACACAGACCAGGCTTTAATATGAGTGTCTGCTACTCCTTTTCCTTTCATAGAGCTGGAAATCTGATTCACCTGAGTATCCAACTCTTCATGTGAGTGTTCATAGACTCGATCTTTCCATTGAGATCCTCGTAGACAGCATCTAACTTCTTGTTGCTCTCCACAGTAATCTTGGTCTGACTCTCCATAAGTTGTTCCATCATTGCTTCTATTCTATTCTCATGAGCTGTAGGTGCAGGAGGAGTCTGATAAGATGAAGATCCATAGGTTCTCTGAGTACATTGTCCAAAAGGCTTCTGAAAACCACTTGTCTGTCCAAAACCAGCTGAGCTCTGATTGCCTGCGAAGTCACTCTTCTGTCCTCCACTGAAGAATCTGTTTCCCTGCTGATTACCAAATCTGTTACCTTGGAAACCAGATCCTCCAATGTAATTCACATCTTCTTCCTGAGTGTCCTCCTCAGTCTGAATTACTTCTACATCTTGTGCAAAGTGGACAGCCTTCTTACCAATCAGGAGATTGCAGATTGTGTCCATTCTAGATCTCAATTCAGCCATCTCTGTATTCTCTACACTTCCACCAGATTTCTTCCTCCTCTCATCCATAGTCTTGCAACTGTTGCTGCTCACTAGGTTCTCAATCAACTGCTTAGCTTGTGCAGGAGTTCTGGTGTTGAAGTTTGCATTACTGGAGTTATCCAGCGCAGACTGATATGGCAGATCTATGCCTCTGAAGAAGATACCTAACAATGTGACCTCAGTGAATCCATGGTGTGGGCAGTCACGCTGGTACTTCCTAAATCTCATCCAAGCAGTCTTAAGTGGCTCAGTAGGACATTGGGTAAATGTCAGAATGTCCTGTCTAGACTGATCAGAACACGCATCATCATAGAAGTGACGCAGAAACTCACTCTTCAGGGCTGCCCAAGTAGTATACTCAGCCATGCAGCAGCGTCTCCAGCGAGACTGTATGGAAAGAGCTTGAGGAACAGATAATCTTGGCAGACTCCATCATACTTCATGCCATTGATTAGGTCCTCAAACGTATCAATGTGATCCATAGGCTGCTCTGTAGGATGACCATGGAATGCATTCTGTCTCATCAGCGAGTAGTAGATGGTCTTGATCTCAAAATCATCCCTCTCAAAACCAGGAAGAATTAGAGCTGACCGGTTTGCATGAAACTCATCCGGTCTGTTGTAGTCAGCTAAGGTTCTCTCATGGACAACCATCTCTCTACCCTGGGCCTGTCTTGGCGCTTGGTTCTGCTCCTGTTGCAGTGGCTCAGGAGGGTCAGGGATGACATTCCCTTCAGCATCAACCCTTTGCCAAGCAGCATTGTACGGGTTGTTATCTTGGTCCCTCAGAGTACCTTGAGCATCGCGTACTAGAATCAGCCTCTGTGCTACCATTCTTTCTCTTCTTTCTCTTCTGTTAGTCCTCTCTAGACGTCCAAGTTCTTCAAGATCGAGATTGATTAGGCATAATTTCGGATTACTTCGAGTTTCATGCTTCTGTATAAACTGTCTGTAATCGTCAAGCAACGATCGATGCTAACAGTGCAACGATCGATTCAATCTCAAATCGCTTAGTGACGATCGACACAAGAGGTGCAACGATCGACGCAAGGCGAAATCGGTACCTGCGACAGAGAGAAAACAGAGAAGAAATCAGTAAAATAAAAACGAAAATAAAAACAAAAATAAAAATTCCTAGTAAGAACCCTAAGTTCGGTCCTATCGAAGACTCTAAGAGTCCCCGGCAACGGCGCCAAAAACTTGATAGGTCAGGTTTTAATCCCTATTCTAATTGCAAGTGCACAGCAATATCAATGTAGTATATAGGGTTATCGAATCTACAGGGAAACTGGTCTCGATAGATCAGAACGGAAGAGATTAATACTAGGAAGAAAGCAAATTGTTGTAAAGTAAATAGCAAGGCGAGAAAGTAAATCAGTAGCAGGAATTTGTTGTGAAAGCAATAAACTAAAAGCGCTAAGTCTAGGGAATTCTCAGGAAATCTGACAAGCAGACAAGTTAATCAGTCAGGATCAAATTAAACTCAGTTCTAGAACTCAAATCACGGAAATAGAATTAACCAAATCTCTTTGCGAAAATCCTCTAAGTCTAAGTGCAGTAATCCAAATCTCTTTACAATTACTAACAGATTAAACAAGCATTAATTTCAAGTTCGATATGTTCACAATTAAACTAAACCAAATCTCTTTGCGAATAGTTTAATTGCTCAACCTAAATAGTTCAGATTCTAAACCACACTTCGTGTCGTATTTAGCAACCTAAGGTCTAGATTCTAATTGATCAGGTTAGAACTAGCATTAAGCACAATTTAGATCGAAGAACATTCTAATCATGTGAATCCTTAACTGAATTAAACAAGTCTATCAAGTCATCAAATCCTTAATGAGAAACCCTAAACCTAACTATGAATCTACTCAGACATGATTAATGAAACAGAAATCATAGAATAAATAGATTGCATATAAGAAATTAAATAGATAAAGGGGTTCGAAATCTTCTACAAAATAGATGAAGTACATGATTAGATCAGCCCCAAAAGCTCTAAAAATCTCTTAGCTCTAAGTATGAAAGCGTATCTAAAATAAAAGCCAAAACTCTAAATATATAGGCATAATCTCGGCTGGGGCTTTTGTGTAAATACTGAAACTATTATGGGCTTCTCTGCAAATCTTCATAACTTTGTTAAACCGCCGCGTACGGCCCATCTCGCTAGTGTGTCGATCGACACTAAAGGTGTGTCGATCGATGCATGATCATCAAATCGGGCAGTGAGTTGAACTCTCGGCCAAAATGCTCCAAAAGTCCCAAAATACTCCAATTATCTCCAATTAGCTCCAAACCTGATTAAACCTGTAAAAGACTCTAAAATAACACAAAAGACACTAAAAACACATCTATATCATGGCATAAAATGGGTAAAAACCATGATATATCACGCATCTGAAGAGCAGTCAGTGGATCAAGGGAGACACCAATGGGAAGTAGTTCTGGTGGAGATTCCATGACATATCTGGCGTTGAGCGCCTCTTTCCTCTCCCATGGACTAAGCTCACAGGCATCACTGATGATCCTCTCTCACTTTCATTCCAGCCTAATGTGGAGCTTTGTAGGGATGCTCTGCGCCGAGCTACTGTGCTTCGAGGCGCATCTTCTGGAGTTGTTGCTTCTGCTGCTGAGCATGAGGATGTCCCTGCTGCTTTTACAGACGAGACCTATGGGTTTCCCGTGCCACCAATGCCACCAGAGGACATGCCACCAGCACATTTTCAGAAGTGGACAGCAGGTGTCCTAAAGGGCATCTGGAAGACAATGCATCACATGTCTCGCCAGCGATCTCAGAGTGTGCATCACCCGCAGCCACGACGTCGCGCACCTGCGCCAGCTCCTACGCACATCAGCTCAGAGGAAGAGGAAGTAGAGGTAGCTGCTAACTCAGATGATATGGATGATGGGGACTCCCATGAGTTCTAGTCTTTCTGCTGCTACTGGTTTTGTTTTTCTTTATCCTTTTTTGAGTCATTTTTATGTTTCTTTTGAGTCAGTCTGTTAGTCTTCTTTGCTTGGAACCTTGACTATTTGAGTTTATGCACATTCATTGTTGTTTTTGATGTGATTTTGAGTGGTCTAACGCAGCTAACAGGTGAGAAAATTGAGTGCTAACTCGTGATCTTAACCACATACAGATTTACCATCCTGCGTATGCTCACACGAGCTCAATGTCGGTTGACACTAAGCTTAGTATCGGTCGACATCGGCCGTGTACAGGTTCGGATTTTTAACTCAAAATATCTATGTTTCCAATATGCTTTATACCGATCTCATGCTACAATTGCACTGGGGACAGTGCAGTTTAAGTGTGAGGGAGGTGGCTACTGACATTGTGTTTTGTTTTCTTAGAGTCAGTCCCATGTTTTCACTAGTTTTCAAAATTGTTTTATTGAGTCAAAATTTGTATGAAACTATGATTTTTCGAGGAAATTTTTCGCTGCAACATGAACTAAGTGACCATTGGACAGACTTGCAGAAGCTCTATGACTATTAGAAAATCCCAAACGGATCAGCTTACCAAGAACACCCATATCTAACCAGGTATTCAGAGGATCCATCACTAGTCTCACATTGAATCTTGATTTTAATTTCTCACTTAGGGGCTTGGAAATATTTGGGTCGGATTCCTTTGATGTGTTTGGCACAGCCTATGATCCTGTTCTAAAGTATGGTTTCTGATTTTCCCCTCCTTTGAAAGTAAAAAAAAAAAAGAGATAAAAACCGAGGATAAGCTAGTAGCTTCGAAGTGGTCACGACAGTGGTAGAGACCCCTATTACCTCCTGTGTATCCATGGAAAGATCCAAAGTTAAACCCCAATAAAAGGGAAGAGCACTGATAGAAAAAATAAAATGATACCCAGTGGGGAAAAATCAGTGCTAAGGGAGAAAGGGAAAGAAAGAAACCAGAAACCGACAGTTTGGTGGTCAGACACTGAATCGGTTGAGTCCATGTGTCCTTTGATTCGATACTCCCTCAGTGAGACCGCACCTAATTGTATACAGAGGCTAGTGTGGTGAACTTGAATGTCCTAACTTGATTGTGGAGTTTACTTGGGACAGTTGCTAAGTGTGGGGGAAGTATATTGTGGTCTTGAGTTCTGTAGGAAAGTTTTCAGTGGTTTACTAAGTGAATGTGAATGCAAAAGTTCCTAGGACGAAATGAGTTTTTGTGCTTTCAAACCTCTTTTATTATGCTTTGGTTCTTTACTTGCTTGAGGGCAAGCAAGAGCTAAGTGTGGGGGAGTTGATATATCATGGTTTTTCTAGGTTTTCAACCATGATATAGATGTATATATTGAGTCTTTAACCTGGTTTTTAGAGTCTATTGAGTCTTTTACAGGTATGCTTGCGTTTCGAGCAAAGGATGGAATTATAGGACGTTTCTGGTGATTTGTGCAACAAGTTGAAGTTGGTCTCTCGACCACGATTGAGTGTCGACCGACACTGACTTCGATGTCGGTCGACACTGAGCGTGACAGAACTATGCCCGAGAGTTGAAGACGATTTTTGAAGATTTGCAGAATTATCCAGAAGTTTTCCCTAATTCTAAACTGACCCCAAAACGTGTTTAGAGAGTTTAATTAGGTTTTCAGGCTCATTCATTCTTTTATCTTGTTCTTACTTTGTTCTTGCTTGAGAGATTGAGAGATATTGAGTTGGGGCTGATTCTTGCTACTTGTAACCCTCGAGAGAAGAATTTTGAACCCCTTTTACTTTTATCTATTCAGTTTCTGGTTTTCTATTCATGATGTGTTGTTTGATTACTGATATGTCTGAGTAGTAACCTAGTTAGATTTAGGAATTCTCACAAAGGTTTTATGCTTGCTTGATAATTGATTGATTAGGATTCACCAACTGTTTGTTCATCACCTAAGTGTGCTTAATACTGAATTTTGGACTGATCACCTAGGGTTTAGATCTAAGATAATTAACAATAGCGCGAGAGTGTGAGTTATAATCTGAACAAACTTAGTGTGAGCAATTTGACTAGATACAAAGAGATTTGGTTTAGGAAAATTGTGAACCGATAGAACCTTTTCTTAATGCTTTTTTAGAACTCTAGGATCACAAAGAGATTTGGATCACTAGTGCTAGATATAGAAATAATCTCAGCGAGAGTTGGATTATTTAGCATTGTGTTTCTAGTTCTTGAACCTGTGTTTAATCTGAATCCGGTTAGTTAAGTATCTTGCATAGCATAATTCCCGAGAACATCCTAAGTCTGACACCCTTCTCTTATTGAAAACACATTCTAGTTTACTTGCTCTTGTTTACTACTTTCTCTGGATTTGATTTAGCTTAACTTGAATACATATAATCTATCGTGTGACTGTGAGTCCTTGTGGATTCGATACCCTGAAATACTACAATAGCATAAATGTGCACTTGCAGTAGAATAGGGATAAAACTAGAACCTATCAAAGTCCGTTTGGGCAACTGGAATTCCTAAATTACGAATTTGCCCCTTTTTGGCCAAGGTAAGGACCGAATGTAATCCCTTGCCTATTCCATTTCAATTCCGGACGCAAGTCCTTCGTAAATTTCATCTTTCCTAGGTAGTTAGGATTGGTAATGTGCACTATGTGATTGATTGTTGAATGTAGAATGGCTAGGTTATCCCTAAACCGAAAACGTTGCTTGTGTATGATGGCTATGTGTGGCAGAACTGTTTTAGGGATTGAGTGACAGGGTGCGTAGCGGAATTGTGAGCGTCCTTGATCATCTGAGGAGGGTCCTGGCGAGCCCTCCCGTGGTGGTGTGTTGTGGTTCGAATGTTCGCGAGCCATTTATTTGCTGTGGAAAGGGCGTAATGGCCGGTCCGTGGGGTGCGGTTAGGGGAAGGCAGCTTTATATCCGCAACCATAGACATGTAGTTATTTGTAGGTTGAGTATAATGTGCCTGCAAGCATTGCGTGTAAGGTGATATTAGCTTAGAAATTGTTTCGTAGTTGTGTGGCGTAAGCCGGATTCCTTAGTCCGCCCTCACTGGATAATTGTGTTTGAAACAATTACTCAGGCCTCTCTTTTCCTTTCCCGTGCCCTTTCCCCTTGCAGGTCCGGATGCAGGATTGATGATTGATCGATGCTATTGGTGGATTTGAACCGAAAAAAGCCCGCATGATTCCTGGGACCAGATTGAGAAGGCAGCCAGTTGGACCATTTCGGTTCAACGGGTGTCCTAATGCCGCGTCTCCAATTCGCCGGGAGACGAATGTCACATGCTTGATCTCCAAATGGCAGAGATGGACGGCTATGAAGTGGCCATGAGGATCAGGAGCCGATCTTGGCCGTTGATTGTGGCAATGACTGTGAGCTTGGACGAAGAAATGTGGGACAAGTGTGTGCAAATTGGAATCAATGGGGTTGTGAGAAAGCTGGCGGTGTTAAGGGCTATGGAGACTGAGCTCCGGAGAGTGTTGTTGCAAACTGACCAACTTCTCTAGTTGATCTCATTTTCTTATCTACATTCGATTTTTTTTTACAACATTTTTTCACACCATAGATTATATTAAATGTCTAAAAGAAAATTCATGAAATTTTTACTCGCAATTTTTTTTTTTGCTTAAATATTTACTCACTTTGTAAATTTAGAGAGAAAAAAAAAACAATAATTTATCGAAAAGTTTGTGACTTTATTAGTTACCAGTTAAAATTAGTATATATTATAAAATGTTAGATACATGTCCCTGGTAGGCTTGGGACGGATCCGGATATCCGGTTTTTTTGAGGTATCCGGATCCGGATCCGGTTCCACCGGATATGCAATATGATTATCCGGATCCGGATTCGCTTGTTTCGGATATCCGGTTTTCGGGTATCCGTAATAATACCGGATATCCGCGGATATCCACGGATATCCGGATCCGATATGAAATTTAACTAAATTTTTTAGAGTTTACATTTTTCACACAAAATATAATAGCAAAAGATCATATGTGATGATATGATAGCAAAAGATCATTGTGAAAAAGATTAAAAAAAATAACTTAACTAACAAAAGATCAAGTAACATAAGATAAAAAAAGCAAAAGAGGTTGTATTTTCAAGTCCATGTCTATCTTCTGCATTACGACTGTTTATATGACTGAAAAAAATTTATATGACTGAATTAATACATGTCAACTTCTGTATTAATTGCATATGTGTTTATATGACTGAAAAACAGCTAAAATTACGGTTGGATTTTCTACCCATCAAAAATTTCAAGCTTAACAAACAATATACAATCATGATCGCAACTAGTGTTAACTTCCAAAATGATTACACGCACTAAGCACTCATTTGTACATATCCATTACCCTTATGGACATATATAATTACATGTTTCCATAATTTATGGTTAATACAAAAAAATTTGGGATGTTTACTATAACATATATAATAATAAAAATATTATAATATAATACAAACGGATATCGGATATCCGGTTCTGAAATTTTCTATTATCCGGATCCGGATCCGGTTCCGACGGATCCATGATTTTACTATCCGGATCCGGATCCGACACTCCGGATATCCGCTTTTTCGGAGCGGATCCGGAGCGGATACCGGATCGGATCTGGATCCCGGATAATAATCCCAGCCCTAGCCCCTGGACTAGTGAAGATTGAACTAAACTGGACATTCCTCGAGCCTATTAAACTAAAGAAACTGCATAAAATAAAGTAGATTTAGATTGGATTTGCAGAAAGTGAATCTATGGAGTGTTCTGGGTTTACACAACTTGCTAGTATATACTATTTTATATTCAAATCCATCTGTGTGTAATAATAATAATACATTTGCTTCTTCGAACCAGAAAATCTATGTAGAATAGTATAAAATCATTAGTAAGAACTTAAAATCATTGGGGAAATTGCTTAAAATGCCCTCAAATTTGATTTTAAATAAAAGTGTACCCCCAAACTTGAATCAAATATAAAACTGGTTTTGCAGCCTTATGAAATTACCGCGATGTCCTTATGATCAATCAAAAAAACGTCAAACGCAATTACCATTATAACCTTTGACTATTTCAGACTTCTATGAATATAAATGATGCATTGGACACTACCAATTCAAAGAAATACAAAATATATACCAAGGACATCTGCAAGAGCAACCTCATTTTTGAGATTGCAAAAAGTAAAATTTGAGGTTTGAGGGAGTTTTGTTCCCAGAGTGAACTTTAAATTTTTTCTTTACAAAAATATATAATTGTATTACGATCCCTATAATTAATATTAATTAGTAAATATCAAAATACTTTCATAATTAACTATAAAACACACATTACAGAAATATCATACGTACAATTAATAAATAAAAGTTACATGATATTATAAACTTATGTGATATTGATTTCTATAAACATATAGATGGTTTCTATAAATATATATATGTTATATATGAACGTATATATGGTACGAATGTACAAGTTAAGCTTTCTTTAGATATATGTCATTCATTAGATCTCACGTATATCATCAATCGTAAGATTAGAAATATATCCACTTTATAATAATTTATGTATAATTTACTTCAATCGTAAGATTAGAAATGTATGCATGATTTATATGAAGTAAATATACTTCTATTAAATGTTAAAAAACTATATTTATATTATATGTAATTTTATTGTTGTGTAAATTTTATTTTTTTATTGTTTTGAGAATTTGTCGCTATTAATGTTTTATTTTAATTCTAAAGTTTATTTATAATTATATGTGAGGTAATTAATTTAATAATCATATATCTAAGAAATTTATGAGATATATAATTTTGGACTATAATAATAAAGAAAAATAAATAAAATAATAATTTGTGAAACCAAACTTCTAAAGACTAAAATAAAAAGTGTGAGATTGTGAATAGTAAAACCTCAAATTTGAGGTAGACTATTCACAACCTCAAAATTTGAGATTTTTTTGTTTTTAAGGTTGCTTTTGGAAATGCCCTAAAGTTTAGGCCAAATTACTGTTACGGACAAAACAAAAAAATATAAAAACCGCAATTATCATTATAACATTCGTGCTACTGCGGACTTCTTTGGAAGTCTACCAGAAGACTTTTGGATAAATCTAAAAGTAAATAAATTTTAATTTTTAGTTTTAAATAATATAGAAATTTTTTTGGTAAATTTGTTTATACATAAATTATATATAAACAAATTTTATGTACGAAAATTTTACAATTCATAAAACTAATCGAAATAAACCATGTAAGTTAAATTAGGTTATACCCTCCCCAGAAAACAAATTCAAAGACTTCTCGAGAAGTCTGAACTACACTACAAGAAAAACTGTTTTTAGCCACGAACGAGCCACGAACAGTTCGTGGCTAAGAATTTTCCAGCCACGAATAGCTACGAACCAGCCACGACTGCAAAAAATCAAGGTTCGTGGCTAATTCGTAGATATTCGTGGCTGTTTAGCCACGAAAAAAATATTTGTGGCTATCCGTGGATAATTAGCCACAAATAGCCACGAACTATTCGTGGAAGAGAATAGCCACAACTAGCCACGGAGATATTTGTGGCTACCTAGCCATGATCTGAAATCGTAGCTATTTGTGGCTAATTTAGCCACGAATAGCCATGATATTATCGTGGAAGAGATTAGCCACGAAATAGCCACGAATAGCCACGATTTTATTCGTGGCTATTTCAAACCCTAAACCCTAAACCCTAAATATACCCTAAAACCCCAAACTCAAAATCTTAAACTCTTAATCATAAACTATAAAATCAAAATACAAATCATTAGTTATATATACATAAAACTATTATTTCAAATTCAATACCACAATATTCATATCCTAAATTATATAAACATATACATATAAAACCTTAAACTATAACCAAAAATCTAATAACTAAAACTCTAAAAACTATAATATACCTAAATTAAGATTCAAAACTTATAAAAAGAACTTTTATTTCCAAATCTACTACTTTCAAATCCAATACCACATATTCATATCCTAAACAACTCATAACCCCTAAACAAACCATAAACTCTAAAGTATAAACAAAAATATAACTAACAAAACTCTAATTCCTATAATATATTCATATTAAAAATTTAATACTTACAAAATTTATAACTCCAAACCCTAGTTATAGACACACAACTAATATTTAATAAATTTTTTGTCTCACAATTATAGATTTAAAACTCTAAACCCCAAATAAACCCTAAATAAACCGTAAAACCCTAAACTCCAAACTCATTTTAACAACATTTTAAATACTATAACATATTCAAAACTAATATTCAACACTTATAAACTTTTAAATCATATACCCTAAACCATAATTAAACTCTAAAATTTAAATTTTTAATCATAAACTATAAAACTAAACTCTTACCCTTCAAACCCTAATTTAAAAAAAATTATTATTATAAACAAGAATCTAAATAAAGCCTAAACTATAAAAAAAATCTAATTGATAAAGAGTTTATTGGTTGTAAAATAATTTAATTTCTATTGGTTGTAAAATAATTTTGTAAAATGATTTTATAATTAGTGTAAGACTTTAATTCTTATTGGTTGTTAGAGGAAGGCAAGGATTGGGATCTCCTTTAATCTCAACCATTAGATCTAAGATCAATATTAGATCTAGTGGACATAAATTAATGCTCTTTAAACCTAATCTTTTCCTCTTTCTTCAACCCATCAGCCGTTCAACTCTTGAACCTTCCTCTTCCTCTTCAATTTTTTTTTTGTCAGGCGCACATATTCTTCTTCTCTCTATTTTCTCAGGCTTTAATCATTTCTTCTCAAAATCGTGTGGGAAAATTCGATTTGGGTTTCGTGTCTCTGTGTGTTCGCATCTGATTGAGAGCAAGGTGAGACCTTTTCTGGTTTTCTTCTATTTTGCATATGATTGTTTGCTTAGATAATGAGACCTTTATGTGGAGGTCACAAACAATTGTTTGTTGCAGACAGTGGTTCCTCCGTCTACGTCGCATCTCAGAAGGTGGAGGTCGAGCCGGCTTCAGGTCACAGCTCTCGTCGCCGGAGCTTCAGCTAGAGAGGCAAAGACAGGGGCAGCGAAGAAACGAAGCAGCAGCGGTGGTCGAGGATGCTTCCCGGAAACAGCCTCCGATGTCTCGATATCCGACAGAGGCTCGATCTCGTTGTTGATTCGGCAAGTTTGACCACCGGAGAAGACGAAGAGTGGCGGTGGTGGTGGTTCGGCTGTGGTGGTGGCGGTCTGTAAAAGGAGAAGGTGGTGGTGGTTCGGCTATGGGTGGTGGTTACGGAGACGGAGGCCGCCGGTGATTCATACATGAATATATATATATATATATATATATATATATGTATGTATATGTATATTGTATTTGTATTGTATTTTGTATTTGTATTGTATTTTGTTATAAATAAAAAAATAAAGATTTTATTTTTTGTATTTTTATATTTTTTTTTGTTTTTTTGTAACTATATAGCTACGACTATATCGTGGCTAGACGTGGTAAATATCCACGAATAAGGTCGTGTCTATTCGTGGCTAAAATCCACGAATATATCGTGGTTAGTCGTAGCTAAATAGCCACGAATAGGTTCGTGGCTACACCGTGGCAAGGTTTCTACGACTAGCCACGAATAGTCACGGTTAAACATTAGCAACGAGCTCGAAGCTACGAAATATTTTCGTGGCTATTTGTAGCTAAGGGTGAATTAGCCACGGATTTTTGGCTCTAGCCACGAAAAAATTCGTGGCTAAATACAATTTTTTTTGTAGTGAAGAAAATCTTAAATTTAAATTATAAAACTAAAAAAAAATTATGTTAAATAAATTTATACATAAATTAAATATAAACAATTTTGAAGTTTATAAAATTGCTTTTAACAAAACTGGAACATATTAAACCATATGATTTCAAATAGGGTATAAACCACAAACAAAAAATTATATGGAACATTTGCATATATATTTAGGGTTAAATTAAAGGTTTTAACATTTTCAGTTGAAATGTTAAACTTGCATATACTTGTTATATTTCGAAATGTTAAACAGTTTCGATGTTTGTTATACGGTTTCATATTTTTGTCTATTAAATGGTAATTAGTCCATTTATTGTTTAGAAGAAGTCTTCTACAGAATAAAATCTTAAAAATTTAAATTAAAAATTAGAAAACACATATTTTCTTAAATATTTTAATACATAAATTAAATATAGACAATTTTGAATTTTATAAAATTAAATTTCATAAAATTGAAACAATTAAACCATATGATTTCAAATATGTGTAAACCATAAAAAAAATGTTTATATGGAACATTTATATTTAGGGTTACAATTAAGATTTTAAGATTTTTCAATTGAAATATTAAACTTGCATATACTTGATAAATTTCGACTATATAAAACGGTTTTGAGTTTGTTATCAGTTTTGCTTTATAATTTTGCTTATTAAGTGGTAATTAGTCCATCGAGGGTTTCAATGCTTTTTGAGAAGTCTATTCCAAAATAAAATCTTAAATTTAAATTAGAAAATTAGAAGAAAAATATTTTGTTAAATATTTTGTATACATAAACTAAATATAGACATTTGAGAAGTATATAAATTAAATATCATAAAATTGAAACAATTAAAACCATATGAGTCAAAATGGGAAGTAAAACACAAACAAAAGGTTTATATGAAACATTTACATATATCTTTAAGTTGAATTTGGGATTTTAAGATTTTTCATTTGAAATATTAAATTTGCAGGACTTGTTAGATTTCGACTATATAAAACAGTTTTGATGTTTGTTATTAGTTAAAGTTCAAATAAGTTTTCTTATACCAAAATTTTAACCTAACCGAAGATTTTTCCCAGCTACATAAGTGAAATTTACTAAGAATTCTCATGAAGTCTACATTCAGACAGCAAATTTTTGAATTTTTTTAAGTTGATTTTTTTTAATTTTTCCAATTCCCGCTTTACTTTGAAAATTTGGATTATTGTGAGTACAAAACAAAGCAAGTCTCAAGAAGCCAAATAAGACTTGAAGTGTACATTTAGATTGCATATGAAGTCTGTAAAGTTGAGACTTCTTTGAAAACCAAGCCTAAGGGATTATAATTTTACACATGACCCGAAAAAAATTTCTTTAAAAAATTAGCTTAAACCGAAAATTTACCAAATCTAATTTTAACATAACCAAAATTCAACCCCATATGTATTTAAAAAATTGACCCGTCTAAACCTAATTTTGCGTCAAAGAAAAAAAACAGCCATCCGACACAAAAACTACCGACCACTCCCTCTCTCTCTTAAATGTTCTCTCCAAAACACATATGAGCCAAAACTTTGTGTTGACGAAGCTTTGAAGCAGCCGGTAAACCTCAAGCTATCTCAACTCTCGTCTCTCTCTCTCTCTCTCTCTCTCTCTCTCTCTCTCTCTCTCTCTCTCTCTCTCTCTCTCTCTCTCTCTCTCTCTCTCTCTCTCTCTCTCTCTCTCTCTCAAACCAGATCTTGGGTAGGCTGAAGAACAATCTATGGATCCTCCTCAAATGTCTGTTATACAATACGAAGAAGAAGGAGAAGAAGAAACAAAGCATTATAATTCTAAAAGATTCACATTAACTATTCTTCTTCTCAAACCTATGACTCTTCCATTGCCATTAATCTTCGTCTTCTTCACCCATTTCCCTGTTTCTCGTAAAAATATCCCAATTTTTCTCTCTCGAACAGATCTAATTGAATACTACACTGTGTGATGATTTGAGGATTTTTTTTTGTTATCTAAAGAGGAGTTAAATCGACGAGTTTCATTATGGAGAACAAATGTGAATACACAGTCTGGTCGGGATGTTCCGTATGTGTTTGTGAAAGCAAGCCTTGACAAGAGCATTCGCTTTGACTAATGGTAACAGATTCAAGTCACACTTGAGGAGCCAAAAGCAATGGGAGAGATATTATTTTTTTGGAAGTAGATTAGATATTTTCTCATTTTAGTAGCCTTTTTACTGGTTATTGGTCTTTCATTGAACTCATTGTATTTTATGAATCTAAAAATTTGTATGAACCTAAGTCTCGAAATTTTAAGATGATTTACTATCAAAGATTCATTGCCAGTTTTATCGATTTTAAGCATTTCTAGCGTCAACGACCAATTCAATGTCAAAGTGTGATTTTGAAGCAAATACACCAGGTAAAAGGGTCACCAACATATTAAAGAGAGAGCGTTAAAGTCACTATAGTTTTCGAATAATATGTTCAGATTTTTATTAGTCACCTTAATTTCACATACTATGTTCAAAATTTGTATTAATATACGATCATTCGAAGAATAATAAACTGTGGATCTTTGTTCAAATACTTGTATGATTCTTAACTTAGTTATTTTAACAAAATAAACCACTCATGCTGCAAACAAACTCTTCATTGTGAAGTCTGATAAATATGAGTTAAAAGCCTACTAACTCAATAAAATTGCACTATTCTCTGTGCCATCTCAACGAGTTCACAATGTGTACAACAATCTCACAAATAAAACATTCTCCCTTTTTCACATTATCCACCACAAAATGCCATTTCTAGTCTCTTATCACCCATTCTCTGTAGACAACAGGTGACTGAACCATTCTCTGTAAAAAACATGTATAAACCACATCACCAATCGATATAACAATACAGACATCAAACGAAGGGACACGTTACTGCAACTTCTAAATCTAAGGAATCAAGGGTGTTAAAGAATTATCAGCAGTTTAACCCAAGACATGTGCTGCTCGTGAAGCAAAACACCAATGGGGCATCTCGTAGAAAAAGAGATTTGATGCATGAGAAATGGGTCTAAGAAGAAAAGATGCTGATCTTCATGAAACTCAAAAGCCTATGGGGTTCCAAGTGAATCGCTGACACTCCTTCCTAAGAGAAGAAGTATAAGAAGAAGACACGAAGCAAGGTGACCATGATCCCCATTTATCCACTACGAGAGAGGCGTAGATTAAAAAAGGGTGTGCTCTGAAATCAAAGTTTCCATGGTAATGGCTCTGTCCTTTGATATCAAACAGAACAAAGATTGATCGGTAGATAGAGATCAACATGTTGGCTGTGGTTTGCTTGATGGTACTGATTGCTGATTTAGACTATTGTATCGAATTCATGAAGTTATAATTAATATGTTGTGATTGGGTTTGATGAGGATAATTTAAAATGCAAGTTTTTGTCAGTTTCTAAAGATATGTTGAGTGCTCACAAGGTGTTGAGTAAATGCCATAGAGAAAACATGATGCCAAATGAAAAATGTCAAAGAACTGTTCTAGGATCCTACATACTTCCGGAGTATTTCTGGAAAAAAAATCAGTATTTGACAATTATAAGACCCGAAATTAAGTTTGCCGTTAACTTTGTTTGTCAACGAATGCACTCGCCCACAGTCTCCAACTTTGCCTTATCCAAGTGTATTTTGAAATGAATCAGAGGGACAATGAACTATGAGTTACATATGTTTTATGACAGCACATTTACCTTGACTGCTTTCAGTGATAGTGATTGGACGGGGTGCCACAATATTAGACGATCAACCATCGGTTTCTGTGTCTTCCTCGGGTCCATTCTGATCGCATGGTCTGCAAAGAGAGCGCCCAGTCTATCAAGGTCATCCACAGAATCAGAACACATAGCTTTAGCTATCACTGCATCTGAACGTACTAGGGTAAATACTTTGCTTCGTGACTTGAACATCTTCCAAACCGACCATGCTCTTCTCCAATGTGATAATTGTTACATGAAAAATATGTATCTCAAGAACACACTGAGACAGAAGCTAATGTTCACTAAACAGAAACTTCTCTTGCCAAAAGAACTTCCAACCCGACGATGGAGCCCAGATTGACGAAGAATCACTCAAGAACACATAAGAGAAAAGGAAGAAGATGAACTTTTCTGTTCACAATATTTTTTGACATGAATGTAAAGTGACGGGATTCATTTGTTTTAACTGACTCAGCTCCCTTCCTTCTTTAATCTGAGCCGTCCACGTGTCTTCATCTCTCACTCCCTCTTTTACTGTATCAAATCTCCCCGTTTCACAGAAACTTGTCCTCAAGTTTGTTCAATAAATGCTGGCAATTTCTTCTGCAACAGATCATGCCAAAAAGCTGAAGTGGGTCGTTGTGTGTCGTCATGATTGTGTTAACGTGCATGATCCAAAACTCCTTTGAAGTTCATACCAACTTGTTGCATATCAAATGTAGAGAAAATACCACCAGGATCCCAAACTCTACTCACATATCTTGATAGAAGCTCAAACACCACACTGCTAATAGTTCCCCATGAAAAGAATCGCATGAATACTTGGTGTATCAGAAAATTCCACTTCAAGACTGTTGCAAGGTGTTGGAACAGCCCACATTGTCTAAGATTCACCACTAAAATGATAATAGGAGATAGTGTATGCAGCCTAATGCAGCGTGTAGCATCTACTCTAGCATTGAAGTTCTCACAAAAATCTTCAACACTAAGCTGATTGTCCCCACTGAACTGCTCCAAGCTAAGGTAATCAATCCGATTAATCCGTTTCTCCATATGCACAAATCCATGAATAGGAGACAAAGTGATATTTAAATCTGCAGTTGTTACATCCGTAACCAAAACTGAATCAGTCTTGACCACAACACTTTCCTGGTCTTGGCGGATATCCGTTTCCTCCGAGATGACAACAGTTTTGTCCCCAATTCCCTGTACTTCCACAGCAGCTGAAATTGACTCAGCTTGTTCCAAAATCCTATCATGTATTTGATTAACTTCTTCTGCCATATTACCACCATCTGTTTGCTGTCCTTTAGCACTCGCAACCATGGTTCTGTTGCCATAAAATTCTTGTTGTGCAATCGCAGAAGGAAATGATGAGAGCACAATCTCTTCAGATAACCTGATCGTGTAACCAGATCCCTCGTCACCACGACTGATCTCTATTGCAGAATCAGTAAAGTTTCGTCCTCTGACATAGTGCAAATGAAGGTAGAATGTGGCAAATGGTTGCACTATCCAAATTTCTTCATTCCAATCAATTGTAAAAAACTCCTTCAAGCCACTCTTTGACAAAATCTGAGACAATGTAATAGGACTTTCAAACTTCATTCTGCCCCTACACACCGAAGTGAACAGATTCTCTCTTCCTTCCCAAATGAAAAGCATGAGCCTTCGTTGTTCCATGAGTTTGTACTTGAATTTCCAACATTTTGGTATCTTTCTCTGCATACTCTTGTGCTTCACTCTGCTTACTTCCAGAAGCATACTATCAAACACTTGATATGCACAAGGTAAAGGCCTGCTGCTTAGTGGATTTGTAAAATTCTCAGCTACGTTGTTGACATGTAAAACCTCTATTTGCTTCTGCGATAACTCAGCTCTGTCACACAAATCACCAAGGCCAAAACCAGTGTAGTATTCATCACCAACAGCAATTGATTCTTTGTGAAACTGAAGGCTTGGTTCCAATTTAGAATTTGGTACCTGAATATGAACCAGTGACTCCAACGCTTCAATCTGATTCGAAATCTGCTGTTGACTCAATTCGCTTTGCTTAAGCGATGCTTCTGTATAGAGCAGCTCAGTTTCCCCACCTAATTTCACTTCGTGAATCTCCTCCGTCTCCATATCCGATACTAGGTTCGAACATGATTCAGACTCGGCTTTCATAATATTCTGAATCATCTCATCACAAGCTCCGTGGAATGTAACTCTAAGCTCACGGATCTCATCCCTCAACCCGTCCAAACCTGACTTCATGGTAGATTGAAACCTTTCCCGAGCCTCTGTGAACAACACAACCGGGTCAGGTTGATATAGGAAATTGGTTTAATGGTTTACTTTGGTTTTGCTTTATGGTTTAACAACGCACGTCATAGATACTTAGGGTTTTGGTGTTACATTATATAAGAAACTTATTGTATCGCTTTCAATAATAAATCATCATTATTAATCAAAAGAAGTTATCTTCTCTCTTAATCTTTTCTGTGTGTGTTCTTGCTCATTATTGTCTTAGATTCCATTCTTCAATCCGGATTCTCTGCAAGTGAGGACAGAATCTACGTTTTAGGAACGTTGATTCTTCTATCTATTCGATCGTACGTTTTTCATTATCAAAGGTATCAAAGCTTCGTGGAATGTAACTCTAAGCTCACGGATCTCATCCCTCAACCCGTCCAAACCTGACTTCATGGTAGATTGAAACCTTTCCCGAGCCTCTGTGAACAACACAACCGGGTCAGGTGTAGCAACAAACATTTTCGGAGTTGTTGACGGATCGTCGTGTTGAAGATCCAATGTTGATTCCTTGTTCCCTAACCCTAACCGGACTCGTAACCCCTCCAATAGATCCCCAATCTGCACATCGCTTTTCTCCGGCATCGTGATTCCAAGATTCCGAGGATAAGTGAGCTCTGATACCTTTGTTACATGAAAAATATGTATCTCAAGAACACACTGAGACAGAAGCTAATGTTCACTAAACAGAAACTTCTCTTGCCAAAAGAACTTCCAACCCGACGATGGAGCCCAGATTGACGAAGAATCACTCAAGAACACATAAGAGAAAAGGAAGAAGATGAACTTTTCTGTTCACAATATTTTTTGACATGAATGTAAAGTGACGGGATTCATTTGTTTTAACTGACTCAGATCCTTTCCTTCTTTAATCTGAGCCGTCCACGTGTCTTCATCTCTCACTCCTTCTTTTACTGTATCAATAATCAATCAACAGTTCAGCTTACTGGGAATCCAGGTTTCCACAGCCGTTCGAAGCCTATTTAGATTGACTATTATTATATCCGAGAGAGAGTTGTTCTTGGTCTCATCGAAGTTCAGCATATTCCGGAAACACAAAAATCGCGGATACATTGAAAAAGTCCCTTCCTAAACGCTCCTTCTGTGAGTCACGAAGAAAACTTAGTGTAGGAATTGATCGGAATAACTCTGTCATCATATTCAGAGGAGTATGAAGAAGAAGACAAAAGTAGAATGGGCTGTTAAGAGCGAATGAGCCAAAGGAAGGAAAGTGGAGAAGGCCCAAGCCGTAAGCCCAACATCAAAGAAGTTCAAAAAGTGTATCAGGAATCATCGTTTGCTTTGTCTCTTTGTCCATCACGACAAGAACCGTACGAGCTCAGTGTTGCAGACCACCGTCGGCGTGAAGAACATATTTGGACCATTGAGTTCGGCGTGTCTCAATCTCTGTGGTGACACGTGTTTGGTTGAGGCAAATTAATTAGGGTTTTATAGTTGTTCTCTTTGTCTTCCTATAAAAGTGTAAAGATGGACTTGTTGTGGCCTGTGGGTATGCCAAAACATTAGGAAAATCAAAGCTTGTTCATTTCTCTTATTCTCTTTAATCTTTATGTATTCCTTTATTTTTATCTTTAAAACGGATGAATTCTATAATAAAAATGAGTTTTTCTATGATGTATTTTTTTATTTTTCCTCTAAAATAATAATCTCTCTAATATTCTTTATATTTACCAATAATATATTTTATTTATAAATGTTGCAAACTAAACCATTTTATTCTTTTTTATTTTGCAATTTTTTTTATAAAACTATAATATGTTTTAGAAAGCAACAAATAAATTACATACGTGCATAAAACTATTAACATTTTTTTAATTATAGTTATAAACTTTACAAACTTAAAAGATATATGCAAAAAAAAAAATTATTTCTAAAATAAAGAGAAAAATATTTTATTTATTTTAGTTATATTATAAAAATTAAAAGACTAAATAGCATTTTTTTTTGTCTGAACGCTTGTGGTCAAGTGGTAGAGGACGAGCTTTGGACGCTACCACGTTCCGGGTTCGATCCTCCTGCTATTCGAAACTAACATATATTGTTTCGGACACTTTCATGGATATGAGTCTTTACTTTCAGACCATTTGAATACTCGGAGAGAGGGTCTATCAATGGACTGCATTTTCTCTATGAAATTAGTTTGAGTTCCTTCGTAGAGTTGAGATACCCCCAAATTAATAAGAAAAAGAAATAGCATTTTTATATATTGAAAAATAATAATTTGTATTTTATAGCAAAATATAGAAGTAGTTTAGATGTGATTTTATTTTATTATAATACTTAGAAGAAAAATAGTAATGGTTGGAGATGCCTTAGTCATCTTCTTTATCAGAAACGACTACAAAATAAAAATAAATGGCAACAAAAGCATTACGGGAAAGGGGAAAATAAATATCTTCTTCTTTAAAAAAAAAAACTCATTCATGTATTGGTTTTGATTTGTGACGTTATAGTAAAAACGTTAGATACATACCACTTTCTTTGTTACCAATCACAAAAACGTTACCAAAGTTACAGTAAAAACGATTACTCTCAGTTTTTTGTTACCGCTTTCGCTAACAGCTTTCACTAACAGTTTTACACTATTCAACCGCTTACCACTTTCACTAACCGCTAATATAACCGTTCCGCTTTTGGTCACCAATCGGATCTATTGTTTTCTTTGAAGGGCGGCTATAATGAAGTAAAAATGATAGCGGATTGAGCCACAAGATCAAGACCAAAGTGATAGTCCCTAGTCAAAATAGCCGACCAAGTGATGCAAATGATTCCCAAGAGTTGAAAAGTCTTCAGGTTCAGGAATGTTAATATCATATCAATTACACAATAAAAACAGTAAAGATATTTGGTGTATAGAAGAGGATTCTTATTAATGAAATGATTTACAAATACAAGTATTTATACAGTAGAGAACGTAGGGTACTAGGTATTCTATAATTACATAATTATCCTTTACACCCTCCCTCAAGATGGAGGTACTCTTGTAAATCCAATCTTGGAACATGCTTGAAGAAACTGGTTCCTTGGTAAAGGTTTCGTCAAGGCATCCGCGAGCTGATCTTTAGCTGAGACATGAGCAACACGAAGGCTCCCAGATTGGACTTGTCCACGGACGAAGTGATAGTCCAATGCGATGTGTTTCATGCAGGAGTAGAAGACCGGATTGGCACTTAAGTATGTAGCACCCACCTTGTCACTGTAAACAACCGGAGACGAAGGTAATCGTATCTGAAGTTTTGTTAGAAGGTTGGAAATCCATCGAACCTTGGCAGCTGCATTAGCTATGGCACGGTATTCAGCTTCTGTGGACGAACGGGCGACTCCATTCTGTTTCTTGGAAGACCATGAGACCGCTTGTTTACCAAGATAAATCACATAAGCATTTGTAGAGACGTAGTCATCTGGGTCACCTGCCCAATCTGCGTCGGAGAAGGCATGTAGAGAAGGCGTATTCGATGACTGCAAATAGATGCCATGAGTCATAGTACCAGCCAAATAGCGGAGTACGCGTTTCGCAGCCTTCAAATGTTCATCAGTGGGGCAATTCATGAACTGTGATAGCCTATTTACTGGATATCCAATATCTGGTCTTGTAAAAGATAGGTATTGTAGGCTTCCAATGACCATGTGAAATTCAGCAGCATTGTCAAGAGCCTTACTGCATTGGAGTTGCTACCATGTTTGCACCCAGCATGTTTGTCTTCGTTAGGAGATCAGAATATATTTTCGTTGCATGAGATGCAGGCCTTTGCTTGTCCGAGTAACTTCAACTCCGAGAAAGTAACTAATGTCCCCTTGATCCTTGAGAGAGAAGCGGCTGCCAAGAGAGGCAATGACTGTCAAAACAGCAGCAGTGTTATTCCCAGTGACAATAATGTCATCAACATATACTAACATGAAGAGAAGAATTGTGCCTCTGGAGTAGATAAATAGTGAGGTGTCTGCCAAACTATTGTGAAAACCCAGTCGAAGAAGGAAGTGTTTGAGTTCTAGGTACCATGCCCAAGGTGCTTGTTTGAGGCCATAGATTGCCTTCTTAAGACGACAGACATAATCGGGGCGATCCTGATCCACAAATCCCGGAGGTTGAGCCATTTATACTTATTCAGTCAGATTGCTTTGGAGAAAAGCTTAATTGACATCAAGTTGTCGAATGGGCCAAGCATTACTCTTAGCATGTCCTAGTACAAGTCTGATTGTGACTGCTTTAATAATTGGACTGAATGTTTCCTTGTAATTGAGTCCATACTCTTGATGGTAGCCCTTGGCTACGAGCCTCGCCTTGTATTTATCGAGATTGCCGGTTGGAAGGATCTTCGTTTTGAAAACCCAGCGACATCCAATAAATTCTGCATCGGCGATGGTGGAACAAGAACCCATGTATCTTTTTCGATTTGTCCTGTGATTTCTTCAGACATCGCTTGACGCCAATTCTCAGCCTTTAAAGCTTGTTGATATGTTGTTGGTTCCTGTGCAAAGAATGAACAAGCGCAGCAAGACCATATTTGCGATTTGGTTTGTGGATATGATATTTGTTTCTTGTGGTCATTTTATGGGTGTTTACAGGTGTGGGTTTGGGACGGCTGGTTCGTTTTTGGATGGTGGGTGTAGGATTTGCGGATGTGGTCGGACGATGTGTAGCAGCTACGACCGAATTGTGTCTAACAGGTTCAAAGCCAGTGGGCCTTTGGGAGGTGACTGCTCTCTGATTTTGGGTGGTTGGACCAGTGGGTCTTTGTGTGCTGGTTGATATTATTTGGTTCGTGGGGTTACTTGATTCGCCAGTGGGCAATTGAGTGGTGGAGGGAGGAGAATTAGCAAGAGTTTGAGGTTGAGGAGGTAATACATGAGCGTGTGTATGCGCTGAATCGGTGAGAGCTGCTGGAGATTGTGTGATAACAGGTGTTGTCGTAGTCTGATGCTGGCGAAGGATCGTGGCGGGTTCCTCTTGTGGTCGATCAGGCATGAGCGAGCATTGAACAGGAATGGACGTGAGCAGTGGCTGAGCCGGTTGAGTCTGATCAGTCACAACAATGTCCGACCTCTGATGTTTAAAAGGAAATGTGGTCTCATCAAACTGAACATGGCGTGATACATACAACCGTTTGGTAGTGATATCTAGGCACAGATACGCACTTTGCGTCTGTGAATATCCAACGAAAACACACGACCGTGATCGGTCATCGAGCTTATGCTTGGCATACGGTCTTAGCCAAGGAAACATCAGACAACCAAAGACTTTGAGCTTCTCATAATTGGGACGAGTGCCAAACAACTTTTGAAATGGAGACTGATTCGAGAGAACTGGTGTCGGGAGCCTGTTTATTAGGTAGACCGCAGTCTGAAAAGCATAGGACCAGTATTCCTTCGGCATCGAGGTTGTGGTAAGAAGTGTCAGACCTGTTTCGACAATATGGCGATGTTTACGTTCCGAAACACCATTGTGTTTTGGAGTGTGAGGCGGGGTGGTCAGATGAGAGATCCCTGCGTCAGCTAAGACATGTCGAAGAACCACATTTTCTCCTCCGTTGTCTGAATAAAGCATTCATATTTTGTCGAGAAATGATTTTCAACTAGTGCTTTGAAGGCAACAAACACTTCCTTGACTTGAGATTTGTGTTTAAGAGGGTAATACCATGTATATCTAGTGAAATGATCCACAAAGATAACATAGTATTTGTGATTGTTAACAGAGAATATGGGAGATGTCCAAACATCAGAGAAAAGATATTGTAGAGGTCTATTTGAGACAATAGAAGTGTTTGAAAAGGGAAGCTTATGAGTTTTATTGAGTTGAAAATCTGAGCAAAACAAATGTTTAGAAGAAGAGGTTGCAGAAACTAGTAATGAAAAAACAGAAACAACAGAATTTAAGTAGGTGGAGCTGGATGTCCGAGTCGACAATGCCACGATGCCAAAGTGGTTCTCGATTTTGGAGCAGAAAACAGAGCCAACGGAGGAGACGCAGAAACAGGCCATTCAAAGAGCTCATGCTTGGTTCGACCTTGAAGAAGAGGAACCCCCGTTTGAAGATTCTTCACCTAAAAATGAGCAGGAAAGAATTCGACAGAGACATCATTAGCATTACACAGACGATAAACAGAAAGCAAGTTCTTCTTAATGTCTCGAACATAAAGAACTTTATTTAGCTTAAGTGATCGAGATTGAGAAGGAAGCAAGGCAAAACCAGTGTGAGAGATGGTCAAGGGGGAGTCATCACCGATGAGAACTTCATCACCGCCTTGATAAGGATAGTGAAGTGAGAGATTGGCAAGGTCATGTGTTATGTGATGCGTGGCACCACTGTCGAGCAGCCACTGATCTGGAGAGTATGCGTTTCCGACTGCGACATTCGTTCGTGGCTGCCATGGAGTAAATGGCGACTGCTGAGTACGAGCTCTGGTGGATGAAATTTGCTGGAGCTGCGAGCACCGACGAACACTGTGACCCTGGACGTTGCAAATCTGACAACGACCGAGGTATGGTCGTGACTGGCGTGTCTCTTGCTTGTTGTTGTAGCTCTGTTGTGGCTTCCATGGTGTGTTGTTACGGTTATTGGACCGGAAGTGAGGCTTGTTGTTGGAGCGTGAATGTTGATGTGCCACATTCGCCGATACAGGAACAGTTACAGAGGCGGCTAGCGCTTGAAGCTTACTCTCAAAGTTAATAAGCTTTTCATGAATCTCGGTCAGCGAGGGAGGTGTGTCACGTGCTTCAATCTGGTCGACCAGCGTCTTGTACTCGTCTGGCTGGCAAGCCTTGTACAATTGCTTCAATCTGATCTTCATGATCAAGCACCTTGCCCAGAATTGCAAGCTGATCAAAACAGGTGGTCAACCCTTGAAAGTACTCATCAATGGACTTACTGCCCTTCGTCCATTGTTTCAGTTGGATGAGGATTTGCTGGATATGGCCGCGAGTTGGTTTTGCATAGATTGAGGAGAGCTTGGTCCAGATTTCTGCTGAAGTCTTGTATCGGGAGACCAAAGGCTGAATTGACACAGTGATTGCTCCAATAAGAGCACTGAAAATGAGCCGATCTTGACGTTGCAAGATTGCATAATCCGGATTGACTGCAAGGGCGCCGTTTGTCGTTGTTGCAGACGGTGGTGACGGTGTCGAGCCATCAAGGTGACCAATCAGCCCATAGCCATCAAAGAGCGAGCTCACTTGCAAGCTCCACATAAGATAATTGGTGGAGGTGAGCTTGGTTACATTGGCAGTATTCACGTTGAACAAGGTTGTGCTTTTGATTTGGATGGTAACATTGTTTGAATTCATGGTTGGCGGCTGGAAAAGAATAGCGTTAAAAGTTGGAAAAGAAAATTTTAGGGTATCGAAGACTCTGATACCATATAGAAGAAGATTCTTATTAATGAAATGATTTACAAATACAAGTATTTATACAGTAGAGAACGTAGGGTACTAGGTATTCTATAATTACATAATTATCCTTTACATGGTGTATATAATCCATTCCACTCGACTTCGAACAAATACCGAAAGGCACCCGATGCATGTGTTATATTATGTGATTAATTCTTATAAAACAATATCTGCTCTTAATTTTTCTTAATTAATCTTATATTTTATGACTGGATATCCTGTCTTTTGTTTTATAGCATGTAATTTCATCATTTCATTCTAATATGATTTATAGAAATGTGTAAACAATACATAGAATTTTGTTTTCCTCTTGATTTCTGGTAAGAAAGAAAGGAATTACGGTCTTTTTATGTCACCATGGAAAAACCTTTCAGAAGTTTAATTACAACATGAGGAACATACAAACAATAGACAAGAAGTGAACAATTTGGGATAACATAGTCTCTTCGTATATCCAAAATATGATAAACTTAAAGTATTGTCTGCTGTGATCACGTCATTGCACTACAAGAAAACAGGCTTTTAGCTACTGCATGTTGCGACCGATTTTGCAGTCGCTAAATATAGCGACCATTTTGCGACCCTTTTGCTACGTCTTTGCGACCGAATATTAATGGTCGCTAATACGTAGCTAATTAGCGACCATTAAAATAGGTCGCTAAATAGTATCTAGGTAGCGACTGTCTTGCGACCAAAACTGTAGTCGTTATTTTGCAGTCGCTCAAAAGTCGCTAATATGCGACCAATTTGCAACTAATACCTTGATTATCAATGTTTTCACATTATATATTTAGATTTCAATCTAAACATGAAACCATCATTCTCAAATTTTGATATTTTGAAGATTTATTGAATAGTATACACATATAAAATGTTTAGCTGTGTGGGTTATATCGAAGACGATGAAAAAAAATGAAATCTACTTTGATTAATGTAGTGTTTAAGGATATATAAACATTTGAAATAAAAACGAGCGTTCAAGTATTCGGGTTTAGAGCGGGTTTTGGGGTTTTTGTGTGGTCTAGATCTTATGTTTTATATGTAGAATATTTTTGAATCCGGATTCTATATCGGTTTTTTGTTTATATTTCGAGATTTAAAAATTTACGGTTTAAGGTTAGAGTTTAGGGTTTATGGTGTATGGGTTTAGGGTTTAAGTGTTTTTAAATAATTAAATAATCCAGAATTATTTTCTATATCTAGTTTTGGGTTTATGTTTCAAGATATAAATTTTTAGGATTTATGATATAGGGTTTCTAGTTTATGGTTCTAAGTTCAGGGTTTAAGGGTTTTTGTGTAGGGTTTATGGTATAAGGACTTAGGGTGTAAGGTTTTTAAAAAATTATACTTGTTAGTACCCGAATCGGTTTTCTATGTCGGGTTCATGTTAGTTTTTGGGATTTTTTGTGTTTTCACGAGACTTAATATCTAGGGTTAGTAGTTAAGGTTATGTGTTTATAGTTAAGGGTTTAGAGTTAAGGGTTTACGGTTTTATGTTTTCAAATTTAGTTATTAGGGTTTGTCATGTAGGGTATACGGTTTAGGTTTTGAGGTTTAGGGTTTAGGGTATGGTTTTGGGGTTTTGGGGTTTAGGGTTTAAGGTTTTAAAAAAAATTATACTTGTTAGTACCCGGATCGGTTTTCTATGTCGGGTTCATGTTAGTTTTGTGATTTTTTGTGTTTTCACGAGACTTAATATCTAGGGTTAGTAGTTAATGTTATGTGTTTATAGTTAAGGGTTTAGAGTTAAGGGTTTACGATTTTATGTTTTCAAATTTAGTTATTAGGGTTTGTCGTGTAGGATATACGGTTTAGGTTTTGAGGTTTAGGGTTTAGGGTATGATTTTGGGGTTTTGGGGTTTAGGGTATAAGGACTTAGGGTTTAAGGTTTAGGGTTTAGGGTATGATTTTGGGGTTCTGAGGTTTAGGGTTTAATAAACTTAATTTATTTTAAATCATTAATTATAAAAACAAAATTGTATTCAGAAATTATTATAACATGAAAATATTTAATTATATATACATATACACATATTAAAAACATAAAAACACAAAACCTCTAATTATTGGGGAAATTGCTTAAAATGCCCTCAAACTTGAATTTAAATAAAAGTGTACCCCCAAACTTGAATCAAATATAAAACTGGTTTTGCGGCCTTATGAAATTACCGCGCTGTCCTTACGACCAATCAAAAAAACGTCAAACGCAATTACCATTATAACCTTCGACTACTTCAGACTTCTATGGATGTCTGAGATGTCAGACTCCAATAGAAGTCTGACACAGAATTAATTACTAAATTTAAATTTTAAAATTAGTAAAAAATATTTTGTCAAAACTTTTATATACATAAATTATATATAAACAATTTAGTAGTATATAAATTAAAATTTTATAAAATTGAGTCATATTAAACTATGTTAGTTAAGTATGCCTTAGAACCCTACTTTGTAATGGAACATAATGGAACATTTACATATAACTTACATATAACCTTAGGGTTAGTTAGACTCATGGTTTAAGAAATTCACATTTGAAAAAATATATTTGCACATGTATGTTATAATGGTGATATAATTAACGAATTTGATGTGTCCTAGGTGTTTTGTTTAAATATTTTTCGATGTTAAGTGATAAATACTAAATTTAGGGTTTATCAGACTTCTATAGAAGTCTGAATTTTGGGGTTTCGTAAATACATGGTGTTTTTAACCAAATATACCTTAAATGGTTAAAATTGACTAAATATTATGTAATTTTAATTTACATATGTCCAAAAGTCCCATATTTAATTTATGTATCCGAAATTTTCCTCAAAATATTTTTTAATAATTTTATAATTTAAATTTTCAACTTAATTATCTATATAATATGATGGTATTTAAGTAGTAATTAGTAGATTTAGGGTATATCAGACTTCCATGTTAATCTGATTAACGTACATGATTTCTCAGACTACCGAAGAAGTCTGACTAATCTCGACCAAAAACTAAACCCTACTTGGGAATTTACCCCCATATATAAACGGAAGTTACCGACATTAGATCGTAAAAGTCATTATCAAACTTCTCTCTCTAAAACGGAAACACACTCCCTCTCTAGATACTCTCTAAATACCCTCTAATAACTCTCCGCCAACCCTCAGTCGCCACCGCCACCACTACCGCCGTCGTCATCTTCTTCATTCTTGTAATTATCTCTTCTTTTCGTCTCTCCTGACCAGTCCATACACCGCCGCCATCATATTCTAAGCTCTTCGTTCTCTAAATGTTTGAGATCTATACGAAAGAAGTCATTTTTTCTTTGATATTTGTCTAGATCTAAACAAAAATTTGGTTTTTATATATTTCTCATATTAGATCCGTACGGTTTTGAGTTCGAGTCATCCCCTTTTTCATATGTACTTTGTACTTCGTCTAGATCTGAATAAAACTAAAAATAGATAGATTTTTATATATTTCTCGTTTTAGTTCCATGGGATCCATACGGTTTTCAGACCGAATCATCCCCGGTTTCACATGTCTTTTGTCTAGATCTTAACAAAAAAATTAGCAAAAAAATTGTTTTTTTAATATATTTCTCGTTTTAGATCCATACGGTTTTGAGTCCCAATCATCCTCTTTTTCACATGTCTTTTGTCTAGATCTGAACATCCCCAACAAAAAATAGATAGGTTCTAGGGCCCCTAGGTTTTATGCTTGAGTTAGACTCTATTAGAAGTCTGAATTTGGAATTGTTTTTGTTCAGACTGTTTTAGAAGTCTGACTTACAATCGTTTTATTGTACACAGGATGGGGCGATTCAGTCAGGTTCCAACCTCGAGTAGTAGTAGTTCATTCTCAACTTCCACATTCCGACAAAGATCCGGTTCATGCAATGGATTCCCCAAAAAATGTTTCTGCGGTCTGGACCCTGTCATGCGAACATCCACTACAGCCGATAATCCGGGAAGAAGATTCTTTGGATGTCGTAACTGGGATGTAATTGCCTTTCTCTTCTGTTTTGTTTCGTTTTGACTTATTCGAGCTTATTTTCGGAATTTGAAGATGATATTGCATATTTAAAATGTGGCTGTATAGGATGGTGGCTACCATATAATGAAGTGGTGGGATGAGGCTATGATGGAGGAGTTTCACGAGTTAAAGCTGAGTGTGGACCAACATGGCGAACAAGTTGATTACATCTTCCTTTGTTATGCTGAAATTGACTGTGTAACCAACTTGCACGATGAGATCAAGAAAGCGCAGGCAGAGATAGCTCAACTAAAGGAGCTCTTGACTGAGAAACCATCTAGCCAGACGGTGCGTGGCGCCAAGTATGAGTATCTGATGGTTGCACGCGTGACCATAGACTCACATCCGCCTCTTCCAAGTAATCAGCAAGTTCAGGATTTGACGCTCGTAAGGAAGCCATGTTTCGGTCGAAATCGTAAATTGTATAAGCGTAAGCCGCGTTTTTCACCAAGTACAGAAGATGTTTTCCCCTGAACTTGGTAACAATATTATTTTGTAGATGGTAATAGCATATCCCTCGCTGTGCCCAAGGGAAAACTGCTTCACACGCATTCTTGATCGACTCACATCTATCTGAGACTATGACCAAAGGATATTGGTCTGAAATGCATTCTTTCAGTTTGGTGAAAAACCATTTCCACGAGTCATCATTCTCAGAGTCTACAATTCCAAAAGCCAAAGGATATTGGTCTTAAATCTATTCTTCTCATCTAGCTCAAGCCCAGTTACTGTTCCCGGGTTGGTTTGCCTGATTCCATGCAAAAAAGAAGGCAGTCTCGCGTACCCATCTTCCGCTGTTCCTCTCACAATCCTTTGAGCATGTAACAATGCTCTGTATGCGGTTGTGTAGCTCATCCTAATCCCAAACTGCTTCTTCATTGATACTTTGACATGCTTTGGTGTTATCCCCTCAATCATACCAAAAGTTTCAGTAAACAACCAACCAATATAAACTGGAGTAAAACGTTTGCGCGTAGACATCCGGTCCGCCATCGAGCATGAATGTGTTTCTGAATAGATCATCACCCAATACTTGTTTGGTTCGCTCTTCACACATGCTCGAAGCATCCACTTGCATCCTTCCACACGACATTTAGCCACAAAACGTGTCTTGTCAGACTTCTCTGTCCTAAATGCGAATTTCTTCATTATCGCCGTCAAACGTAGCTCTGATATTAGGTCTTTCTTGCTATCAAAACACTTATTGAGAATGATACCCTCAGATAAGTCCCTTTTGCGAACACTCTGATTATTCATACTCTCCAACTCATATTTCTTATAATCTTCATCTTCTTCCACATCTGCATCTTCATGTTTAACTTTCCCATATAGGGTATAATCAGCATCGTCATGGTAAGCCTCAGCGTGTTCCATGAAAACATTCTCAGGCACATCCAAGTTACCAACACCATCATTACCACCACCACCACAAACAGAATCCTCCGAGACTGAGTCCACATATTCCGCATTCCAGTCTTCTTCTTTGTCATCTTCGTCTACATCTTCAGATTCATATTTGTCATCATGATTCACAGCATCTTCATCATCCATACGGGATCGGCTCGAGACACATAGACGGATTAAATGCGTATTAGCTAACTCAACCATGCTCCTTACTTGCCTATCATTTGTGACATAAACCGGAGGGCTATCCGGATCCATTTGTTTCAAGAGTGCTTCCGGCAATGGATATGATAACTCCACCGGGTCGGTTTTCTTGTCCAGCATATAATCATCTTGTACCATCTCAACTAGTTCTTGATGTGTAGAACCATCACGCAGAGTGATAAACCGCCCTCCTTTGAGCTTATCAACCACAAAATGCCAAATCTGGTCTCTCACAACCCATTCACCAAAATTAACAGGTAACTGAACCATTATCTGTATAAACAAACACGTATAAACAACATTAGAGATCTTTTGGGAAAAGCCAAACTTCTTTGTGAAGTCTAATGGGGATGCTATTAGCTACATTGCCAATATTATTCAAAAATTTATTTAAAAATAATTACCATATATAAGAATGTAAAACTCACGCAGAAGGAACATATAACACTAACACACATTTAAAAAAATTAATGTCAACGAAATTAATCACAATTATACAATAAAAATGTATTTTAAAAGTTTGACATATTTCAGACGTCTATAGAAGTCTGCTTTCTATATAACCAGACGTCTATGGTAGTCTGAAAAAGAGGGTATTTTTGCAATTGATTTTGAAATGCCAGACAGCGGATGCAGTCTGAAACAATTCAGACAGCGCAGGCTGTCTGCTTTGGAAGTTTTTAAATTTTTTGTCAGACAGCTCAAGAAGTCTGAAAAAAAAAAGGGTAGTTTTGCAATTGATTTTGAAATGTCAGACTTCTCGCAGAAGTCTGAAAGTAATCAGACTTCTTCCGAAGTCTGAAGAAAAAGTAGAGGGTAGTTTTGCAATTGATTTTGAAATGTCAGACATCTTCGGAAGTCTGATATCTCATCAAACTTCTTATGCTGTCTGACAATTTTTTCAGACAGCGAATGAAGTCTGATGAAAAACATCGCATTCTCGAGCGTTGACCAAAATTCAATTGTTCAGATGTCTTTTGCCGTCTGGCAAAGTTTTGGAAATTCAGATGTCTATAGCCGTCTGAGATTATTTTTCTTATTTTCAGACAGATTTACATGTCTGACAATTTTTTCGCTTATTTTGGTCAACGTTTGAAAATTTGGGTCAATTGCAGTTTCTACCCCCCATTATTTTCAGACAACGGATTCCGTCTGACAAAAAGTCAAGAATCGGTCAATTTCTTGCCAGACTACATCAGAAGTCTGACAAAAAAAACAAATTTGAATCAATTGCAAAACTACCCTCTTCTTATTTGGACTTTTTAACGATGTATTTTTTTGTTTTCAAAGGAATTTAACAGACTTCTATGGAGGTCTGGCAATTGAAAGTCAATTGCAAAACTACCCTCTTGTTGACCATATTGAGGCTTACGAAAAGATGCAGACTACAAAACCGGATCTGAAAATCGACGATATGAAAATGTTCTTACCAATCTCTGATTTCCGTTTGTTTTTAGCCGCGTCGATTTCCCAGAACGTCTAAAATCACCGAAAGCCCCAAATCCGAGACGTGTTTTGCTGTTTTTATTAGATGATAAACGATTTCGCTACTTTTGAATCGAAAAATATCGAAAATCCCACAAAATCAAAGGTGAAAAGAGAAATCGGTGAGGAGAACGTCCGAGCTCAGATTCTTGAGCTTTAATTGAGCTTTAATGGTGAAAAAACGAGCTGGATTACACATTAACTCGTCGGCGATGGTGGGTGTCGTGGTTGTTGAGCATTCATGGCGATGGCATTTTCGTGAATATCCAAAAAAAATTTGGGTCCTTTTGTCTTTTGAATTCACATATCAGACTTCAAATGAAGTCTGACGATGGCATTCCTGTGAATATCCAGATTAATAAGGGGATATATTAGCGATGGAGAGGAAGGAGAAGGCCGAGGGTATAAACAGGGTTGACTTCAATTTCGAGGGCATTTTTGCAAACGTCCCCTAATTATTTCCCGCCTAATCCTAATTTCCCCCCTAACTCTAATTATTTCCCGCTTAAACCTCTAACTCTCCCGCCTAATTAAATTTGGTCCAAACCCAAAACCATTTCCTAAACCCAAACCCAAATCTTTACGACAAAAACAAGAAAATCCCTAACCCTAATCAGAAACCCCCTTTTCGATTTCTCAGTCTAAGCCTCAATCTCCAAATCCCTAACCGAGAGAATCACCAAATCCGTGCATGCAATGGTTGTCCGTCGAAAAGGAAGAGGAAGAGGAGGAGGAAGGACTGGGAGAGGAGGAAAGACTGGTAATCACGGCTCAAAGCTAGTTGAATCGCCGTCTTCTAATCGGACTATCTCCGCTGCTCCCGATGATTCACAGCGGTTGAATCAAGCTCCGTCATCATCCAAAAGGCCGCGACTTCCAAGCCAGTATACCTTCACGCCGGCGATTCGTGAACCCACGAAGTCTCAGGAAAGTCCTCCGGTTCCGGTCTTCCATCCGCCAACTGCTCCGAGTGTCAGAGATTATCCACCTCCACGATCTCTTTTCCAGACCGCGCAGAGCCATCTTGGAGCATCTCCTACCTCAGAAAGAAGACCATATTCTGAAGAGGTTGCTCCATTGCCTCGAGCTCGAGTTTTTGTGACGCCTCAACCACGAGCTTCTGGGACACCTCAACCATGAGCTTCTGGGACGCGTCAACCACAAGCTATTGGGACGCCTCAACCACGAGATTCTGTGACGCCTCAACATCAAACTTCTCCGTCTACTCCACACAGTTCTCAAGCGCAAAATTCACACGAGGAATTTGATGAGGAGGCTTATTCTGGTGAAGATGACGGCGCTACATACGAACCAACACTTTCTGAAGAGGTGCTCAACCGGCTACACGCAATGCTTCTCCATCCAGGCCGTGAAGTATACACGACTGTCCTCTCTCCCACATTGGAGCCTGGAACAACATGGTAAGAATCTTGTGCGTGTGTATGAATCTGTTTACTTGTGTTGTTTGTGAACCTGTTTAAGAATCTTGTGTGTGTGCGAATCTGATTTAGTGTGTGAATTTGATTTGGTTTACTTTTAACTGTGTGCGAACCTTTTGTGTGTGTGTGAATCTGATTTACTTGTGTTGTCTGTGAACCTGTTTAAGAATCTTGTGTGTGTGCGAATCTGATTTAGTGTGTGAATCCGATTTGGTTTACTTTTGACTGTGTGCGAACCTAGTGTGTGTGTGTGTAAATCTGATTTACTTGTGTTGTTTGTGAACATGTTTAATTGTAAGTGTGTGTGAACCTTTTAATTGAGTGTACTTGTGTTGGTATACACTCAATGCTTCTGTACTGTGAACCTTATTTTGAGTGAACCTTTTGTGTTGCTTGAGACTTGTTTGTCTGCGTGAGACTTGTTCATACAAGATATGAAAAAGTTATAAACATTATGGATTCTTCTGTCTTCTTATTTTCTTATGTTTATTCTGTGTTCTAGTTGCTATTGAGCTCTTGGTTGTTTATCTTTTTAATGTTTTTGTAGGTTTGGAAAGGACAAATCCAAGTTGACCAGGAAGATCACTAAGGTTTTTACAAACAAATTTGATGGGGCGTATTACAGCTGGGGATGTGTTGATATGCCAAGAAGACACCGATACTTTCTGGAATTCGCGGTAATCTCATGTAGCCTCTATTTCTACATTTGGTTGTTTCTTACAATCACTAACATACATTATCATATCTTGTTTTGCAGAAGGAACACACTTGGAATCCGAACCTTACTGGTGTTGTACAATCAAAATTCGAGGCGATTTGTCAGAGGCGTATGAAGGACATTGTGTCCAAGGCAGCAACCAGTAGAGTTCAACCGATGTGGATCATTGACACCCTGTGGAAAGAGATGTGTGACTATTGGGAGACGGAAGAAGCCAAGGCAAAGAGTGCAGCTGCATCAGCATGTCGACTGTCTGACCGTAATGGAAAAGGTCCTCACAAGCATGTATCAGGCCAGAAGTCGTTCTTACAAGTTGAATAAGAGATGGTAAGTGTTATTTTTCATTGTAAACCATTTATTTCTGTCTTTAACATTTGATTATGATATATTAACCTTTACTTTTGTCATTTCAGGAAGTTGAATTGGGAAGACCACCTACTTTCTGTGAAGTATTCTTAAGGACTCATACCAGGAAAGATGGGACGTTCATTGATTGTCTGGCGAAGGACGTAGCTGAGACTTATTTAAGAAAAAGGGAAGCTAAGTTGGCAGAACTTGAGATCGACGATTGTGCTGACGGTACGTCCCGTAATCCGCAGCTATCAATGGATGAGGATAACGCCATATTTCTAGAGGTAATGTTGATTATGACTTTCCTTATTTCATTAGCAAAGCGGCTTGATTGTGGTAGTGATTTTGAGCTTTTGATGAATATCCTTGTTTTGTTTTTCCAGTCTACTATCACAAACGAGAGGGGAGACATCTATGGGATAGGAAGCCTCGGCACTTACATAAATGAGAAGAGAAACTACGCATGAAGCTCTTCTTATTTCACTGGTCTGCAACAACAGCTTGAGGAAGCTAACCGTAAGATAGCAGAACAACAGAAGCTTGCAGCTGAGCAGCAAGCAGAGATCAAGAGTTTGGCACTCATGAAGCAGTACCTGAGCAAGGACCCGAACTACCTCGCCTTCCTAGCCGCACAATCCGAAGATCCCGCCAATGACACTGCAAATTAGGTTCTTCTTTCTATGAACCTGAAGAACTTGGCAGTTAGTTGTGTTAATGTGTATGTGTTTTTTGTTAGCTCCATATGTTTTGGAGCTTGTTTGGTTTGAATTTGATAAACTATGTGTTGTTTGTAGCTTGTTTGGTTTAAACTTAATAACCTATGTGTTTTGGATGTAAATACTTTTGAATGTGAAATCAAGTTTGTATGTTTGTTTTGATTGAATGTACAAATTGTAATTAAAATGAAATCAATCAACAATCGAAAATAACAAAACCAAAACAGGAAAACCAATTTGTTAAACCGAGATTGTAACATGTCGCTAATCAGACACTAACGCAGTCGTTAAAAGTTGCGACTAAATAGCGATTCAATTAAAACGTCGCAAAATGGTCACTAAAGCATTGCTAATCGGTCGCAACAATAAGCGTCTGTTTAGCGACTGTTTAGCGACGCCAAATATTGGGTTGCAATACAGTCGCTAAATGGCGACCAATTTGCGACCCATAAATTTAGCGACGATCACTTTAGCGACTACGCGTTTTGGTCGCAATAAGATCGCAAAAGAGTATTTAGCGACCATTTACCGACCATTGTCGTAGTCGCGAAATCAATGTTTTCTTGTAGTGTTGACAGACGATAGAGAAGGTTTTCGGTTTTCCTAACAATATATAATGTCTTTATTCTTTGTATTTTTGTTCACCACGAGCCATCTATTCCTTTTTATCACCAACTTGATTTTCAAAAGAGAAAGAAGCGGAACAAAATTGAATAAGTAATAACGTTAAGAATACTCAAACTTTCTGAATCATATAGTTTAGCGTTTGATGTATTTATATATATCCTACAAAAATTCTGAAGATGAGTCGATAAACAAAGACTTTTGGACACCATGAAATCGAATATCTATCAAGATCAGTGGCGGATCTATACAAAAGTGTTATAGGGGGCAAAGTTTTTAATATTTCTATATGCATTACATAAATTATATATTATATATAAAATATTAATAAAATAAATATACGTACTGTTAAATATGAAATATAAATTTAATATATCCATTTTATTAGATACTACTCATATATATAGTTGTTAGAAATGACAAAACAAAATATTATCTTTAAAAATGTTAAAAAAGTTTTAGAAAAAATAACTAAATAGGTGTAGTATTGTAGAGCATAAAGGAATTTGACGCCATAAAAGTATATTTCTTTGACTAAAAGCACAACTCATTTGGGAAAAAAAATTATAAAAAACTACTTAAATAGAAAAGGAATATACGTAAATTAGTAACCAATATCCATGTAAAGTTAATTTATAGGCTTTAGAATTATTATTTTTATTTCAAAAAAGAACGTGGACACAACAAGAAAAATGAAGGGAGGCATAATTGGTTTTATGTACAAACTAACATTAACATGTAAAATTTATAGGGAACAACTGCCCCCCCCCCCCCCTACTGATCAGGATTTAGGTGTTTAATAACAAAATTATGAAAAGGCAATTCAATACATGATCATGAACAAGACCACAGTACATATACCACCCCACTACCAATTTGCATTTGAAAGTATCAATACAAAAAAACTGTTAGATAGAGACTGGACATGTACTCGCAAGTCAGTTGCTAATTACATATCCGCGACTGATTTGCGATTAATAAGCGCAGACACCAATCTTACGTCGCAAATTGTATCAGTCGTTAATCAGTCGCGCATTTACGACTACTATAAGTGTATCGCGTATTAGTCGCATATCAGTCGCGAATGTTTTGCGACTATAAGCGATCTTTTATGCGACTGTTATATTTGTCAGCGCTATTTAGTCGCATATTAGTCGTAACATTGTTGCGACTAAATGGCGACTGTTGTGCGTGTGTAGACGCAAATTAGTCGTAAACCTTAACGACTAATATGCGACTAATAATACAAATCTACGACTAATTTGTGACGGATTAGCGATTAATAGCCGACTAATGAGCGACTAAATAGTGACTTTTGTTTTAACGATTTCAGTCATTTGCCATTTTCTATATTGTTCCTTTCATTTGTTTGTATTATTAAACCTGCATATGCATATAACCAGTATTTAAAAACAACTAGGAATCTATTACATTAACATATAAATTCATATCTACACCAAAATACAAAAGTGGAGTTACCAAAACATTTCATGTTTATGTTACAAGTCAAAAGTCTAAAGTCTGATTTTATATAAGATTAGAAGGTCTATCTGTTAACGCTTAGAAGCTGTCTGAGAATCGATGAAGTCTTAGAATTGTGGATTGGTTTCACGGAGATACTTCTCAAGCATTGACAAGTGGTCGATCTTGGATTGTTGTTGAGTGGCAAGTGCGGCCATCTCTGCTTTACGACGTAGATTATAAACTGCCTGATCCGCTATCTTTTGTTGAGCTTCTTGTAGTTGTTGTTGGAGTACCAGAAATGATGAACTACTTCCAAAGTGCTTACGCTTGCCATTGGCAATGCTCTTTTCCATGCTACCAAGACCATAAGGACGCTCCCTCTCATCCTTCAGTGTGGCCTGCCCAAAAAAAAAACAGTTCATAACATTGTTAAGTATAGAAACTAAAACCAACTATTGAAGAACTTAGACTACTTACCTGAAGAAATAGCTCGTTGTACTCATCAGCAGTGAGCTCCCGAGGTTGTGCATCACCTTCATCACCGTCCAAATTGGCCGCCACAATCTCAGCCTTCTTAGCTGCCAAACGCTCCTCATAATTTTCAGCAATGCTCTTCGCCTTTAAATCAACAAACTCCTATCTGGTCTCGTATGAGTCCTAATAAACACCTCGCCAATACTTTCGGGTCTTCCGTACTCCTCTTCCTGTAATGTGACACGATAAACGATTTATAAAATAAAATCAGACCAATTTGACACCAAAACAGATTTATGCTAGTGGCAACTTACCATTTCCTGTTTGATCTGTTCAAAAGACTTCTGGCCAGACAAATGTATAGCCATACCCAGACCTTGACGATCAGACTTACGAGCAAGAGATGTGGTGAGGCTCTTTGCTTTTGCGTCTTCCGTGTCCCAGTGGGCTGTCATCTTTATCCACAGTGTCGGGTTTATCCAAGGTGGACGCTTGCGAGAAGTCCTCGCAGTCGAGACCATTCCTTTCAATCGACATTGACAGTTCCTGAGATTAGTGGATCCCAATGGTGGGTTTCTACATTTCAAAGACAAAATATTAGTGAAAACCGTACAAGTAATATATATAGGGAAGATAGAAAATAGAAACCTCACTGCGAATTCAATGAAGTAATTTTCTTGTCTGTCCCGAGGAGTTACTGACCAGTGATATACTTGTGTTTTCATGCATTTAGGATAATGTTTTGCTTGTGTTTTGACTTCTTCTTCCATACATTCTTCCATCTTTGTTGTTCAAAGTTTCATTTAGAGTCTAGGAGCATCTAGAGTTAAGATTTAGCATTTTAGGTTGCATTTGGAGTGTATCTTGTGTTTTTTTAGGTTCATGGAGATGCTTGGAGGTTTTGGTGAGCTAAGGAAGCAAGAGAGAAGCTCAAGGATGAAAGAAGAAGTGCACAAGTCGACCAGAGAAATCATCGACGTCTCCAATCGAGCAAAACAGGTCGATGAAATCTCAGCATTCAAATCGACGTGTTGAATCGACGTCATGAGGTCGGTGGAAACATGCGAAACTTACACGAAAAATTCCAGTGAAATCATCGACGTCTCGAACCGACGAAAACGCGTCGATGATTTCAGACTGCTTCAACCGACGATCACAATCGACCACACCAGGTCGATGATTTCCCTGTGAAGACCAAAATAAGACCCAGTTATTTACAATATTGCCACTACGACCCTTTCTTGTATAAATACTCATTTTGGGGGATTAAAAACCCTAAGCTACCTAAGCCTAGTTCTTTCTTTTCTTATGTTTATGATTTAGGATTTGTTAAATTTTGATTTTGAGTTTTAATTAAGCACTTTGTTATCTTTTGTTAATCTCTTCTCTTAATCTCTCTTTTTATCTATGATTTCTCATATCTCTTCTATGATTAGGGAGTAGAGTTTTTGGGTTTTGTGGATGAGGTTGATTTAGGTGACTTATGTGATGATTAGTGATGTTTAGGACTTGAATATGAATAATCCTTCTCTAATTAGTTGATCTCTATGCTAGGTTGCAAGGAATTGTTGAATCTAGATGTTAGGCTTTGTCATGCCCGAAAGGTGTTCGATGAAATGCTTGAATGAACTTTTTAGAGGATTTTCACATCTTAGCCTAAGAGATTAGTTGTCTAAGGTGATTATTGGTAATGAGAACTTGTTTGCATTGCTTGTTTATCTCTTAATCACAAATGAGAATTTGATCTTGATTAGGGATTAGACAAAGGGATTAGTACCAAGAGATTGGATTAGTCTAATGATTAGTGTTCTTAGCCTAAGGATTAGCTTTGCTAAAAGGTATTTGATGGATATTAATGCATGCTTGTCTTGTAATTTTCAAATGAGAATTGAATGATTGCTTGATTAGCATAGGAGTTATGAACATGAGAATGTGATTAGCTTAATTATGATCAATAGCCTTGTTTAGCAATGTTTGATTGATTGAAACATCATTGATTGTCTCTAGATCACCTAGTCTCCATAGCCTCATCCTATGACCCTCCTTTTAGCTTATTTGTCTTCTTGTTTAGTGTTTTTCTTGTTTCTTGCTTGCTTTATTTTCTTTCTAGATTGTTTAGGTTGTTAGATAAACTTTCTTTTATCCATTTGGCTTAGCTTAAGTAGTATTTTGCATTCCTAATGTGTTGTTCTTCTTGCCTCCCTGGATTGATACCTTAAGTACTACAATGATAGGAGTAGACTTGAGGAATTGATCTAGAACCTAGAAAAAAGTCTATCATCAACCAGCTATATAGAAAGGTCCATCGAACTTGTTGGTTAATATCCTAGTAATCTGCCTCGTGAGTGCTCCTTTGTCGCGACCAAACCTGCAATGAAGGAAGCAGAACCCGAGAGACATATCAACTAATCTCGAACTAACTAAACTAACTAACAAATAAACAAACAAAGAAGCATATCAGAACAAACCTGAGAGATATATCAACTCAAGCTAAACTAAAAACCAAAGGTTGCATTTCTGTAAAGTCTCTAGCACAACAAACACATACATAGATACACACATTGACAATATGATAACTTCCCACATAGATACACATACAAACCCGAGATATGAGTGGAACAAAGAACAAACCCGAGAGTGAATTCATTTCTAGTTTTATCTAAACAAGAAGACATTTTAATAACTAAACAAGAAGACATTTCTTATAAATAGAGAGTGAATTCATTTCTAGTTTCTTTTTTTACTTATCTTGTTCACATCTAAGAGAATACACATGAAATTTCTGGTTAGCTGTCTGAGAATCAAAACAGACAATAACCAAACCCGAGAAACATAAGAATCAAAACAGACAACAACCAAACTCAAACTAAACTAACTTATCATGTTCACATCTAAGAGTAGACACGAAATTACTAGCAAGCTGTCTGAGACATTTACACATTTCAATTAACAAACCCATTAGTCATCCAACTGTTGGAATTGTGTCCAGCAATCTCTGTACTGTCTCTAGAACGTAAGAGTATGTCAATGATCAGACATAAGTCATATAATATTGGGGGTCATGATGGCTTGCTAGAGTCCGCTCATGATCTATAAGTCTTGGACTTATTGCCTTTATTATATGATCCCATATGGGTCACACGCCTAAGCTAACAGGAAAATGTGTAGGAACGGCTTAGCAGAAGTACGGTAAAAGTGCCAGGCATTTGTCGTACTTAGAGAGAGATTAATGGGTCTGATTAAATCTAAGGGATTTAATCAGATTGGTATTTGGGCCCAAAAGCCCAAAAGGAACCAGACAAGTTTTATAAATAAAACTTAAGTCTGATTCTCCAGATAACCCTAAGCCCCCTCTGCGATTTCTCTCTCTCTCCCTGCGCCTCCTCTCTCTTGGTCTAGCAGCCTTCTTCCTGCTTGGTGTGCGTGTGTGAACCTCTGGAGGAGTTATCACTTGGTGGCTCTGCTGATCTCTGACCTGTTCTTCATATTCCGCTGCATTAACAAGGTAACAGGTGAGATCTATTATGTTTCTAGCAAGAGAACCTAGATCTGGCATGTTTAGGATCTATTAATCTGATGAATTGAATCAGGATTAACACTCAACGATCCAACAGTGGTATCAGAGCCATTGGTTCTGTGGTTTTTCTTGTTTAGATTCAAGTTTAGGATTGTTTAAAGAGGTGTTTTTGAATCAATCTACTGATAAGAACAAAACACTTAAGAAACAAGAATTGAAACCTAAACAAACTAATGAAAATCGCAAACCAAACTATATGATTTGGTATGCGTCGGTTTGATGATGCACGGACTGATCGCTTTGCGGATCGAGTCGCGTGATCATCCGATCGCGGCAGCTGGACCGGACGACCGAGCGGATCGGATCAACGCGATCGCGATCGCTTCATGCATCGTCCCGGCGTGTCCAGCCTGCTGTCCCGATCGACCGTGAGGCGCAAGGATCGCATGGATCACGTCATGCGTCCGATCGCGAGAGATGGGCTGATCGATCGGATCGATCGCATCTCGTCCCGATCGCATCTCGTCCGGCTCGTCCCGATCGTCGCCTCCCGTCCCGATCACTCGTCCCGACCATCGTCCCGTCCTGTCCCGATCTCGGCTTGCGGCTGCTCGGTTGTTGCTCGATCGAGCGAAGCCACAATCGGTTCATGACCTAATGGGCCGGTTCGGTTCGTTTGACGGTTCGGTTTAAAAACTTGATTAAAATCAAAACGTTACGGTTTAATAAACAGACTTAATAAATTTATTAAGTTCTGGTTAAACCGGGATAAGAAATCCAAAGTCGAAATATTGGATTTTGTGCCTAAACCAGGGTTTTCTAATTTGATTTGGTTGGACCAAATAAATTGAGAAAATCCGGTTTAGTAAATAACCGGTTGACAATTGTGGTCATCGTAGTAATTAATTTTGGTTAGACCAATTTTAATGAACCAGACCGGTTATGTCATTTAATTGGACAATTGGGTTATGTCTTGGACATGGACCAATTCTTGGGCCTCGGGCCAAGAAGTTAAAACAATTGGGCCAATTATTTGAGTCTTTTTCATCAGATTAATTTAAAATTTATTTTTATAAAATAATTATAAAAATCGATTTTTTAAATTAATAAGTTTCCAAATTTTTGAAATTAGAAAGTTTCTTAAAATAGAAGTTTCTGAATTTGCATGTTTTGGATTTAAGGAAATTTCTATAATTAAAAGTTTCTAATTTTAGAAAGTTTCCAAAAATAGTAGGTTTCCCAAAATGGAAAGTTTCCAAAAAAGGAAAGTTTCCAAAAATAGTAATCTTCTATTTTGGGATGAATTTTTAATAAACCTACAAACCTCAAATAATATCAAGCGTTGGATGTCTTGTCCAGTCTATGTCAGCTGTCGAAGCCCATTCAATTGTATTCATGGCCTTACAGTGTGAGGGTGTCTACTTTTGCGTGGATAGACGGTTTGTGATTCATAAATGTCATTGGGAGTCCCAGACATTAATGATTACATGACTGTATAGTCTGGTTTTCTTGACTGGGCCATCGGGAGTCCCGGGCCTTGAGACATCAGAGTGGATTGGGCCTCGGGCCCAGATTCACAACCAAGAGTTATATCACGGATATAATTAGCCGACATAGGGCTTACCGATATAAGCTAAGGTTGGGTGATGGCCAGTGGCCCACTTTGATCTTAGTTATATGTGGATCTTGGAATCATTATATTCTATTGAGGGTAACTTATGTTATTGAATATAATGCGTGATTAATCATATTAAGTATAATACAAGATTAATCATATTGAACATATTAACTAAAATCCTTTTATCTTAATTTTCAGTTATGACTAGAACAAACAATCAAAACACTTTCTCGATCCGGTCTGTCCTTAAGATGGACAAGCTGAACGGATCAAATTTCTTGACTTGGTCGCGGAACCTGAGGCTAGTTCTCAGACAGGAGAGAAAGGACTATGTCCTTGAGAGAGCTCTCCTCGTGAGGATCGGGTCCAATGCTTCTCATGCAGTATATGATGCTTGGAATAAGCATTATAATGATGCGGTAGATGTGCGTGGTCTGATATTGGCTACCATGGACTCAGACTTGCGGAAGCAATATGAGAACATGGAGTCGCCAATAGAGATGATCAGCAGCCTGAAATTGAAATTTCAGGAGCAGATAAGAGTGGAGAGATACCGGTTGGTTAAGTCTCTCACTAGCTGCAAGCTACCAAATGATAATCCAGTGAGTCCTCATGTCAGTAAAATGATGGGTTACATTGATAACATGAGGAAACTGGATTATCCAGTTAGCCAAGAATTGGCAACTGAGATCATTCTGCAGTCACTGCCGTCAAGCTATGATAAGTTCAGAAGGAACTATATCAAGAAAGGCTTAACGAAGACGCTGACTGAACTGCATGATATGCTCAAGACAGTTGAGCCAAACGTGAAGAGTACCCTGTACAATCTCATGAATGAGAAGGGTAGGTTTACTAAACCTAATGCTGACAAGGGTGAAGACAAAGTTGTCCAGATTTTGAATCATGGCAAGCGTGTGTCTTCTGAGCCCGAGTCAGATACCTCTTACGTTGGTAAGTGCTGCTACTGTAAAGAGACTGGGCATTGGAAGAGAAATTGCATTAAATTCATGGAAGATGATGAGGAGTTGAAGTTGATGTATGCGACTACTTCCTCAGGTATTCATGTTATTACTTCAAGTTCTACCTTATAGGTATTGGATACTGGTTGTGGCACTGATATTTGTTATAATATGCAGAGCCTGGGCAACAGTAGAACTTTGAAGGAAGGGCAAGTGAAACTACATGTCTGGAAGGAGCTTGGGATGCTGCCTCAGCCGTAGGGTTTTCACTTATAGATCCCTTTGAGGCTTGGTTTTGTATTAAGTAATTGCTACAATGTACCTGCTTTAAGCAGAGTTGTCTTTCATTTTCTTGTAAGAATTTGAATGTTTTTCATTTTGATAAAAGACAAGTTTTTGTTCTTTTGATCTTAATGAAATATTAATTGTAGCACCCTATTCATGGAATGGGTTTTATCTCTTAAACCAAAGAGTGCCTAAATGTAACATAAATACCGAATTGGTTTAAATCTGATGAATTAAACCTGATTTTTCTTGGCATATAAGTCTTGGTCACATAGAGTAAGTCGGATTCAGAAATCCCATAGTTATGGACTGTTGGGCTCATTTGATAAGATATCTTATGAGACTTGAATTCTGTTTACTGGACCATAAGGTAAAGGGCCTATCTTAGCCGAGCTAGATAAAGGCCCAAAGGCTTATTGGACCTGGAACATACTCATGTATGTGGCCCAATGAGCAGTAATGCCAGAGAAAATTTCCTGTACTTCATTGTCTCTACTGATTACTTCAGTGAGTTTGACTGTGTTCATTTGATGAGACACAAGTCGGAATTCTTTGACATAGTCGAAAGAGTTCCAGAATGAAGTATAGGATCTGAATGACAGAAGTATTAAGACTCTGGATTAGATCACGAGTGAGAATACTTAAGTCATTGATTGTGTGATCATCTGAATGAGTGTGAAATCGTTTCACAGCTCATTTCTCCTGAAAACCTGAAGGTGTTTCTGTGAGAAAGAATCAGATCTTATTAGAAATGATTAAAGATGAGTCACACGAATCTTCCATGATATTATTTAAGAATAACGCTCTAAAATATCTAAGTTTACGCTGAAATAGTTCCACCAATATCAGTTGAAAGACACCACGTAAATGTGGACTGGAATCGATCCAAATTCGTCTTTACTGAGTATTTGTAGTTGTGCTACTTCGCTGGTTGTCCTAGGGAAACCAAGGCTTGTTACTTTTACGTCCATTCTGTTTTTCTAAGAAGGGAAGTTACTTTCCAAGAAGAACAGTGGGAGTAAAAGTATAACTCGAAGAAATTCGAGAAATACAGGTGGCTGCTCAACCTGTTGAGGGAGAGCAACGGATGGATTTACAGATTTCTGTAGAATCCACACCTGTAGAGCCTGAAGTTCGCAGACATGAATGAATCAGTCACTAATCCGAGAGTGATTTCTCGTTATTAGTTGAACATGATGATCATTGAAAGTTCGCATGATCTGATGATCATTGAAAGCGACGAATCTGCGAAATTCAAATAAGCGAAAGTGAGCCCGGACTCCGAAAAAAATTACACTATGTGTAAGTTAGCTTCATCGATCCATTCATGGATGGAAGCAAACATATCGGAGTTGGAATCTTCGTTCTGTTGAAGTAGTCAAGGTTTTGACCTGAACAGGAACGAAATGGAACTGTGCGTTTACTAAAAGATAAGTGGGAGCAATATTGCATTTCTCATAGTGTATGTCGATGACGTCCCAATGCTGCAGTCGGTAAAGGACTGGCTTGGGAGTTGGTTCTAATGATTGACATGGGTAAAGCCACGTATGTTCTTGGATTTTGGATCTAAAGATAGAGATCCGAAAGAGCTGGTAGGACAAAGTCAGGATTCTTGTCCCGACAAAGTCCTACACGTTTTCAGCATTCCAAGAAGGGTTTTATGCCAATGTCACATGGCATTACGTTAAGCAAGACACAGTGTCCTACGATAACTGCTGAGCTTAAATGCATGGATAAGATTCCATATGCGTCGGCAATTGGATCTATCATGTATGCCATGAAACGTACTTGTTTGATGTTGCTTTAATGTTAAGCAAGACAAGTAAAGACCAGTCAAATCCAGCAAAGAATCACTGGATTGCCGTAAAGAATGTCCTAAAGTATTTGAGGAATACTAAGGATAAGTTCTTGATTTACGGAGAAAGTGAGGTGCTACAAGTCAGTAGAGTCTGAAAGGCAAGTTTCCAACAGACAAAGATGATTTCCGATCACAGTCCGGTTATATCTTGTGTCTGTCTGGCGGTGCAAGGCACTGTTGCTGACTCCATGACTTAAGCTGAACATTTCGCAGCTTGGAAAGCGGCGAAAGAGGTTGTTTGGAAAGAAGAGTTCGTCACTGAACTTGATGTGATTCCCAGCATAGATGAGACTAGCTGCACATCGGAGGTCCAAACACCTTGAGGGTAGGTATAACCTATTCCGTGAGATAAATGACAGAGATGTTAAGTAGATCAGCAAGTTTCAATGAATGAGAACGTTGATAATCTATTAACGAAGCCACTCCTTAGGCCTAAGCACGAGTCACGGACTGTTGCTGTAGGATAAGTGAAATTAAGATGTAGTCTAAATTTCAGTGGGAGTTAGTAAAGGGCTTTATTTAGTTATTGATATGTTCTTGTAAAACATTTTATGATGTTTAATGAAATTATTATTTCAAGATTATTTTAACTGTGATGAAATAATCGTTCCAAAGTGATATGAACCATTTTATAGGTCATCGAAGTAAGTGACTTGATCTTGAGTTATCAAAGTCATTTAGCTTGATCATGAGACCCTATATTTGATAGATGGCTTATATCATCATGTTCCTAGTCGAAGGTTGTTGAAATTGGAACACCAACAACCGTGTGAGACTAGATTGGTATGTGACTTATGACAAAGTCTCAGTATGTCATAGATGCGCGGCATCAAAGTCAGTACATAGGTGTATGTTGGGAACATACGACCGGACATGACCCGCTTATAAGAACTCTTCAGGATATTTATATCTGTGTCATAAGAGATTCTTACTACGACTATAGAGTATAGTCCTTAGACCTGAGTTCGCATGCATGTGACTGCACATGAACTGATGCGCTTTGATCATTGTCTAACGCTGTCGTTATGCGATAGCTATAAGGACCTTGTTTGGGTGTATTACGAAATGAGTAGTTTACAGTGATGGAACAAGACGGAATTTGTCCCTCCAATATAAATGGAGTGAATATCTCTAGGCCAATCGGAGATTTGAATACTGGAAAATGCATGGCCATGCTCAAACGGACTTTCCCGAGTCATTTGGATTGTCAGTATCAAATCAGAGTCCGATGAACAAGATTAGGCTTTATAAGGATGACACTAATCTTGCCTTATGACTAATCGAGATATTGAGACAAAAGGATTATGAATACAGAGATTCCAGTTCAAGTGGGAGATTGTTGGAATTGTGTCCAGCAATCTCTGTACTGTCTCTAGAACGTAAGAGTATGTCAATGATCAGACATAAGTCATATAATACTGGGGGTCATGATGGCTTGCTAGAGTCCGCTCATGATCTATAAGTCTTGGACTTATTGCCTTTATTATATGATCCCATATGGGTCACACGCCTAAGCTAACAGGAAAATGTGTAGGAACGGCTTAGCAGAAGTACGGTAAAAGTGCCAGGCATTTGTCGTACTTAGAGAGAGATTAATGGGTCTGATTAAATCTAAGGGATTTAATCAGATTGGTATTTGGGCCCAAAAGCCCAAAAGGAACCAGACAAGTTTTATAAATAAAACTTAAGTCTGATTCTCCAGATAACCCTAAGCCCCCTCTGCGATTTCTCTCTCTCTCCCTGCGCCTCCTCTCTCTTGGTCTAGCAGCCTTCTTCCTGCTTGGTGTGCGTGTGTGAACCTCTGGAGGAGTTATCACTTGGTGGCTCTGCTGATCTCTGACCTGTTCTTCATATTCCGCTGCATTAACAAGGTAACAGGTGAGATCTATTATGTTTCTAGCAAGAGAACCTAGATCTGGCATGTTTAGGATCTATTAATCTGATGAATTGAATCAGGATTAACACTCAACGATCCAACACCAACTCATCAACCAAACAATCGCAAGCTGTCTGAGAATCAAAACAAACACATTCAAAAGCCAAAGCTCATCAATTAACAATCGCAAAAAAACAGTCAAACCCATTAGTCATCCAACTCATCAATCAAACAATCCAAACTCATCAATCAAACAATAAAACATATTAATCATCAAACTCATCAAGCCTATATCCTAAATCTAAGACATTTACACATTTCGATTAGGGTTTAGAGACATACCATGTTGTATCTGGTTTTGGTGTGGAAGAGAGAACCTCTGTGAATTGTTCCCGATTTGGAACCCGAAGGAGAGCGTTGAGAAGATGCATGAGGTCATCTTGGAGAACGGCTGAAGTAGTGGTCCTTCTTTCTCTTCCTCATCTTCTTCACCATCACCATCTGGAGCTACTGAGGAATGGTTGCTGTTTGGTTGTTGAGGCCCTGGAGAGTACTGCAGAGGAGGCGGAGGCGGAGGCGGTTGAGATCGATGGTGTAGACTATCGGTGGTGGTTACGACTTCAAGGGATTGAGGCTGCTGATAGCTAGGATTTTACAATCCTTTGAGGTACCAATTCCTCAAGCTTATCGATGTAGCTTTGAGGTATCGAACCTATTCTGGGATGGATAAAACCAATAAGCACAAACACTAAACCTTCAGAGTCAAATCAAACAGTTTGGTTTTTGATTCTAACAATCCTAACAAAGACAATTCAAATAGAAGTAAACAAAAAAGCAAGTAAACAAGTGGATTCAATCAATGATAAAGATAAGGCCTAAAGGTTAAGGTCAACAGACAGGTGACTCGGGATGATCAAGGATCCTAATTCAAACTTCAAACAAGCTAACCTCCTGGTAAGGAACACAACGATACGATCAGTTTAATCTCTTAATACTAATCTCTTTACTTAATCCTAATCCAAGAACAAATTCTCATTTGTGAATTAGAATCAAGCAAGCAATCAAACAAGTTCCAAGCAACTAACAATCACTCTAAACATACATTCTCATGCGCTAGAATGTGAAAGTTCTATCAAAGCTATGAACAGGAATTTCATCGAACATGTTGTGAGCAAGAAATCTTAAGCATTCTAATCGATGTGATCAAGATCAATTAGACATTAAACACACTTTGACAGATGAGATTTTAAACAATCAAGCACTAGAAATCCATAGATCACCCCTAATCAACCTAATCCTACCTAACCCATAAGCCTATGGAGAACTACTCACTAATCATCATATGAACAACAAAATTCATAGAAATAGTGTTGATCATTAGAGATTAGAGATAGAATCAAAGATTTAGAGAAGAAATCACCAAAAAGTACTTAGATTAATCAAAGAAATCAAACTTGTTCTTGCAAAGTGTTTAGAACATAAAATAAAGCTTAAGATTCTGTAAAAAGATAAGTTTTGGCTTAAAAAGTCATTAGGGTTCGAGCCGGGTCAACCCGGAACAAACCGGGTGTTGACCCGGATCCAAGGCAATTTCTGGGACGCGTATCGGTCGGCGTATCGGTCGTCCGACCGATACGGACTCTCGGATTTTTCTGGGAAGGGTCGTATCGGCCAGCCAGCCCGATATGCTGGCCGATATGGACTCTCGGATTTTTCTGTGTTGAGATGCATCCAGTAAATCAGGCATAACTCTTTCCATATAGCTCCGAATGACTTCAAACCACCTCCATTAGAAAGCTAACTCAATTTCCCATGATTTTTATTCAGAATCCCAGAGCTAAAAGTAAATGTAATATCTTCATATGACTCAATCTTTCAATCTCATCGGTTTGGTCCTACATCACCATTTCACTTGCAATCACTCCTTTGGCCTCCAAACTCTTCCAAACCTCCTTAGCAACTCCAAGAACCTACAAAACATAGGAAACACTCCAAATTCAAGCCTAGAATGCCTAAACATAGCTCTAGATGATCCTATACTCTAAACACATCAATGACCAAAGAAATGAAGTTAAAGGAAACTAAAAAGAAGTAAAACATGATCCTAACAATAGCCTAAATGCATGAAAATACAAGTATATCAATTCCCCCAAACTTAAACCTTGCTTGTCCACAAGCAAGCATAAGACTATCAAAGCAAGTTGGGAGAAAGGTTTGAAGGCGGAAGCTCATATCCAAAGACAAAACTGAGATCAACAAGTTCCAATTCGAGTCAACGTCACCAAGATGCAACCAAGTTAGGCTTACTCCAAAAATTTAGCCATGCTCATCAAGACAAAACTCCTAGCTCAATTCTCAACCTAGACAAGCATTCCTATCAACTAGCTCTTTAACATTCATTAGTTTTTCAAGTGGATCTTACTCAATTCAAGGTGATCAAACTCATTTGGCAAAGGGACAAGGTTTTGAGATTAAAGTGATCTCAATCAAAATAGGGGTTTATTCCAAAAGCATGAAGGTTCTCTCATAAAGAAGTGAATGAGCTATAGTAAAATGCTAAGAGTTAGAGGCAATTGGTGCATACTAGGTTGATTTCCATCTACCCATGCCCCAATTACTTCTTCTCCTAATCTAGCCCACCTAAATGGATACTACCCTTGACCAAGGCTATTTTTGCCTCATCCCCTTTTCTCAATCAGACACTTTCCAATCAAACTCCCCAAGGATCAATAAAGACTTTTCAAAACAGTGGCAAATCTTTTCTTTTTAACTTAGCTCAAATCTTTCTTTAGCTATGGTCTCTTTTCTTTCTCTAAGGTGAGCATTTGGCTTCTTTTCATTTCAAAATATAAGACACTTTTCTTTTCTTTAAACACATAAGAGCTTTTCTTCTTTTAAAACACTTTGCCAACAAACATAAGATCCCAACCAAAATCCCTTTTTATTCTTTCTTTTCTTTACTCTCTTTCTCCTTTCCCAACTCTTCCCCCAAACTTTGATCCTAGCCTATTGCAAAGCCAAAGATGTTGAGCTTGCATCTATATGGAAATTTCTCCTAGTCGCCTCATACTCAACACTTTTTACCTAGCTCATTCCAAATAGGCCTACCACTCAAGATAGTGTTTGTGGCTTGAAAGAAGGGTGGTGAAAGGTATGGAAGTCTATTTGAGCAAGTAGAGAGGGGTAGAAAGGATAAGAATGCTCAAATATTTTAGGGTATCCACGAGTTTAGCACACAGAGCATGAGTAAGATAATTAGATGTCATCATTAAAGTTCTCACTTAGGTAGAGCTAGTGTCAATTCAAAGCCTATTTCAGTTTCAAACCAAGTTTCAAAGCAAGCAATCCTAGCATAGTTCGTCTTAACTTTCTAGCATTTCTTGAATTGCAATCTTAGGACAATCAACTAGCTCAAACAACTAGCATAAAGAACAAGTCATCACTCAATCAGTCTTACAAGGACATTCAATCATTGCTCCCTATGCATGCGTCCTATATGATGCAACTAGACTCGATCCTATGATGCAAGTGCAACTACATGCTTTCTTTTTGTGAATTTTTTTGAAATTTTTCAATTTTTTTGGATTTTTCTATGCCTTAAGTGAAATGCATGAGACTCAAAGTGAGAAAATCGAAAATAAGAACAAAGAAAACATGATTAGCAACTAGCCTCTCCCCCAAACTTAGTTCACACCGTCTCGGTGGGAAAGCAAGCTCGAGAGAGAGACTCAACAAAAGGAGAAAAATAAAGAAAAGAAGCTAAAATGCAAGTATGTACAAGTTGGAGTGTTACCTGGTTAGTTGTGGTGTGATGGGGATGATGATTCCCCCATGGAGTAAGTCGAGTTTGATGAAGAGCAGGGCTCAATCCCAAAAATCATTCTTTTCTTCTTTGCATTTACCCCAAAGCTCCCCAAAAGGATAGACATGGGAATTCCTCCCAAGTGAGCTTGTTTTGAGTCACTTAGCTTGACTATCCCTTCACTCTTTTTGTTTAGGGATGTGGCATGAGTTTGTATCACCGGGATCATACTCATCGTAGAACCACCCCCTAAACTCCTTCAGCCTTATCTCCTCAAAAGGGATCTTCCTTGGATCATGAGAGCTCAATGGTGTGGTAGAGACTATACCAAGAAGCTTGTGAGGGGGTTGAGCCATTGGACATCCATCTTCTTCATCCTCCTTGAAGGCTTCTTCCTTGAGGTCATCTTGCTTCTCTATAAGATTTCCTCCAGTTGGCTCTTTCTTGTGAATTGGTTGCTTTGGCTCTTCTTCCATGATTAAGGGCTTATCTTGTATGCTCTCTTCCTTGATGTTCTTGCACTCAACAACCAACTCATCTTCATAAGGCTCCTCCTCATCTCTCACAACTTCTCCTACTTCTTCATTGTTGATATTGGTTGAGTGACCCATGATTGTCCCTTCATCCTCATCATTTTCATACCGCACTACAAGGTCTTCACCAATTGTACAACCAAGAAGCAATTCAAATTCCTTAATAGTCTCTTCAGCTTCTTTCAGGAAGTCATCTTGGACTTGAATATTCTCCTCATGTGTTGGCTCAACAATACTTGCACCTGACATCAAAGCTAGAAGAAGGAGCAAATTTAGTAACAAAGACTTGAACTAAAAAGGATTAGAAATCGAATTGATCTATCCAAAATCCCAAAATGGCAACGGCGCCAAATTGATAACAAGAATTTTCTCAATCCTTTGAGGTACCAATTCCTCAAGCTTATCGTGTAGCTTTGAGGTATCGAACCTATTATGGGATGGATAAAACCAATAAACACAAACACTAAACCTTCAGAGTCAAATCAAACAGTTTGGTTTTTGATTCTAACAATCCTAACAAAGACAATTCAAATAGAAGTAAACAAAAAAGCAAGTAAACAAGTGGATTCAATCAATGATAAAGATAAGGCCTAAAGGTTAAGGTCAACAGACAGGTGACTCGGGATGATCAAGGATCCTAATTCAAACTTCAAACAAGCTAACCTCCTAGTAAGGAACACAACGATACGATCAGTTTAATCTCTTAATACTAATCTCTTTACTTAATCCTAATCCAAGAACAAATTCTCATTTGTGAATTAGAATCAAGCAAGCAATCAAACAAGTTCCAAGCAACTAACAATCACTCTAAACATACATTCTCATGCGCTAGAATGTGAAAGTTCTATCAAAGCTATGAACAGGAATTTCATCGAACATGTTGTGAGCAAGAAATCTTAAGCATTCTAATCGATGTGATCAAGATCAATTAGACATTAAACACACTTTGACAGATGATATTTTAAACAATCAAGCTCCGAATGACTTCAAACCACCTCCATTAGAAAGCTAACTCAATTTCCCATGATTTTTATTCAGAATCCCAGAGCTAAAAGTAAATGTAATATCTTCATATGACTCAATCTTTCAAGCTCATCAGTTTGGTCCTACATCACCATTTCACTTGCAATCACTCCTTTGGCCTCCAAACTCTTCCAAACCTCCTTAGCAACTCCAAGAACCTACAAAACATAGGAAACACTCCAAATGCAAGCCTAGAATGCCTAAACATAGCTCTAGATGATCCTATACTCTAAACACATCAATGACCAAAGAAATGAAGTTAAAGGAAACTAAAAAGAAGTAAAACATGATCCTAACAATAGCCTAAATGCATGAAAATACAAGTATATCAGCTGCGAGTTCGGGAAAAGCTCTACTGGCAGTGGATAGTCGCGGAATTGAGGCGCTGAACTGACGGGGTTTAACAGCGGAGTTTGGGAGGAAGACGGAGCATCGGATGAACGAGATTTGGAGGGACGATTCAGTGGCGACGGCGTGAAATCGTATCTCGCAGGCAAGAAAAGAGGTGGTGATCCCGACTGCATCTTTCCGGCTTGCCTCTGAGTTATATTCGGCGTCACCCGTCTCTGAGCACTGCCGCCTCGTCTCGGACCACCGCCTCGTCCATTCGCCATCGGAGAATCGGATTCGTCTCTGCGGATGAGTCGATTTAGGGTTTGGGAATGAAGTGATTTGGGGGAAATCTGATTTTTTTATACCAAAATCGATTTCATTAAACCAATCGTATAAACCAATCGATTTTGGTTTATACGACTGATTAAATGAAATCGATTTTGGTATAACAAAATCAGATTAATTGGTTTTAGATTGGTTTAAAGTTTCTGATTGGTTTAAGAGAATTGATTGGTTTTAGATTGGTTTTCTATTAAATTTATTGGTTTTAACCAAAAAATTAGATTGATTTTAACCAAAAATCAGATTGGTTTGATTGGTTTTTAATAAATCAAATGTTAATTAGCAATTGGTTAACTAAATTAAAACTAATAGATTGGTTCAAGTAATGAATGATTGGTTTTAACCAAAAATCTGATTGGTTTTAACCAAAAATCAGATTGGTTTAACCAAAAACTAATTGGTTTTTAATAAATCAATGATTAATTAGCAATTGGTTAATTATAACAAAACAATTATAAACTTGCAAAAAAATTTATTTAAACATCCAAACCATTTAAACCAAACTTGTTAATATTCAATAAACTTGCAAATTTTTAATCCAAATCTAAGAAAACTTAATAATATTCTTCGTCTTCTTCATCATCAGACGATGAAACATTACATTGAAATTCATCTTCTTGTTTTGCATCTCCAACATCGTAATCGAGGAGTATTGGGTTTACATTTGAATCAAATTTCTGACTTCGGCATCGTCAATTGTAGTCAGAAGTACGACATCGTCATTTTCTTGTTGCAAAAGAGTTGGTTCCTGAATTTCGTAATCTCCTGAAATATAACTTCTCAGATTTACCTTCACAACATTGAGTCATGCATATCTTGGTTTCTTTGTGTACGGGTACGGAATATAGCAAACTTGTTCCGCTTGAGAAGCTGAAAAAACAATATATGATTGCAACTTATATATTTATATATATATATGATTGCAACATTTATATATTTATACGTACCTAGAATAAATGGTTCATATTTGTTGTATTTCCTCGATGAAAGAACGTCAACAACACCTCCATTACTGATCCGAGTGCCTCTTCCAATAACAGGGTCATACCACTTACATTTAAAAAGTGTGATTTTTAGATCAATCATTCCCTCATACTCAAGTTGTATAATATTAGTCAAGATCCTGTGGAAATCAACTTCATCTGATGCATTGGGGTCCATTCAAAATCTCTTTAACCCAAGGAGGAAAAGGAGTTATGGCGTTCCAGTAAGAAACCTGCATATAGCTATATACGTTATTCATGTGTTACTATAAGTAATACATACTATATGCATATAGTTGTTTGTAATGTACATAATTTTCACCCATGTGGAATATTCTTCAGCCATTTTCACGGCAAATTCTTCTTCACACAGTTCTGAATATGTGGCAGAAAGGTAATCTTCGAACATACTATATATAAGATGAAGACATAGATGAGAAATCAAAATCATATGAATGTTCCAATTGGTAGTTCTTTTCTAAAAGCCATTTACCTCTCAAACGGCTGAAAATAACTACAATTTTGGAGAAAATATGAATGTGCACATTCGTTGTCCTTTTCCGAAAGCCATATTTGGTGCATTTCTCCACTTGGACGTCCTATGCGACAAAATATATCAGGTACTCCATCGACATAATATACGGGAGCATCACTTTCATCGAATCTTGTTAACGTACATGGTCGAAAGTAATTTAGTTTAAAATATATATATATATAACATATGTTAATACAAACGAAATTATCGTTTACCTTGATTTTTTTTGTATATTTGCGTCAAAGTAGTGCTCTGAGAAATAAGATATTTCGTCATTGAGATAAGATTGAACAATCGATCCTGCTGCATATCTTTTGTTCTTCGTTTTTTCTTTCAACTTTTTGAAAAACCTTTCAAAAGGATACATCCACCTATATTGCAGAGGGCCTCCTAATTCAGCTTCGTAGGGGAGATGTATAGGAAGGTGCTCCATAACGTCAAAAAAGAAGGCGGAAAGATCTTTTCCAAATTGCATATGAGTAAGACTATGTTTTGTTTTAGAATTTGGACGTGACTTTTCTGCAAAGTTCTTGCACATAAGTCACGGAAAAATCCTCCAACACCTGCAAAATATTATTAACAATCAAATTTATTATAAAAAAGTATAATCTTTGGTGTGTGTACTTATCATATAACTACAAGTATTAGTACCTGATAACACAAGGTGAACGTTTCGGTCTAGGAGTTCTGCGAAGATAAATGGAAGTAACCGCTCCATAAAAACATGACAGTCATGACTTTTCATGCCCGAGAACTTTCCATTCACCATATCAACACAACTAGCTAAGTCTGATGCATAACCATCTGGAAATTTCACCGCATGTTTCACACATTCCAACAAATTTTCTTTTGCTTCTGCCGTCAGTGTGTAGGCAGGGAAAGGAGCTTTACCATCACTATCAAGCTGCAAGTGTGGCCGAGCACAAAATAATTATATATCCCTTCGTGACATGACAGTGTCTTTTGTTTTACCCTTTACATTCATAACAGTATTCATGATGTTGTCGAAAAAATTCTTCTCAATATGCATGACATCAAGATTATGTCGGAGATTAAGGTCTATCCAATACGGTAGCTCCCAGAATATGTTTTCCTTGTGCCAATTGTGCAAGGTGCCATAACCAGCCTTCTTTTCATGACTGTTTCCACCGCAATTCTTTGTTTTCGGTGGTTTGACACTATACAACCGCTCGAAATATAGTTGCTGCCCGGTGTAAGACTGAGTTGGATACTCATTCACAGCGTGTTTTCCTTTCAAGAAGTCTTTTCTATTCTTCCTTAGTGGATGTCTATGAGGAAGAAATCTTCGGTGACAATCAAACCAGCATGTCTTCCTCCCATTCGGCAAATAAAATGACTTTGTATCATCCATGCAAATAGGACACAACAATTTACCATGTGTTGTCCACCCTGATAACATACCATACGCCGGAAAGTCGCTTATCGTCCACATCAACACAACTTTTAGATTAAAATTTTGATGCAAGGATACGTCGTACGCATCGACTCCGGTAGACCACAATTCTTTTAATTCCTCAATAAGAGGGCGGAGAAAAATATCAAGACTTGCTCGTGGATGATTTGGCCTTGAATTCTAGATTGTAAGGAACAAGTATTCTTCATTCATGCACATCCAAGGGGACAAGTTATATGGAGTCAAGATCACAGGCCACAACGAATGATTACGAGACATGCCAAATGGATTGAACCCATCTGTACACAATCCCAAATAAACGTTACGAGGTTCTTCGGCAAACCGAGGATGTAGGTCTTGAAAATATTTCCACTCTGCAGCATCAGAAGGATGACACATTTCTCCGTTCATTGCTTGGTGCTCAGCATGCCATCTCATTGCCGTTGCAGTCTTCTCGCTCTGATACATTCTCTTCAATCTGTCAGCGATGGGTAGATACCACATACGAGACTCTGCTATTTTGGTTCTACGGCTTCCGTCGTTGGGCTTCCATCTTGGCGAACCACAAAATTGACACTTATCCCACTTTTCGTCTTCTTTCCAGAAGATCATACAATTGTTAATACAGACATCAATTGTATGATACGGGAGACCTAAGTTGCGCATCAACTTTTCTGTCTCATAGTGGGATCCGGTTGATTGGTTTCCTTGAGGTAAATAATCGGTCAACACCTCGCCCCATGAATCCACACATTTTTCAGACATATTGTAGTTTGTCTTGTTTTGCAGGACTCGTGCGGCTAAGGATAACTGAGAGTGACCTTCACGACAACCATCATATAACGTATTTTTTGCCCCTTCCAACAAGTCGTAGAATTTTTGGGAATGGTTACGTATCGGTTCTTCATCAACATTTTGATAACTATCAAAATTCACATTATCACGAAACGCATCATTCACCATATCTACATATCTATCTTGTACGACATTATCCGAAGGCATCATATTAACATAACTCGGTCCTAAAGCCGCATCATTTCCTCCCCGTGCTTATACCAAATATAATAATCTTCCATAAATCCTCTACCTAATATATGATTCCAAACTTTTGGCCCCGAAATAACTTTTTCGTTTTTGCAGAAAATGCAAGGGCAGTAAAACCTACCTCCATTGCTTAGAGCAAAAGGTTGATTGCCTGCAAATTCCATGAATTGCTCGACCCCCATTTCGAACTCCGCCGTGAAATTTTGCGTCTCTGGATATATCCTCTTATACATCCATTCCCGAGCATGATACCACAATTTGCAGAAAAGTGCAGACGTTTTTTTTTCTTTTCGATTCGTAGATGAATGAATGAGAGTGAAAATGTGAGAATGAAGAGATAAGAGGTCGAATGTGGTATATATATAAAAAACTGCGACTGAGTTGCGACTACAGAGCGACCGTTTTACGACTACACATATATAGTCGCAAAAAGTCAGTACACCTAACCGAAACAAATAAAACGTGTGGACATGTACCACAATTTGCGTCGGACTTGCAACCCGCCGCTAACGGTCGCTAATTAGTCGCAAAATGAACGACTAATTAGCGACTAAGGATTTACGACAACAATATAGTCGTGAATCAGTCGTAAAATAGCGACTAATGAACGACTACATTTTTGCAGTCACAGTTTTGTGACTGATAAGCGACTACTTGTTAGCAGTCGTTATACAGTCTTCAAATAGTCGCAATCTAGTCGTTAGCATTTACGACTGTACTTGCAGTCGCACACGTCAGTCATTAAATGACAGTTTTCTTGTAGTGTATATTGAGATGTAGTCTTGATCTTCTTCACGATAGACTTTATGTGTTCGAACTTCATGGTTGTTAATTGAGTGAAAAATTCCTCGTGTGTTCATGAGCTCCTTTGTATACGAAGCTGGCATCATCAACGCCCTTAACTTTACATTCGAACTCTTTCATGTTGAACTTTTTATTTGGCATGGCAATCAATGATTTATGACCATGAATCATTTCGTTTACTTTATACCTATGTCTTACTCTTTGCTCTCGGCAACCGTAATATATATATATATATATATATATATATATATATATATATTTATTTAGTTATATATTAAAATTCATCATTTTATATTTTTAAGTAAAGACTTGTTTTATTTGATTTTTTTTTAAAAAGCAAAATTTATCTTGTATTATATTTATTATTATTGATTTTCAGTATTCATAAAATTTTGTATTTAATATTTTATTTTTTTAGAAATAATATTTAAATAAATAACGAAAATAAAATTTATTTTAAAATTATTTAGATTTTAGGTATTTAATTTAATTTCAATAATAATTGTTGTTATTAATATGTAATCACAAAAAATAAAGAAAATAGAATCATGAAATAAAAATGGAGGGATATGTGTTAAAATTTTATTAAACAAAACCATTGTAATGAATAAAAATTGAATATATGTTGAAATCTGATGTGGAATAAAGAGAAAATGATGTGGAGCTTTGGAAAATGAAAAAGTGGATGTTGAAAAATAAAACCAATGTACATAGTCTAATAAATGAAAATTCTGAACGTTGACAATCCAAATCCCAATCAGAAAAATGGAAAGCTTGGTTCAAAAAAGGCATCAATGCACTTATCTCTACCCAATCTCTCTCTGATTAAATGGCCTTCCCTTGTTCACCAAACCTCTCTCTTGTTGGTTGGCTTTATCATATCCATATGCAAAGAATCTCACATCCATTTATCCTTGCTTAACAATCATTCTAACTATCTCAAACACAGGAGCAAAGTAACAAACTGAGTTTCAATTCCACAATCTTCTCTCTTTTTTTTTGTATGCAAACAAGACTAGAGATTTTAGATATTCACAATGTGTTGAACAAATGTATCTATAAAACAACACTAAAACAAAACAAAAATAAACCAACTGTTAGTCCAAGTAAGCTGTGCGGCATTGGCTCTGCCACTCGAAACAATCTTCATAATCAAAGCTACTCGCGCAATCCAACAACGCATTCTGCTGTTGTTCGTAATGGCAAATGTAGTTCAACCCGACAAGAAGCTTACAAACCGCAGCTTCTGTCTTCTCCCTATCAGCAAAGTAGAGTGTCTGAAGCAGAAGCACATTCGTTCGCTTCACAATCTGATTATGCTGCTCGAAGTTGCGTTCGCTCTGCCATCTGATCATATTGTGAGCTAAAGGTGCAAGCCAAGAAAGTATACCGTCTATCGTCTCTTTCCAATCGTGAGCTAGAGGAGCGTCGTAGATAGAAATGTTCTTCATGTATGATCTGAGATTAGCCTTCAAGGATGTTTTCAAACTCGTCGGTAACATTTGGTAAAGATCGTCTCTTGCTTCTTCGCCAATTAGATGAGGGTACTTGAGAAGCTTCTCTACCACAATCACAACATTTGCATAGTGTAAAGATAAAGCAGATCCTCCAATCGTTGAAGCCGAAGCATGTTGAGTTAATCTGCTCTTAGAACCAAACTTACTACTCCGTATTGTTCGAGCTGCATTTAGAGGAAACGTGATACGAGTATCATCATCTCCTTCATCATCGCAACTCCTAGAAACCGAGCTATTCATGGCGAGACATTCCATGAACATCCTTCCTGGATTAGTCCCACACGGGAAACTGAAATCTCCTGCACGAGTGAACTCCTCTGCTTCAGTTCTCCTCGAATCCTTAAAACCCGTAACAGATCTTGAATTATGAACCTTATTAGCTTCGTTCTTGCTACGATCTCTCTTTAAAGTCGAATCCTTTTTACCTCTCAAAGCCAAACCACCAAAAACAGTTTTAATCCTACCATAGATAGTGCAAACCGTTCTAGCCAACATCTCAACAACCTTATCATAAGTTTGGTTCCACAGTGAAGCATCTCTGAGACTCCTCACGTCCTGTCTCTGCCACATAAGCTTCTGTTCGAAAGCTTTAACACTCTGTTGATGCTGTTGGTTTCGCTGAAGCTTCATCACCGCCTGTTCAAGCTCATTCATCACTTCCATTTCACCATACAGATTACAAGTAGCGTTAACGAATCTCTCCATCTTCTTAACCATACTCTCCATATCTTTAACCAAGAACCCTAATTTCCTAATATCGATTACCCCATTCACTATATCTTCGTAGACATGCTCGAATCCTTGTAAAGCCGGTTCGTTACACTTTTTCCCTAAGCGAGACACGACGCTAGCTACGCGGCTTAAATCGTCGAGCTTCTCGGAGACGGCGAGGTCTAAGAGGTGGTTCTCATCCGAAGATACCAAATTTCTGACTCCTTCAGACCGGAAAACCTGGGATTTGAGCTTTGAGATCTCTGAGTCGGAGAGGGAACGGTGAAGGTGTACAGTTTTGGACATGATGTTAGCTACTTCGAAGGATAAGATTCCAATTGTTTGCTTAGTAGGGAGAGGGGTTTTCTTTGTGGAAGATTCTAGAAGAAAAGCGTGTTTGAGATTGGCACTTACTTGGTTTCCCATTTTCACAATCCAAGCTTCTGCAACCATGGCGAGTCGAATAAAGGTTGAAACTTTGAGCAGAGAGATTCAAGAACAGATCCGGGGAAAAAGAAAAGGAATTTTTGACCAAGACATTTGGCTTTAGCGAGGATTCGCGTGTGAAAAGGAGATAATCATTGGGGATTAAGGGCGGTACAAAAAGGAAAACACAACCATTGATGTGATATGATGTTTAGATTCGGCGTGTGCTTTTGCGGGTATTGGAGAGGGCAAAGTGAAAAAGCGGTGAAGAAGAGGAAGTGAATGAAAGAAACTTAAAACTCGCAAGCTTCTTGTATAGAGAGAGAGAGAGAGAGAGAGAGAGAGAGAGAGAGATTTTGAAAGTTTTGGAAATTTGGGTTTTGTTTTTTTGGAAAAATGGAGTAGAGAGAGTCAGAGAGATGAGACGGTTGTTATTACTTTTTTGAAATGGAGTGACCCAGCTCGTACTTGCTCCACTAATGTTCTTCTTATTTTAGCATTTTATATTTACACAAATTTCAACCTGTTCAATTTCAAATATCAATTTCTCAAAACTTTCTCAACAACCCAAAGTAAGGGAAAACGGTCATTTCCCCTATGAACTTATTACCAAAACAAATTTTCATACATGAAATATCGAACAATGCTGAAAACACCAACAATTAAATAAAATTTTAAAACTCAAACATGTACTTTAAAAAAACGGTTAGAATCCCCAAACCCGTTAACGGTGTTATTTATCTGTTAAAATAAAATGAGGGAAACGACATCATTTTACATATGTATGTTTTTATTAATAATTTTTTATTAAGAATGAATACTTCATCACAAGATAACCATTGTGGATCGATTTTCTTTTCCTGGAGTTTGATTTCGTGGTCTGAGCTCGATCGAAATCTGGATCTAGCTGCGAGCTCTTGTTGCTCTCATGTGTTTATTGTTGCGACCCGCGACCACCAAAGTCACGATCGGATCCGAATTGACCTGTATCCGGCGGGAATCAAAGATCGGGAAATTCTCAGAGATTTGGGAATTGAGAGAGAAAGCTTGTAGTTAACGGTGAAATCTCTTGTGCATTTGCAGATTTTTTCCGAGGAAATTGCCGATCGTTACTTCGTTGCCATTGCAAACAGTGATGCAAAACCTGAGAAGAATCTCACGATTAAGAGTGTTCAAAATGGTAATTGAACGGTATGACTAGCTTGTTAACAGTAAGCCTAATCCAGCTGCAATGATGACTCAAGGGTGGAAGCCCAAATGCTTTCAGCCAACACGCCAGTAGTCAAGCCAACCTGCAACAAGGAAGAAAACAAAAGCAGTTAAGAAGCAGAGCAAAAGGCTCTTAACAAGTTAACATAGCTTTTTTGTCAACAGCCAAGATAATTCCTAATAGTCCCCAAATTCCAGCCAGTGAGAAATATAGAAAGCATACATGAGAGTTACATTCTCTGCACAACAGCCATGAAAATTAGAGAAAAAGGGAAAAACAAAGATTTACTAGCAACATGACGATGAAACAATGGATCTGCATTGTGGATTGTCCAATCTAGGAGTCTATTAGAGTGTAAATATCGGTTTAGATCATGTATCTTGGTTTAGTATTAAACCAACTAAACCTGAACACTCGAGTGATATAAGTGGATTCAGTTGTAACGAGAACACTTAATGAAAAGTTTCAGTTAGCTCACTCTCACTATCTCTCCTCCAATTTCTCCATTGTTGATCTTTTGAAGCTTTTCTAATATGGTATCAGAGCGATGGAGCTGAACCTCCATCATCATTGATCATTTCCGCTACTCGATTCGTACTCATCACTTCATCCGTCGTCGATCGAATCCGACAACGCTGCTTTTGATTAATCCGTCAATCGCACCGATCAATTGCTATTCTTCTCCGATTCAACGATGGTAACAGCAAGAAGAGTCGTTACCAGACGAACAACGAAAACCGCAGCTGGATCTGCAAAGAAACCTTCTAATCCCGAAGGATCATCATCTTCATCCAAAGACAAATCGTTGAATGAGACTTCGCCGCCATTCAATATTTCACCGATCAATCCGCTTGATAGTATTCATTCACCATTCTATCTCACAAACAGTGACAATCCAAGTATTTCACTTGTCTCAGAGATCTTCGATGGGAATAACTATGATGATTGGCGGATAGCTATGATGACTGCTTTAGATGCGAAAAATAAGACTGCTTTTATAGACGGATCTCTTCCTAGACCATTGCAATCATATCGATTCTTCAAGATTTGGTCTCGATGTAATTCCATGGTGAAATCTTTGATTATGAATTCCGTCAACAAACATATATACAAAAGCATTCTTCGATTCTCGGATGCATCAGCTATTTGGGATGATCTTACAACTCGGTTTCACATCACCAGTCTCCCAAGATCATACCAACTATCTCAGCAAATTTGGTCTCTCCAGCAAGGATCAATGGATCTTGGTACATACTACACATCACTAAAGACGTTATGGGATGAACTTGATGGTGCTTCATGTGTTTCGACATGTAAATAATGTCAATGTTGTGAAGTTACAGCACAAAAGGCAGAACATACGAAAGTTATAAAGTTCTTAGCCGGACTGAATGACTCATATCATGTCATCAGGAGTCAAATCATCATGAAGAAACATGTACCAAGTCTCTCTGAAATCTACAAGTTACTGGATCAAGACCACAGTCAGAGGAATAACCTAGCAAGCTCCTGATTTTGAAAATACAAAATCTCCATGTTTGGGTTTCTCCTGGTTGCACGAATATGTATATACAAAGTTCAATACCAGTGGTCGAACTGGGTATCGGATGACGATCTTTCGGTATCGGTCAACATTGTGCGTTTCTGGTTGTAGAAACCTGCAACAACAAATATAAACAAGAAGAAAAGATGTGAGTAACGAAAAATAAAAAGCTTAGTAAAAATTTAGAACTCGAATCAATTGATAGAAACAAAGGCCCAAAGCAACAACGCCAAAAACTTAATAGGTCAAAGTTTATTCCTAGTTTTTAACTGCAAGTGCGCATCAATCAGTCGTAGTATGTATGATATCGAACAATGAACCTAAAGTTATCAATAGACTATTTCGTTCTCGACTTAAACTAAGCAGTGCATACGGTGGAAAATAGTAAGTATTGCAAGTAAATAAAATGGTTGTGAATTCAATCATAGAAAATGTCAGACTCATTCATGGAAGTTCTTAGAAAATTATGCAATGTAAATTACCAAGCAATCAAAATTCATATGAAACACAGATTCAATACTCAAACACAAAAATAAAACAAGCCAACTTTCGCTGCGAATGTTAACTATGTCTAACAACCTAGAGACCCTAATTTCTTTGAGATTCTAGATTTCTAAACATGCATTAAAGTTTTATTTGATTTGTTCACAAATTCTTTAAGTCAAATTCTTTGTGAATAGATAATGTGTTCACCATAAGTTTGTTCAGATTATCAATCACACTTTCGTGTCAATTATCTCAGAGATGATCTAAATCTTAGGTGATCAGTCTAAACTAGCTTTAATAACACTTATGGCGATGAACTAACAAGATGATGAATCCTAATTAATCATATAACCTAGCGAAGCATAAAATCTCTTTTGAGAATCCCTGAATTGAACTAAGAAAACTACTCAAACATATTTTGAATAGAAAGGAATGAATAGATTAATAAAAATTGGGGTTTAAAATCTTCTCCCAAATGAACAGAGTCTCTGATCAGCTCCTACCTCTCAAAAATCTCCAAATCTCAAAGTATAAAAATATAGTCTAAACAATGGTTGTAAAACCTAATTAAAGTAATAAACAAGATTTGAGTTAGAATGTACATAATTAAAACTTGTGGGCTCTTTGCAATATCTTCAAAGATCATAAGTCTCTTGAGAAATCCTTCACTCGCGCACGGTGTCCATCGACACCAACATCCAATATTGTTTCCAAATTGATCTTCTCGGATTAAATTCCTCCAAGGCTCCAAAAAGCCTTAAAATATCAAAATATGTTTCAAACAGGCCAATTCCTGAAAAGATTCTAAAAAGACTCGAAAAACACATGATAATCTCTATATTATGACTTATTATATCATGGCTTAAAACTCATAAAAACCAGGATATATCAGAAGCTCGGCATGAAAGCTTCAGTACTTGACCCTTACAAGGCCAAATATACAGTTTCCAGCCAATTATGTTTGCCAAAAGATATGTGGGAGAACTGTTGTAGACTTTAATTTATTGAAGAGGATCTTTCGCTACCTGAAAGGAACATTCCAAATGGGTTTGACGATTGTTTCATACTCTCATTTCACCATTATAGCCTACATTGACAGCGATTGGGCCAGTTGCAAGGACACAAGAAGATAAATTGGCGACTCTTGCACATTTCTTGGTATGAATATGATTTCATGGTCAGCTAAGAGGCAACCTACAATGTCAAGATAATCAATTGAAGCTGAGTATAAATCACTTTCCGAAACCGCAACCTAATTGAGTTGGATTGCTTCATTGATGAAATATATTGGATTACCTCTCACATGGGTTCTAGAGTTGTATTGCGATAATACCTATGTAATCTACCTTTCCTCCACACATGCTCTTCATTAAAGGTCAAAATATTTTGACACACTTCCACTATGTTCGTGAAAGAGTTGCATTGGGAACCTTGGTCACCAAACATGTTTCTGCGGAGCAACATTGCTGATGTATTCATTGTCACATCTTATAGCTCAGTTCGTCAACTTGAGGTTCAAACTTGGAGTCTCGGTTCCCTCCACTACAAATTTGAGGGTGGGTATAAATAGTGAGGCTTCAAACAAGGCATGCAAAGGACGAGTCCATCATGAAGCCCATCTAAGCAACCTGCAACACAAGGAAGAATAATTAGTATCAGCTGCAGCTAAAGTAAAAGTAGTCAACATAAAACAAAACTGTCGTACAAGCAAAATTGCTCTGCAATTTCCTCACTATCCAGCTCACCTGTCCAAGACGCTCCTCCCTTATCAGACCGTTAAGGTAAAGAATCGTTTTGCTGTGTTGTCTCATTTTTTAGAGGAACATATGTCTTACTTTGATAAAATGATTGACCATGCTTGACTGAAGTTGAACTTATATATTCACCATCTCTTTGTAATCATTTAATCAAGTAATAAGAGTGTATTATTCAGCTTCAATATTAATACTCTCCTCTTTTAATAACTTTATATTTCTTACAATATAGGCATGAGCATAAAAACCGAGAACCGAACCGAAAGAACCACAATCGATCCAAATTTTGTAAATACCCGAACAGTTTCTAAATTTTCATAACCGAAATAACATAACCAAACCAGAACCAAACCGAGAATCGAATTAGCGTCACCTCAAGTTCATGTAGGCTTACCACTCTTCCTCGCCGACCCAAGAAAATACCCCCACCCTAGGACTTCACCGTTAGATCCAAAATCAGGAAAAAACCGCCAACGGACTGCGGCTTCAGCCCTTGAAGAACGTCACCAAGCCTCTTCCTCATAAGTCAAGGATCTGAGAAGGTTTTCACTACCGCACTTTCGACGAGCCAACACGACGACAAAACAACCAAAGACAACCACATAAGTCAGAGCTGGAACATCATATTCTCAAAGAAAGAAGATCTAACTAAGGTTAAGAGAAATGAATCCTTCTCACATAACCACATAGATCCCCAAGATAGAGAGGAAGAGGGATACAGAGTAGTCGGGGGCGAGAGAGAAGGAGAAAGAAAACTAAAAAGGATGTTTGTATTGTGTTTTCACAGATTTGCCAGAAAACTTATTAACGTGCTCAACATCGATGATACAATCTCGTTATTTTCCTAAACCGCAATACCAATAAATATTTCGGGATGGATTTAGACCTGTCCTCACTCATTATGTGGCTAGCCATAGTTGAATCAATTTCGTAGAAAATGATGGGTTAGTTTCTCTAAAGCTCTAAAATCTGTTTGTTAGTTGCCTTTCAACAGATCTGATCAATAGATATGCAGGCCTGAAAATTGATCGATGAATTATGTGATTCCTTTCAGTCCAAAGCGAGTGCAGTAGTGCTTGCCATACCAAGTAAGTAATCTGCGCCTTTAATTTATTTCCTCCTAAGTTTTCCAATTGTAATAAGCCACTGTTCCATTGCCGTTGTGGTTGCAGGTTACAACGTCGAGCTATTGAAGACCAAACAGACCAACTGAAGGGACACTCAAAATAGAGATGATCCGGACTCTCAGCTCCCAAGTTTCAAAGCAAGCAGGAAGAGTAAAATTATAGCCCCAGCTAATCAATCTATCCCTAGTTAGACATCTGTTCATAACTATCAGCCACGCCATGAAGGAGTGCTTCATGATTCCTCCTCTGTTCCAAACAACCTTCTCACAAGTAACCTTAGATAAGTTTCCCTTCAGCTTCCTATAAACTTGACCCGTAGAGTATATATTATTAGTCTTACCATATATCAGCCACTCGTAGTAGTCCTTACTTTGAGTTAGCTGGATAGTGGTATCGTAGGAATATAATTCAACATAAATGTCCGACCTTGCAGGCGGAAGACGCCATTGTTGCTGAATATTCAGAGTTGATAAAGTCGTCTCATAGGTAATCCCTAGTCTGCTAGACCTCTCTCCTTGTAAAACCTGCCAGAAGTTCCCCAGAGCTGAAGAAACTCGTTTTCTGCATGCTAACGACCAGACCAGAGTGCAATTCAAACTCACGCAAGACCTGAAGCACATTTTGGATTGAGGAAAAACAACCTTCAATAAATATCAAGAGATCGTCAGTAAAATAAAGGTGGGTTACTTTCGTTTTAGCACAATATTGATGGTAACCTATTTTCCTCATCAGATAAGTGATTAGAAGTGTAGTTCCAGCCTTGACATAGTTTAGACATAAGAGGGTTCAGATTAAGATCTTTAATGTGAGTTTCTAATATAGCACCAAAAATGGGTTTATGGCTATTGAGCCATTGACAAAAGGCATATGCTTATCCGGGTCATTTAAACCACAGACGTTCCAAAAAAATACTTTTGTACTCATAGGAAAGTAGTTGAGGGCTCCCCGGAAGAAGGGAGAGAACCTCCAAAAGAAGAGTTTATAGTAGATATAGTAATAGGATTTATAGAAGGCATAGATGTACTTATAATAGTACTAGAATATTTAACCAAATCAAAAGGTGGATATATTTTGGAGTTTAGAGAAGGATGAGATCGAGATCGTTTTAGTGATGAGTTTTCTGTGGATGCAGAGGGGGTATATGGAAAAGGATCTCCAGAAAGAGTAATTGCAACAAGAAGAAATACAATTAGAGGAATATAAGAAGGAGGGATATGTGGCAATGATTTAGTGTATGGAATGAGCTTAAAAGGTTGAACCCTCCTAGTACTAGTATCCTGAGAAACTGCCAGTTGACTATGTTTAAACACATGTTGTACATCAGTTGAGCAGCCTTCCATAGTAACAGTTGCAGGAGATTTGCCAGCCACTAGAACTTCAGAGGTAATCACTGGATTTTCTTTAATTAACTCTTAATTCACTATCACTACTGGCCTGACAATCGTAGAACTTTTTGACTTTTTGGAGTCCACTGTTTTCTTTGGCACCAATATATGCTTTTTTGCAGTAGAAGATGGAAGTTTTGGTATCAATGGGATTTGCAGACAATTCCGAGCAACATGACCCAATTCTTTGCAATATGAACAAGTAGGTGAAAGCCACAGGTAGGAAACCTCAACTTCAACCATTTCACTACTCTGTCGAGCAAACTCCACAGAAGGTAGGGGACATCAGGATCAACTTCCACTATAACATGGGAGAGGGTTAATGATAGGTCAAGAATTATCCCTATTCTACTGCAAGTGCACAGTTAATGCAATTATAGTATAAAGGTATCAAATCCCACAAGGACTCTCAGTCACACAATAGATTATAAGTATTTCGGATTTAAACTAAGCGAAGCAGATTTTGTAAAGCAGTAAATAGAAAATAAATAAATCAAGCGAGGTGAATGTAAGCAATCAAACGAAGGCGCCAGGTTTCGGGAGTTCTCAGAATATCAGGAAATCAGATAAACAATCAATCAGATTCAGTCTATAGCGTTCTTGAACTGGAATCACGAAGGTAAAACTAACCAGTTGTCGCTGCGATAATTATCTATGTCTAACAACCTAGCAAGCCAAATCTCTTTGCGAATCCTAGAGTTCTAAACATGCATTAATTCCAAGTTCGTTCGTTCACAATTTCTCTAAATCAAATCTCTTTGCGAATAGATAAATTGCTCATCTAAATCAGATCTAGTTAAATAAACCAACTGTCGTTGCGAAAATCAACCTAAAATCAGTAATCTAAATGGCCAGTTCAGATTAAGCGTTAAGAACAGATCAGATGAAGAACTAGATGATGAATCTTGATTAATTAGTTAATCTAACATTCCTTCAAATCCTTAGTGAGAATCCCTAACCTAGCAAGAGATCTACTCAGACATAGCAATCATAACAGAAAACATAGTCAAAATAGATATAATAAAACAATCAAAGGAATAAGAACAGGGGTTCGAAATCAAGTCTCTTTCGAGAACAAAACCAGCCCCTAAAATCTCTTAAGAAAAATAAAACTTATTTCTGAAAGCGTAGCCTAACAAGTGGCTGAAAAACCTAATTATATTCTAAAACACGAATTGGGTCACTTTGTAATTAAGATAAACTTCTGAGTCAAGTTGCAGATCTTCGTTAACCGGTCAAATTCTCTGGTCCGTGAACTGTGTCGACCGACAACAATGTGTGTGTCGATCGACACCAACATCATATGTCGGCAGTGACTTCTTCTTCTCGGGCAATTGCTCAAAAAGTCTCCAGAAACTATCATAATGTCCAAATAAACTCCAAATGTGGTAAAACATGTAAAGTACCTGAAAAGACTCTAAAACACAATAATAGACTCGATAAATAAGACATATACCATGGTTAAAACCCCTAAAATCCATGGTATATCAACTCCCCCACACTTAGCTCTTGCTTGCCCTCAAGCAAGTAAAGAACCTAAATATAGGAGAAGAGGTTTGAAAACACAGAAACTCATTTCGTCCTAGGAACTTTCGCATTCACATTCACATTCACTTAGTAATCCACTGAAAACTTTCCTACAGAACTCAAGACCGCAATATACTTCCCCCACACTTAGCAATTGTCCCAAGTAAACTCCACAATCAAGTTAGGACATCCAAATTCACCACACTAGCCTCTGTATACAATTAGGTGCGGTCTTACAGAGGGAGTATCGAATCAAAGGACACATGGACTCTTACCTTATCAGCTCTAGACCACCATACTATCTTTCTCTAGTCCCTTTCTTCTCTTTTCCCTTCCTTAGCATTCTGATTTTTCCCCATTGGGTATCATTTTTTTTTTATCAGTGCTCTTCCCGTAAAGGGGTGTACCTTGGACACATTCCATGGATCGCATAAGAGATAATAGTGTTTGCTACTATTCCCATGACCACTTCGGAGTTACTAACTCATCCTCAGTTTATTATCTTTTTTTTTTATGGAAGGGGAGAAGGGAACTAAATAGGACAGGTTTACAGGTTGTGTCAGAACTAACAAGGGAATATGACCCAAAGATTACCAAGCCCCTAAGTGAGAAATTAAAGTCAATATTAAGGTGAGACTAGTAATGGATCCTCTGAATACCTGGTTAGATATGGGTGTCATTGGTAGGTTGATCCGTTTGGAGTTTTCTAATAGTCATAGAGGCTCTGCAAGTCTGCCCAATGGTCACTTAGTTCCTGTTCAAGCGAAAAATTTCCTCGAAAAATCATAGTTTCATACAAAATTTTGACTTGATAAAAACAAATTTTTGAAAAAGAACTGACTCTAAGAAAACAGAACACGATGTCAGTACCCACCTCCCCCACACTTGAATAACACTGTCCCCAATGTTACCAAGTATAGAGGAAGTAAAAGAAGGTGAAAATTCTGTGAGAACTGGGAAAACTGCAATTATTACCTTCTGTCGCTAACTGTGTCGATCGACACGATATATGTATCGGTCGACACAATGCGAAAATATCAGTACCATCACGCCAGACTTGGACAAGATCCGAAAATATTAGTGTTAGTCACACAATCTCTCCATTGTTAGTGCTGTCAGATCACTCAGAAACAAGTCAGAAGCAACAAAATAGATACAAAAATAAGTTCCACAGAGTTCAAAGCAAGAGAGAAAACAAACTGACTCAAACAGAAGCAAAGCAGACTCAGGAAAAATGAAAAATGAAAAACGAAACAAACTCAGGGAAAGCTAAGATCATGGATGAACTAAGGATCAGAATCATTGTCGGCTCCCTCTGGTGGTGTGGGTGATCTCTGACGTCGACGTCCGTGCGAAGGACAGGTGCATGTGCAGCTGAAGGCTCGAGCAAGACCACCCCAAAGTGATCGAACCGTATCTGTCAGGAACTTCATGTGAGGATCTGCATCATAACCAGGAAGAGGTGGAGGAGCATCTAATGGAAGAACCCAATGTGGATGTGCGTGTGGACCCCCAGCAGGGTCAGGAACAGGCTCGTCTTCAGCAGGAGTAGGAGCAGCCCGGGAGGAAGGAGCTCCTCTGCATAAACGAGCAGCACGTGGCAGCCTCACATACCTCGGATCAGGTTGGAAACGCAAGTCGTCCTGTGTATCTATCGATAATGGTGCATGTCGTAAGTCAACTGTGCGCTCCTCAATCCCCTCTCTGTAGCACCAAATCAAATCTGGCTTCAGCCAGGTTGCACTCAACAAGTGCTCCTCATCAATCTCAGCAAAAGACTGCTCACATATATAATCATGTAGAGGTATCCTGAAATGCCGGAAAATCGGTGTCAAAAGACTCCCCACTGACTCCGTCATGCCTCTCCCGGAACCTCTAAATGGCTTCGCCTGTAGCGAGACTAAGTGCTCTGCAAATACCGCACCCAGGTTAGTCCTCTCAAAAGGACCCTCGTGATCATACTCATGCGAACACAGATGTCCCACTGCTGGATGGAGTAGTACCAGCTCCTGCATCCTCATCTTATTCGGTTCCATCTTGCACTGGAGAGTGTTAGCCAAGACGCGTACGACATAGCGTAGGACCGGATGTCGTAAGTCCTTCATCTTCGTTTCGCTAGAGAAATAAGGTGTAGAACCGAAATTACCCCAAAACTTCTCAAGGTCAGGAAAGCTCTCTGGAAGCGTAGCATGTGTGTAGCCTTTCCTGAAACCATAAATAGCACAGAGATCTCGCATAGGCAATCTGTATCTCCGACCATGTGCCATGAAGCATAAATAACCTTCCTGCGCGTTCTTTGCGTTCCCGTCTCTGTATGTGACTCGTACAGTGGCCATAAACTGACGCACCAACTCCGGATACAAAGGATAGTGGACATAAGGCATCGTCCCCAGACCCATCCTCCGTAAGCATATCAAAACCTGCTCTCGCATACCAGCCATCCTCAGGAAATCATGGCTTACCAGCTTCGTAGGCTCAAGTGTAACATAGCACCATCCATTGTACAACAGAGTGTCATACTCATCCCAGGTGTCCAACACCTCCTTGTGGAGACAATCAGTACTAAGAACAATCCGCCTGGGTGTTTGATGCCACACCTTATCTGTCAGTATCTTCACTCCTTCATCCTTGAGCCATGGGTGTGTAGGAAACTCGGGAGGTATCTGTGGCGACCCCGGAGGTGATTGAGGTGTCATGGGTGGAGGTGGATCCGCTGGTGCTGCTGGTGCTGAACCAGATGAACTCGCTCCATCTTTGCGAGTCTTTTTCTTTGGAGGCATCTTTGGAGGCATCTGTGAGCAAGAATAAAAATAAAAGCATGAGATTATTTGAAAAATCAGAAACAAACTCAACAAAACCTCAATCAACAGCATGAGCAGCATCTAACAGAGCGGTAGGAACAGTTCAATCATGTTTTTATTTCCATATTTTCGCACAAAATCACAAGTTCAATCATAAAACCAAAATTTTCAAAAACCTGTAAAATCAGTCATAAAAACTACCTAAGCATCACCATTCTACTACCAAACAACCTAAATCAAAGCTATTTCACCATGGGGTTAAGAAATGAGAGGCAAAATCGAGTTTTTACCTTTTGAACCGAAACTGAAAATTGGAGATTAAGAACTCATACCTTGGTTTCGATGAAAATGGAGTGGAGATATGAATAGAGGGTGAAATTTCGGTTGGGTTAGGCTTTGGAATCATCGAATTTGGTCGAGAAACGAGAGAGAACGAGTTTTGAGAGAGATTTTCGGCTATGGAGTCGGGTTATAATGAAGAACAGTCGCGAAGAAGAGAAAGAAAACTTACCTCGGGACGCCTCATGTCGATCGATCCATACAATCCATGTCGATCGACATGGTGTTTGAAATTTGAACCTGGTCAGAGTGGTCTAACCGAGGTCAAACCTTGTTATTTGGGAAAAGTGGATCGATCGACCTGAATAGCCATATCGACCTTAATGTCCATTGTGTCGACCGACATGTAGTATATGTCGATCGATATAGTGTAAATCTGACGCTAGATTTCCCTGTAAAGACTCACCAGTGGGTTGCCTCCCAAAAACGAAAAATTAAACAAAAACTCATATGTACAGACTCACCAGTGGGTTGCCTCCCACTCAGCGCTTGTTTTAAGTCATTAGCTTGACTTATTGGAAGGGATCAGACTCATGGGGGTTTCAACAGAGACTTGGAATGTCTCTGTGAATGTCTTTTGATCCACGGTGGTGTGTAAGCAGTAGCACCATGAGATCGTCCAAGGAACATAGAAAGAGATTCAGGGTGGGATAAAAGCTTGGGTGGGCAGCTGCGTTTTCCTGCATTCAAAGTAATGCGGTCAAGAGGTTTAGAATTAGATGATTTATGCCTTACCTTTGGTGGAGATCTGATGTTCGGAGCTTTCTGCTTATGAGCAGTTGTAGGCTCTGAAGATGTTAGAGTGGAATCCTGATGAACCACCATCTTCTTTTCTCTACTATCAGACACTGTAGTTCCACCAATCTGAACTTCATCTTTCACATGACCATCAGTGGGTTTCATCTTCTTTGCATATCTCAACTTATTCGGATGAACTCGTGAAGTTTCAGCTGGTGGAATTTCAATCATCTCCTTATCCACCACTACCATGCACTCGACTATATTCTGCTCCTGTTTAGACCTTTTAGGAACTCTTGGGAACGGTATACGAGGTTCGTATACCTTTTCCTCAGCAAGAACATCAGATTTAGGGAAAATTGGTTCTGCCCGACCGTTGTGTCGACCGAAGCTAGAATTGTGTCGATCGACACCGAAGGATTTTATCAAGAGATCGAAATCAATCTCGGTCGATTCTGGTCCGTCGAAATTCTCGAACTCTGGGCTTTCAATCTCAGATTCTTCTCTATTTTCCATGATTTCCATAGCCTTAACTTCAAGATATGATCCCTGATTCAGCATGTGTTCACCCTGAACTGAGATGTCATTGATGCGAGCATTCTGAGCATTCTTCCTTTTGGCTAAACTTGAAATCTGATCCACTTGTGTGTCCAGCAGCTTTATATGAGTGTTCAAGGACTCTAACTTCCCATTGAAATTAGTGTACAAGGCATCGAGCTTCGATTGGGAAGACACAGCGAACTGTTGTTGTCCCTCAAGATACTGCTCCATCATGGCTTCTAATCTGCTGTGTAGGTGCAGGAGGTGCTTGGTGAGATGGATAACCATAATCTCTTGATCTCGGAGCATAACTAGAACCTTGTCTCTGTTGGTTTCCATACGTCTGTCTATGATAATCAGCTCCAGCCATACAATTCACCCCTGCAAACTCTTCAGCTTCTCCATCGGCTCGGAATTGTTCCTTCCAAAGTAGGATGTTGTGGATAGAATCAATCTTTTCTCGCATCTCAGCTATCTGCTCAACCATCGCGTATGGTATGATGGGGTTTCCTTCCCCATCCAATTTTTGACCCTTCGCGTTGCATATATGACCCTCTTGGTCTCGTAGAATGCCGTTCTCGTCGCGAATCAGAATCACAGGTTCCATAGAGCGAAACCCGTTATACATACAAGCTTTCGGTACCTCTGGTTTCGCCTTGTGTCGACCGATGCAAGTATAGTGTCGATCGATGCAATTGCGAATCAGTGTCGATCGACACACAGGACCGTGTCGATCGATGCAGTGCGATTCCTGCAATACCAAACAAACAAGAACGTGAGTAAACAAGAAAAATAAAAAAATGCTTAATCTAAATCCTAATACTAAATCTATCGGCGAACTCAAAGAGTCCCCGGGAACGGCGCCAAAAACTTGATAGGTCAAGAATTATCCCTATTCTACTGCAAGTGCACAGTTAATGCAATTATAGTATAAAGGGTATCGAATCCCACAAGGACTCTCAGTCACACAATAGATTATCAGTATTTCGAATTTAAACTAAGCGAAGCAGATTTTGTAAAGCAGTAAATAGCAAATAAATAAATCAAGCGAGGTGAATGTAAGCAATCAAACGAAGGCGCCAGGTTTCGGGAGTTCTCAGAATATCAGGAAATCAGATAAACAATCAATCAAATTCAGTCTATAGCGTTCTTGAACTGGAATCACGAAGGTAAAACTAACCAGCTGTCGCTGCGATAATTATCTATGTCTAACAACCTAGCAAGCCAAATCTCTTTGCGAATCCTAGAGTTCTAAACATGCATTAATTCCAAGTTCGTTCGTTCACAATTTCTCTAAACCAAATCTCTTTGCGAATAGATAAATTGCTCATCTAAATCAGATCTAGTTAAATAAACCAACTGTCGTTGCGAGAATCAACCTAAAATCAGTAATCTAAATGGCCAGTTCAGATTAAGCGTTAAGAACAGATCAGATGAAGAACTAGATGATGAATCTTGATTAATTAGTTAATCTAACATTCCTTCAAATCCTTAGTGAGAATCCCTAACCTAACAAGAGATCTACTCAGACATAGCAATCATAACAGAAAACATAGTCAAAATAGATATCATAAAACAATCAAAGGATTAAGAACAGGGGTTCGAAATCAAGTCTCTTTCGAGAACAAAACCAGCCCCTAAAATCTCCTAAGAAAAATAAAACTTAGTTCTGAAAGCGTAGCCTAACAAGTGGCTGAAAAACCTAATTATATTCTAAAACACGAATTGTGTCACTTTGTAATTAAGATAAACTTCTGGGTCAAGTTGCAGATCTTCATTAACCGGTCAAATTCTCTGGTCCGTGAACTGTGTCGACCGACACCAATGTGTGTGTCGATCGACACCAACATCATATGTCGGCAGTGACTTCTTCTTCTCGGGCAATTGCTCAAAAAGTCTCCAGAAACTATCATAATGTCCAAATAAAGTCCAAATGTGGTAAAACCTGTAAAGTACCTGAAAAGACTCTAAAACACAATAATAGACTCGATAAATAAGACATATACCATGGTTAAAACCCCTAAAATCCATGGTATATCATTAAACTTACTAAGTTTTTTTTGTGAATTCATATGTTTCCTTAGGGTCTCCAATAAGCCATGCTACTAGGCTGAGCCCTTTCTGGTGGCCCAAATCAAGAGGCACTTCTGTCAAGTGAGCCCATATTTTAATAGAATCAAGAGGAGGAGCATCACGGGTGTGGTAGGCAGACCAAGGAGCAGTGATGAACATCGATTCACCCACATACCAGATCTCTTTGTCCAATATCTTTGTTCTGAGGTAATCACTGGGGATCTTGACAATCATCGTTCTGTTAGTAGGGTTGTTATGGATCTCAACTTTTCCATTTTTTTCCCACATATGGTTTATAACACTTTGAATTTGACTGTAGGGAGGAGGTCTCCTATTGAAGTAACACATTATGAAATCTCTATGAATCTCATCTCCACGCTTAAAGACATCATCTCGGATAAGAACCCATGGTATGTCTGTCTCAGAGTAAGTTACATGAGCCAATATTTTTAGCAAGCGATCTTCATTATTTCTAATCCTCTCTGTAATGTTTTTTGCAGCGGCAGCAGGTTAAACATGAATGTTAATAGCAGCCGACTTAGCAGCATTGGAGGTGTGAAGAGGGTTATCTAGATTTCTGGGAAGAACACTAAGAGCACCATTTGCATACAGCACATCAGTAGAGGTAGGGGAACCTAGTGGGATGGGACTAACAAGGTTACTGAAAGCTTTATTAGTTATGGTAGGGGATGAAGATCTTGGTTTAAAAACAGTAAAATTTTATAAACCTAGATTTTCAAGTTTCAAATTTTGAACAGTGGTTTTGGTTATAGTATCTAAGCCAGAGGCAATATTTATCTCAGTAGAAGCAGAATCCGTTTGTTGCATAACAACATCAGCAGTAGTTGAACTTTGGATCTACTCAGAATTCATGATTTCAAGCTCCATAGAAGAAGCAGTACTATTCAAGCTCTTGGTCATAAGAGCAGTTTGGGGGACATGTGCGGGAAGTTTGAAAGAGAAAGAGGGGAAGAAAGGTCATAAGGGTCAGGGAAAATAAGGGGATGAGGTTTCAAGCGATCATCGACGACAAAAAGCAGTGGATTCAGGCAAAAATTGAGCGACCAGAGAACCATTTGTTCTCCATCGAGAACCGTGTCAGAAAGAATTTGACATTGTTCACTTTATTCTTTTAATATGAACATTCTACTTCATTTAACATAAACAATGAAATTTTAACAAAACATTTATGAATGTTTTTATCCATCATTATTCATTAGTTGCACATATAAATTCCCGGTCACACAATTATTTTTCCAATTGAATGGAGTCTTTAGAAGATATATAATGGTATTCGAATATTAGAATAACGTTGTGTGTGCGTGACATCATCACACCTTGAGACCATAACAATGGAAACAAGAACGCACTTGTAAAGTTGACTGACTACAAAAGAGTTCGTTTGACCGATGATGTTGTTCTTGTTGTCTCCATTCTCTTTGGATTTTTTGTCGGCCAAAGATTACCTAATTGACACTCAAACAAACATAAGAAATTCGCAATTTCTCTGTCTTTTCAACGCCATATTTTTAGTTGACCTAATTTGGAAAAAGAAAATCTAAGATCAAAATCACAGTGCCTTTATTCAACACGGAACTAATTCTCTTAAATTTTGAAAATTCGATGCGTCGTGTATGAAATGTTTTCGATTAAAAAAAAGAAATAAACAAACGTTTTTTTTTAGGATGATTAATTAGTTGAGTGGAGGAGTTGGTGACTTAAAATTCTCATGTCAAGACGAGACAAAGCACACAGAGACAATAGAGAGAAAAATCAGATTGATTTCCAGCTCAGTGGAATTTCCTAATTATCAAATATTTCTCTAGAAAAATAAAACATCATAAGTTTAAAAAAAACCCATCAAATATTCTATTGATTAATGATTTGGACTTACAATGTGATTTCAAGAATTTCACATCAAAATTATGATTCACCATCAAAACATATAATTACTTACATAACAAAAAAAAAGCAAATAATCACACATTTGTTTTTGTATATGTAGCTCACGAACGGCAATAATATATCGATCTATATACAAAACCATCAATTTATAGATTTAGGGTATGTTCGTTTGTCCGCCGTAGGAGACCTGCGGCTGGGGCTGCGTCTAAAATATGTTCGATAGAATTAGAAAGCAAATACAACATTATTAACCGTGTAAACCAAATAAAAATATTTTAATCGAACGATTATCTTCATAGTTTTACATATGGGATTTTCATAATTCACAAGCCCATCATCTTCGTTAATCAAAATTTGAAGTTCTCTTTTACATTGTTGTGGAATATAAATAGATAAGAGTAAAAATAGTGCGTGGTGAGCAAACAACTTTCGCCCCACATTTTTATCATAATCATGTTGTATGTTAATATTAGGTTTAAAAACTTTTTGACAATGAAAAAAAATATTAGGTTTAGATTTTGGTGTTTTCCATTTGGACATTTGTCACATGCATGTACTAATCCATAAGAATTAATACCTTTTGAGTGATCGTTTTTATTTTCTTTTCAGAGTTGGAAATGAATTAATATGTGTGGCAATTTTTTGGCTGGCTCTGTTCCAATCCAAGATTACTTAGGTGATCGATTTCTTTTCTGAAAACGAGAATGAATAAAAGTAATTCACTTGCTCATATTTTTTGGCAATTCAAATTTCATGCCCAATCAAGACAACGTGATTATTCTTTTGCACCTAAAACTATTAAAAGATCTGTTTGCATCATCTGTAAATCTTTTTCTGCTATAGCGTCTTTGTAGTTCACACTTTCTTACATTGTATTTCTTACATGATGCACAACGTCTAGAAACTTACGCGGGCCTGTTTTAGAAATGGGCCTGCTCTCCTTGTCTGTTACAGCCGGGCAATCAAAAGAGAAAAGAGAAGTTGCGATTTATCAACTCCGTTTTGTTTTCTGGCTACAAGATAAAAAAACAGGAAAATTTGCATTCAAGAGAAAATCAAAAATCTCTTAATAAAAGAGATAACGGGAGCATGTTGGATATGAGTTTAGCACCCATCTATAAGTCTATTGGAAATCTAATTAAATCAACTATGCCATTTCGGCCCAAGAAGACAGGCCCGCTAAGGAGTCAACAGTCCTAGAAGGAGTCATCATCCAAACACTATAAATAGAACCCTCCACTCTTCATTTTGGGGGAGATTGTAACTTACGAGAGGCCGAGCTACTTCTATAAAGCTCCGACTTCAAGTATTGTTTAGTGAACACGTTATTTGACGGACTCACACCTCGTACCATCCTGTTCATTGCTCGGCTCCGGCCTTAAGATCAATAAAGAATCATTTCATCCTCATTTTGTATTTACATTTCACCCCGTAGTTCAGACATTCCAGATCGCAGACCGTAATATTGACTAGGTCGGATTTCTGTAACAACAATTGGCGCCGTCTGTGGGGACTCTCAATAAACTTTTTTACGATCTAAGCCGAAGCCGAGATGACAGGATCTTACTCGAACCAATACGAACAAGCTCTGAGCCCTCCTTCCCGAAGTCTGCCTTCCCACAACCCGAACTCGCTAAGCTCGTTAGACGAGATACCGTCAGTCCTTCCCAACGATGCTCGAAGCAATAACCTCCACCCCAACCAACCCCGCGAAGAAGGACAAAGTACTCCATTCACAATACGGATAACCAGCACGCCAGTTGGACCCCTCGAGGGAATCAAGCTGCCAATTTACGAAGGAACCTCGGATCCACGCCAATACCTGACGACCTTCAACACTGCGCTAATGCAGACACGACTCCCCCCGGAGGAGCGCGACGCCGGCTACTGCCGACTCTTCATCGAAAGGCTAGGTGGCGCGGCACTTGATTGGTTCCTATCTCTGAAATCGATAGTTACCAGCAACTAACAAACGCTTTTCTTGAACACCACTCTGCGATCAACCAAGAAGATACTCCTGATAACGATATCTAGACCATAAGACAAGGTCCGAAAGAATCCCTCAGATCGTACATCAACAGATTCGAAGCCGCCATCCCCGAAGCCCAAACGACAGACGAGGAAGGACTCTCAGCGTTACGACACGGGCTCTCGCACGGATCGTCCCTCCGGTGCGAGCTAACAATGAATAAGGCACGAACCCTCGAAGACGCCCTCCACCGAGCATCAGTCCTCGTCGCGCTGGAAGAAAAAAGAGATTTGCTAATGGAAAAGTTCTCCCTGACCGAAAATCTAAAGGAGCACACACAAAAATCACTTGGCGAGAAAAGGAAAAGGTCGGGAACCTACCACAGCCTCATTCAACAACACCAAACACAAATCAAACCCCCACAGGCCAACAATCAGGATAGGCTCTTCTGCAGTTTCCACCAACGGTCCGGACATAACACCGCTGAATGTCGACACCTACGAAGCCTCCTACTCAGCAAGTATCAGAACGAAGCAGCGACGCCAGTCAGCCAAAACGCGCCAGCAACAGCCCATGAGGAACTAGAGATGAAGGAAGAACCCACATATAAGGAATGGCAATCAGAGCGACATGACAACATTGGGAAAAACATGAGGCAGCGACCGAGATGCGCCCAAAATGAGTTCGCCGCAGGGACCACGACGAAATTGGTGCAACAAATGAACAGACTCCAGACAGTTCAGAACAATCATCACAAGGGCACATTCAAAACACGAACGCAAGAGGACGAGCAAACACAGATCTCACGAGGAAGTCGGGAAGCGGCAGAGGAGTTACTCCTACCACAGGAGATCGAACAAACCTCGAGAAGGATCACAATGACTCTCTCATCGTCGAATTCGGCCCCAGCGGGCAGGGGATCATCAAAATCATGTTAGAGCCAAACAACTCTGTCAACCTCACTTTTCGGAGAACTCTGCAAACATCGGAACCGACAAGATTTCGGGACGGCCGCAGTAGCAACGCGATCAGGACATTCGAGTCGCCCGGACGCATCGAACAGGAAGCAACAGCAGGAAAAGCAAGGAAGAATCAAACGACGAGCAAAGGAAACACATCAGTCAGCTCGGAACACTCCAGCACCCTCTAGAGGAGGAATAACCAGATCCCGACCAACTAAGGTGAAAACGGACCTTCTCTACTTTCATACGAATGTAATGACCAAAAAGAACTACGCTCGACTTGATCTCTCTTCGGAGAATACGTAGGCAACCCATGTAAGGTGCAACCACTTTTATAGTCTTTAATGTTAAAATTTTAATACATTGTCATACAAACTAACCTACAAACAACTAACAATCGACATTCTGGCCAAATGATCGATCAAGCAAACACGTGTCCCATGCACAGCGACATATTGAGTCGCATTTTTTGTAAATTGGGCCCAGATCCTGCACGGGTCTCTAGAAAAAGTTTTGTAAGCCGAACCTCCTTCGCACAACTATGTCCTGGGACCCCACAGGATAAGCCGAGCACGTACTCGCACCTAGATAACTTAACGGATGACGAGATAAACCGAGCCTAAGCTCGTACTCCCAAACATCCATGTGTAGATGGGCAAGCACCGTTTCTATTTAGGAAAATCAAAAATAGGATAAGCCGAGCATGTACTCTCACCTAAATTTTGATCTTGCCCAAAGCCGGGAAACGACTCGCAAAAGACAAAAATTACACGGAAAAGATAACAACGCGTCTCCTTTTCCCTCAAATAGAATTCTCAATCAAATTGCAAAGAACAAACCAAAGTGAATGTTCAAAAAAAGAGAGAGGAATTTAAAATCTTAAAAACGACCTCGTCCAAACAAGGCATCGCGTCTCCTATATATAAAAAAGGGGGGGGGGGAAGCAATCTCCGAAGCATCACAGTGTTCACCAACGCAACCTTAAATACAACAAGTCCCAAAGAGTAATAAGCAAACACACATAAAACGAAGAAGTGTTTTACGCGCGAAACACAACCGCCAAAGGCTAATAAAAAAAAAAGAGGGACCACGAGCTAAGCTGCACCGCGCAATCAGCCCAAAGAACCCACCCTCTCAGGAATAGTCGTATCCCCAACGGACGAGGTGCCCGCCCTACCAGTGCCCGCCGCGCCGTCAACAATGGCATTATCAGCAGGAAATGGCAAAGCAAACAAATCATAGGAACAAGGTGCAACAGGTTTTAACGCATCAACTTGTTGGCGAAGCAAGGGCTCGTCTAGCTCAAGCTGAGCAGTCAACGCGTAAGGGATAAAGATCCCCTTTTCAGCCAACAGTCGGTATGCACCGAGAACAGAAACCACCTGATTAAGAAGAAGAAGCTTCTCAACATAAAGCTCTTCTCGCTCCCTCTCCGACCTCAACTTCGCAAAATGATCGGCAAACACTTTGTGACGAATCTCCTGCTCAAGTATACGACGCTCGTCAAATGAGGCTTGCAGCTCGTTACAACGAGAAGTCAGACAATCAGATTCCGATCTCAAGCGGTCGACCTCGCAACGCTCGTCATCGTTCGCAGCCACGAAATCTGCATCTTCTCAAGGTCCACTACACCCCGCTCCGCAAGCGTCAGAGCAGCCACAAACGCCTCAGCTTCCTTGAGCACTTCGCGAGCAGCTTCCAAATCACGAGCCGCGCCACGCAACCCGTCAATTTGCTCTCTGAGAGCGCCAATTGTTAACCCGGAGTTTCCCATGTCCTGCTCGTAGCAATCTCTGAGCTGATTGAAAACATCAGCCGTCTGCAACAAAGAAACACAAGGAACGATCAGCCTAAGACACGGCCAAATAGGATATCAACAAAATCAATAAACTCACGTTCATAACACGATGACTAAAGTCATCCTGAAGATCAAGCCTGAGCATCTCATCAACAGGAATCAATTTCCGCAGAGGCTTCACTGAGATAAGTTGAAGAAATTTGGCACAAGACCGTTTATCCTCTAACAAAGGACCCGCCCCCGTATGACGATACGACCAAGAAAAATCCATCGGGTCAGGCCCCCAACCATCAAATCCTCTCCTCGCGAGACCGACCTCCGTCACCTCAGGGCGCAGAACATCAGAAGCCCCAGGACTGACACGTCCTCCTTCGGGACACGAGGACACCGTCCCTTGAGGACCAAAATTAGGAATGGTAACGTGAACAAGATCAACCTCCCGATCTCGTCCGAGATCAACCCCTTCACTCTGGTTCTCTGCGTCTACAGAAGACTGCACAACAACTCGCCCAACATCACCGGAATTTGTTTCCAAATCAACGACGGGCTCCCCAGAGGAACAACTCGCGACAGGGCAATCACGGCCCCTACTTGACACCTTACGGCATTTTCCAGAACGACGGGAGGATAGCGGCATACTGGTCGGACGACTAGAAGACACCGGCCCCAGGAACTCTGACAAGATAATCCAAAGATCAGGGGACATATGCTACATCGCCCCAAAATCCAACTTAAATCAATTAAGGGGAGGGAAGAAGGATCCATACCTGAATCAATTTTCTGAAAACAAGCTCGGACCCTCATGTCAAAACGAGCCTTCTCCCCCTCATTCTTTTTAGAAGGCCAAGGTGCCGGGAGATGAGCCTTCATCTTCTCAAAATTCTCAGAAAACCCCGCAGTCCAGAAACCAGAAGGAGAACATTCTATAAAACAAGTAAGCGGATAAGCCACAAAAGCAGCAGCAGAAATACTCAAAACGAAAACAGGTAAGAAAGATAACTACCGGGATGGGTGTTCCAGGATGAATAAAAGACCTTATTCACATCAAACGTTAACGAATTGTTAATTCGCACAAAGAAATAACCGTCCTGCCAACGATCCGTTTTATCTGGAGGATCAGACACAATCTTCAGACAATGCCTGGGCAAAACCATCGTGTAAAAAGTACCAGCGGTGCCTCGATTAACTGCTATCGACGTCAGTTTACAGAAGAAGTCAGTAGACATATCAAAACCCTCGTCAGCCGCCATAATCAAAGCACCCACCATATTACGGATAGCGTCGGGACAAAGCTGAGAGATAGCTATTTTCCTTGCTTCACAATATTCAACCAAGAGTCTCAGAAGAGGAAAGAGCAAATGACACTCCGAGAACATACTCTCGTTCAGACAAACCCATCCAGGAGGAGCATTCCAAGGTTTCTCTGACGGAAACGACAGTCGATAATCAAGGCCGGGAACACGAATACGATCTCGCAAAAGAGTATCCAGGGAGTCCTGCTCGCATATGGATGAAGGAATTGGCCGAGCAATTATTGTCTTTCGAGAGTCTCCCTCGGCAACGGCAACTGCTTCTTTCTTTGTTCTCTTTTTCTTCTTGGCCTTCGGGGCCGCCGATTGAGAACGACTGACAGAGGCAGAAGTACTAACCCCAGGGGTACTATCTCTAGGTTCAACCAGATCATCGATATTGCGCCCTAGCTCCAGCGCATCCTCGTCCGTACCAGAATCCCGTTCTTCGCCTCGCTCAACATCAAGAGGAAAACCTAATTCCTCCTCTTCCAAAAGCGGAGGAAGCAAAAAATCAGAGAACGGTTGACAAACAATAGGTTTCTTCATCACCGGACTGCCCCAAAACGGACGGAGAGTCCAACCACCACGAAAAATAAAAAACTTCTCGTCGTCACGAGAAAGCCTGAATCGCACAGAACTCACACCCGGCGAACTAGAGGAATCCGAATCACTACTACTAGAAGACAAATAAAAGGTCGCCCCTGCTCGCATGCTAATTTAAGGAGTCTGATGAAAAAAAGAATACCAATAATCGAGAAATAAAGGTATAAGATCGAAGAAGAAAGGCCACAGAAGTCGAAGAGACCCAGGAATAATGAACATATCTTACGGCGATACAGAAATAGCGCAACCCCAAAGCAAAATCAATTTAAAGCAATCCTTCGTGGAATATAAGAAGTCGTAACGTCAACGGTTCGCGTCTTTTCCAGAAGAGTCGTGGTTAAAGCCCAGAAGAAAAGCATTTGCGAATCAAGACCGGTTGGTTTAATTAGATTTCCTCCTGACTTAAATGCTCAAGGAAATTCGCCGAGCTCAATGCCATGACTCGACGAACTAGGGGGGGGGGACTAATTGTTGGATATGGGTTTAGCACCCATCCATAAGCCCATTGGAAATCTAATTAAATCAACTATGTCATCTCGGCCCAAGAAGACAGACCCGCTAAGGAGTCAACAGCCCAAGAAGGAGTCAGTATCCAAGCGCTATAAATAGGACCCTTCACTCTTCATTTTGGGGGAGATTGTAACTTACGAGAGGCCGAGCTACTTCTTTAAAGCTCCGACCTCAAGTATTGTTTAGTGAGCATGTCATTTGACGGACTCATACCTCGTACCATCCTGTTCATTGCTCGGCTCCGGCCCTAAGATCAATAAAGAATCATTTCGTCCTCATTTTATATTTACATTTCACCCCATAGTTCAGATATTCTAGATCACAGCCCGTAATATTGACTAGGTCGGATTTCTGTAACAACAGAGCAGGCCTTTGCCTATAAATGGAGGCATGCTATATAGAAGAATATACAGTATAACATGTTTTGCTATATCTTCAACACAGGTTTTTGGTGAAAATACAATAGAACCACTTACTGTATTTACTCAATTTAGAGGAAAATCTAAAATTGAAGGATCAATCGCATTTTTGTGATGTGTTGTTTCTCTTGAGCTTGGTGATTTGAGGCTTAGTCCGATTTGATTGTTTTGGACTAGTATCTTCAATTTGTGACGGCATTGATTTATATTTTTAAATATCAACTTTTTTTTTATTTAAAATGAGATAAAAATATTGATATTTATATTACAAAGTAATGAAACACATATATGATGAAGTAGAGACAAAGTCCATGTCATCATTCTTTTATAGTTTTATATGTCGAAATTTCTCTATAAATATTAACATTTCCTTTTATTTATAATACATACAATAAATATATTTTCTTCCATCTAACAATTGGTATAGATTTCGATTGGTGACTTTATATTAAAAACGTTAGAGGTATACATTTTTCTTTGTTACCAATCACGAAAATGTTATCAAAGCTACAATAAAAGCGGTTACTCTCAGCTTTTTGTTACTGCTTTCGCTAACAACTTTCACTAACTGCTTTCACTTACAGTTTTGCACTATTCAACTGCTTACCATTTCCGCTAACCGATAATATAACCGTTCTTCTTTTGGTCACCAATCGGACCCATAATATTTTGTCTTTTCCAAACTCTGCCTTACGTAAAGTTCTGCGAAAATACGATTAACCTCGGGATTTAAAATCACTGTTTATATACTTTTCTTTCACCAAAACAATTATTTATAGTTTAACAATTCATAATATAATATATAATTATAACATAATTATAATATGCTGGTACCATCATTTTACCACCGTATTTTTTTTTATCAATTTAATTATTATCAAAGTATGGTTCTGCTATTTCATTTAAATTTTGTTAATTTATTGTTGCTTACGACACCGTAATAGTTAGTTTAACCAGCTAAAAATTTACTTCATTGCTTTTACATATATACCATATAGTCGGAGAATGCACACTATCCAAAACATAAGAAATATTTTTCTTAATTTCTTATTTAACACAATATCAGATCTTACATACTTGATTGCAGGGATTAGTAAAAGCAATTATATATTACATAATGGTACAAAGTTTTCGATAAATATTAATTTTTTTCCTCTAAGTTATAAAAGGAATTCATTGAGCTTTAAAGATATATATCGTCAAGGATTTGACACTCAATTTGCAACTGAGAATGGAAAAAAGTACATGTATATTACTTATGAGAACTCGGGAAAATGGAAAGTATTAGAAAAGTTACAAAAACTCCCTTCTGGTTTGCATCATTCATATATAAATGTCACAACATCACACTTTTGATCAATAAAAATCATGATTTCACACTTTGGCATGAATGCCTTGATCATACATGCACCACGATGATGCATAAAATCATTGAGAATTCACATGGGCATTCACAGAAAACTAAAAACTTTGTTAAGAGAAGAAAATGACATGTATTGCATGTTCTCTAGAAAAAATAATTATAAGTCCATTGCCAACCAAAATAGATAAAGAATAACCAAAATTCCTTGAATGAATTTAAAGTGATATATGTGGACCAATACATCGAATTTGGGACCATTCTACTATTTGATGGTAATGATTGACACATCTAATTGATGGTTACATATTTATCTATTATCATCTTGAAATGTGACATTTGTGAGAATTATATCTCAAATAATCAAAGTAAGAGCTCAGTTACCTGATTATCCAATAAAGATAGTTATACTAGACAACGTTAATGAATTCCCATCCCAAACATTCAATAATTATTGTATGGTAACTAAAATCGATGTTGAACACCATGTCACACATGTTAATACACAAAATGGTCTGGCCAAATCATTAATTAAATATATGCAAGTGATTGTCAGACCATTGATCATGAGATCAAAACTCCCGACCTCAATTTGTGGAGATGCTACTTTTCAGGCAGAAACACTTATTCGGGTAAGACCAAGTGCATATCATAAATACTGAAGGATGTTTTGGTGTTAATCCTGATTCAGTTCTTCAGATTAAACAGTCCTAAACATACGGATCTAGGTTCTCTTGAATAGAAACATTATGGATCTCACCTTTTACCTGTTTGTGCAGCGGAAAGAGAAGGTATGGTCTGAGATCAGAGAGCCACCAAGTGATAACTCCTCCAGAGGTTCACACACGCACACCGTCAGGAAGAGAGGCTGCTAGACCAAGCTGTGGGAGGCGCAGAGAGAGAGAGGAAAATCGCAGGGGGCTAGGGTTATTAGGATTCAGACTTAAGTTTTAATTATAAAACTTGTCTAATTCCTTTTGGGCTTTTGGGCCCAAATACCAATCTGATTAAATCACTTGGATTTAATCAGACCCATTAATCTCTCTCTAAGTACGACAAATGCGTGGCACTTTTACCGTACTTCTGCTAAGCCGTTCCAACACATTTTCCTGTTAGCTTAGGCGTGTGACCCATATGGGATCATATAATAAAGGCAATAAGTCCAAGACTTATAGATCATGAGCGGACTCTAGCAAGCCATCATGACCCCCAGTATTATATGACTTATGTCTGATCATTGACATACTCTTACTTTCTAGAGACAGTACCGAGATTACTGGACACAATTCCAACAATCTCCCACTTGTACTGGAATCTCTGTATTCATAATCCTTTTGTCTCAATATCTCGATTAGTCATAAGGCAAGATTAGTGTCATCCTTATAAAGCCTAATCTTGTTCATCGGACTCTGATTTGATACTGACAATCCAAACGACTCGGGAAAGTCCGTTTGAGCATGGCCATGCATTTTCCAGTATTCAAATCTCCGATTGGCCTAGAGATATTCGCTCCATTTATATATTGGAGGGACAAATCCCGTCTTGTTCCATCACTGTAAACTACTCATTTCATAATGTACCCAAACAAGGTCCTTATAACTATCGCAGAACGATAGCGTTAGACAATGATCAAAGTGCATCAGTCCATGTGCAGTCACATGCATGCGAACTCAGGTCTAAGGACTATACTCTATAGTCGTAGTGAGAATCTCTTATGACATAGATATAAATATCCTGAAGAGTTCTCTTAAGCGGGTCTTGTCCGGTCGTATGTTCCCAACATACACCTATGTACTGACTTTGATGCCGCGCATCTATGACATACTGAGACTTTGTCATAAGTCACATACCAATCTAGTCTCACACGGTTGTTGGTGTTCCAATTTCAACAACCTTCGACTAGGGACATGATGATATAATCCATCTATCAAATATAGGGTCTCATGATCAAGCTAAATGACTTTGATGACTCAAGATCAAGTCACTTACTTCGATGACCTATAAAATGGTTTATATCACTTTGGAACGATTATTTCATCACAGTTAAAATAATCTTGAAATAATAATTTCATTAAACATAAAATGTTTTACAAGAACATATCAAATAACTAAATAAAGCCCCAAAACTCCCACTCAAATTTAGATTACATTTCAATGTTTCTAATGCCTACAGCTTCAGTCAGATACTCGAGCTTAGGCCTTGGGAGTGGCTTTGTCAACGGATCAGCGACGTTATCATCTGTCTGAACTCGGCTGATCTTGACTTCCTTTCTATTAATGATGTCACGTATCAAGTGAAATCTTCTTAGAACATGCTTGGATTTCTGGTGTGATCTTGGTTCCTTTGCCTGAGCAATAGCACCATTGTTATCACAAAACAGTGCCAGAGGCTCAGCCGCATCTGGTATCACACCTAGTTCAATAATGAACTTTCGTATCCAAACAGCTTCCTTCGCAGCTTCTGAGGCGGCGATATATTCAGCTTCTGTAGTGGAATCAGCAACGGTGTCTTGCTTGGAGCTTCTCCAACTGATTGCACCGCCATTCAGACAAAAGATATAACCGGACTGTGACCGGAAATCATCTTGGTCTGTCTGGAAACTTGCGTCCGTGAATCCACTGACTTTAAGCACATCACTTCCACCGTATACCAAGAACTTATCCTTAGTATGTCTTAGATACTTCAGGATATTCTTGACGGCAATCCAATGGTTTTCACCTGGATTTGACTGGTATCTACTCGTCATGCTCAATGCATAAGCAACATCAGGACGAGTACAGATCATGGCATACATGACAGATCCTATTGCAGATGCATAAGGAATATTCTTCATGCGCTCAAGCTCAGCAGCCGTCGTAGGGCTTTGCTTCTTGCTTAGCGTTGTGCCATGTACCATTGGCGTGAAGTCTTTCTTGGAATCTTTCATGCTGAATCTTTGTAGGACTTTGTCAATGTATGAATCTTGACACAAGCCTATCAGCCTTCTAGATCTATCCCGGTAGATCCTGATTCCAAGAACGTATGCGGCTTCACCCATGTCTTTCATGGAAAAACAACTTCCAAGCCAGTCTTTTACCGACTTCAGCATTGGAACGTCGTTTCCGAGAAGCAGTATGTCATCGACATACAGAATAAGAAATACTATCTTGCTCCCACTAGTTTTCTTATACACGCATTGTTCATCTTCGTTTCTGATGAAGTCAAATTGCTTGATCGCTTCATCAAAACGAAGATTCCAGCTCCTCGATGCTTGCTTCAATCCATAAATGGATTTATGAAGCTTGCATACTTTCCCAGCATTCTTTGGATCTATGTAACCGTCAGGTTGTGTCATATACACATCCTCTTCCAGAATACCATTCAGGAAGGCGGTTTTCACGTCCATCTGCCAAATTTCATAATCATGAAAAGCTGCAGTTTCTAGTAGAATCCGAATAGATTTCATCATAGCCACTGGGGAATAGGTTTCATCGTAGTCCACACCGTGAACTTGTCTGAAACCTTTTGCCACCAACCTGGCTTTATAAATCTGGACATTTCCATCCACGTCAATCTTCTTCTTGAAGATCCATTTGCACTCGATGGCTTTTACACCAGCGGGTAAATCAACCAACGAAAACACTTGGTTGACCGACATGGAGTCCATTTCGGAATCAGTGGCCTTGCGCCACTTCGAGGAATCTGGGCCCATCATGGCTTGATTGAAGTTTGATGGTTCATCACCATCAATGATCAGAAGATCATGACAGTCAGTCACGAGGAATCCTTGATATCTCTCGGGTTCGTGACGGATCCTCCCGGATCTACGAACTTCAGGTACTACAGGTTCAGGCTCTACAATTTCTTGTAGGTCCTCCTGCTGCTCTTCCTCATTAGGTTGAGCAGTATCCTGTTCATCTTGAATTTCTTCAAGCAGTACCTTACTCCCACTGTCTTTCTTAGAGAGAAACTCCCTCTCAAGAAAGTTACAATCCCTGGCAACAAAGATCTTGTTCTCGGAACGCAAATAGAAGTAATAAGCCTTGGTTTCTTTCGGATAACCAATGAAGTAGCATTTATCAGACTTTGGTGTAAGCTTGTCTGAGATTAATCTCTTGACATAAGCTTCACAACCCCAAATTCTAAGATAAGACAACACTGGAGCCACTCCAGTCCATAATTCATATGGTGTCTTTGCTACTGCTTTCGATGGCGCTCTATTTAGAGTGAACACTGCTGTTAGCAGAGCATATCCCCAAAGGGATATTGGAAGGTCTGTGTGACTCATCATAGATCGAACCATATCCAATAAGGTCCGATTTCTCCTCTCAGACACACCATTCCATTGAGGTGTTCCGGGAGGAGTGAGTTGGGATACGATCCCACACTCTCTTAGATGATCACTGAATTCTTGGCTTAAGTATTCTCCTCCTCGGTCGGACCGAAGAGCCTTAATGCTTTTGCCAAGTTGGTTTTGTACTTCATTTTGGAATTCTCTGAACTTTTCAAAAGATTCAGACTTATGTTTCATCAAATAAACATATCCATACCTACTGAAATCATCAGTAAAGGTAATGAAGTACTGATAGTTTCCTCTTGCATTTGTGGACATTGGGCCACACACATCAGTGTGTATCAGGCCCAATAAGTCACTGGCCCTCTCGTTAGGTTTATTAAAGGGGGCCCGTGTCATTTTGCCCATCATGCAGGATTCGCATTTCTCACATGACTCAAAGTCAAATGAGCCAAGAAGTCCATTCGAATGGAGCCTCTTGATGCGTTTCTCGCTGATGTGCCCTAAACGACAATGCCATAGAAACGTTCGGTTCTCCTCATTAGGTTTGAACCGTTTGGTATTAATGTTATAAATTGGCGCGGATTGATCGAGTATGTAAAGCCCATTTGTAAGAGGGGCAGAACCATAGAACAAATTGTTGCGATTGAAGGAACATAATTTATTCTTAACTGAAAAATCATAACCTTCCAAATCCAACAAAGAAATTGAAATGATATTTCTGCTTATAGCAGGTACAAAATAACAATTATTGAGTTCTAAAATCAATCCCGAAGGTAAAGACAACAAGTATGTGCCTACAGCTAGTGCTGGAAATTTCGCTCCATTCCCAACTCGTAGCTCCACTTGTCCTTGCTTCAGCCTTCTACTGTTGCTGAGTGCCTGCATATTAGTACAAATATGAGCCCCACAACCAGTATCCATAACCCATGAGGTATTATCAGAAGTAGTTGTATTAACTTCTATAACAAAAATACCTGTCGAAGAAGTCTCGAGAGTCTTCTTCTTCAATTCCTTTAGACCTTCTTGGAATTTCTTACATTCTCTCCTCCAATGCCCTGGTTCTTTACAGAACCTGCATATGTCAGTTGGCCCAGCCTTGGACTTGGGCTTGGGCTTTGGCGTGTCCTTGTCCGCGACTTGGACAGCCTTGGCCTTTCCCTTATCCTTAGCAGAGGATTTCTTAAACCCCTTTCCTTTTTGCACCATAAGCACATTGGGGTCCTTGGCGGTTTTCCTCAAGTTGGGCTCTGCAGTCTTGAGCATTCCGTGAAGCTCAGGCAATGTCTTACTCAAGCCATGCATGTTAAAGTTCAGAATGAACTGATCATAGCTTGCAGGTAATGACTGCAGAATGATGTCGCAAGCAAGTTCCTGGCTGATAGGGCAGTCGAGTTTCTGAAGATGATCGAGATAACCCATCATCTTCAAGACATGAGGACTCACTGCCGCATTTGCAGCCAACTTACAGTCTAAGAGGTTCTTAACAGTCTGAAACCTCTCAGTCCTTGCTTGCTCCTGAAATAGCGATTTCAGGCTTGCCATTATCTCAATTGGTGACAACACACTCTCGAACTGCATTTGCAGCTCAGCAGTCATTGTCGCCAACATAAGGCAATACACATCATTTTCATCTGACGAATGCTTTTCCCAAGGATTATGCAGGGTCCTGGTGGCATTGTTAGCAGGCCTCTCGGGGAGAGGATCACGAAGGACATAATCCTTCTTCTCCTGCTTGAGGACCAGCCTCAAGTTCCTTGACCACGTCAGGAAGTTCGTTCCAGTCAGCTTCTCCTTCTTGAGAACAGACCGGATTGAGAATGTGTTTTGTGTGCTTGTAGTAGTCATAGCTGAAATATATAAGATAAAAAGGTTATTAGTTAATATGTTCAATATGATTAATCTCGTATTAAATTTAATATGATTAATCACGCATTATATTCAATAACATAAGTTACCCTCAATAGAATATAATGATTCCAAGATCCACATATAACTAAGATCAAAGTGGGCCACTGGCCGTCACCCAACCTTAGCTTATATCGGTAAGCCCTTTGTCGGCTAATTATATCCGTGATATAACTCTTGGTTGTGAATCTGGGCCCGAGGCCCAATCCACTCTGATGTCTCAAGGCCCGGGACTCCCGATGGCCTAGTCAAGAAAACCAGACTATACAGTCATGTAATCATTAATGTCTGGGTCTCCCAATGACATTTATGAATCACAAACCGTCTTATCCACGCAAAAGTAGACACCCTCACACTGTAAGGCCATGAATACAATTGAATGGGCTTCGACAGCTGACATAGACTGGACAAGACATCCAACGCTTGATATTGTTTGAGGTTTGTAGGTTTATTAAGATTTTATCCCAAAATAGAAGATTACTATTTTGGGAAACTTTCCTTTTTGGGAAACCTACTAATTTTGGAAACTTTCTAAAATTGGAAACTTCCTAAAAAATTGGAAACTTTCTAAAATCGGAAACTTCCTAAAATTGGAAACTTTCTAAATATAGAAATTTCCTAAAATCCAAAACATGCAAATCTAGAAACTTCTAATTTTAAGAAACTTTCTAATTTCAAAATTTTGGAAACTTATTAATTTAAAATCGATTTTATAATTTTATAAAAATGAATTTTAAATTAATCTGAAGAAAAGACTCAAATAATTGGCCCAATTGTTTTAACTTCTTGGCCCGAGACCCAAGAATTGGTCCATGTCCAAGACATAACCCAATTGTCCAATTAAATGACATAACCGGTCTGGTTCATTAAAATTGGTCTAACCAAAATTAATTACTACGATGACCACAATTGTCAACCGGTTATTTACTAAACCGGATTTTCTCAATTTATTTGGTCCAACCAAATCAAATTAGAAAATCCTGGTTTAGGCACAAAATCCAATAATTATTTCGACATTGGATTTCTTATCCCGGTTTAACCAGAACTTAATAAATTTATTAAGTCTGTTTATTAAACCAAGACGTTTAATTTTAATAAAATTTTAAACCGAACCACCTAACCGAAAACGAACCGGCCCATTAGGTTATGAAACGATCGCGGCTACACTCGATCGAGCAACAACCGGGCAGCCGCATCATGCGATCGGGACGGAACGGGACGCGGGACGGGATGGCTCGGGTCGTGTTATCGGGATGGGACGGGACGATCGGGTCGATGCCGAGAGATCACGGACGCGATCGCAGTCGATCGGCCCATCCGATGATCGTGCGTCTCTCGGCTGATCGGATCGACCATGCGACGTGATCCTTGATCCGTCCGTGCGTCATGTCCGATCGGCCCATCGCTCGCCCATGTCGCCGTGATCGACTCGACCACGCGACTCGATCCAACGATCGGTCCGTGCGTCTATTCGATCCGGACGTGCGGTTCGACCACACTCCGACGCAACCAATTCATATAGATTGGATTTGCGATTTCATTAGTTTAGGATTCAATTCTTGTTTCTTAAGTGTTTTGCTCTTATCAGTAGATTGATTCAAAAACACCTTTTAAACAATCCTAAACAAGATTCTATACAAGAAAAACCACAGAACCAATAGCTCTGATACCACTGAAGGATCGTTTAGTGTTAATCCTGATTCAGTTCTTCAGATTAAACTCTCCTAAACATGCCAGATCTAGGTTCTCTTGCAGAATCATAAAGGATCTCACCTTTTACCTGTTTGTGCAGCGGAAAGAGAAGGTATGGTCTGAGATCAGAGAGCCACCAAGTGATAACTCCTCCAGAGGTTCACACACGCACACCGTCAGGAAGAGAGGCTGCTAGACCAAGCTGTGGGAGGCGCAGAGAGAGAGAGGAAAATCGCAGGGGGCTAGGGTTATTAGGATTCAGACTTAAGTTTTAATTATAAAACTTGTCTAATTCCTTTTGGGCTTTTGGGCCCAAATACCAATCTGATTAAATCCCTTGGATTTAATCAGACCCATTAATCTCTCTCTAAGTACGACAAATGCCTGGCACTTTTACCGTACTTCTGCTAAGCCGTTCCAACACATTTTCCTGTTAGCTTAGGCGTGTGACCCATATGGGATCATATAATAAAGGCAATAAGTCCAAGACTTATAGATCATGAGCGGACTCTAGCAAGCCATCATGACCCCCAGTATTATATGACTTATGTCTGATCATTGACATACTCTTACTTTCTAGAGATAGTACCGAGATTACTGGACACAATTCCAACAAATACTCCCCAATAAAACTAGCTTTGGACGGGAACCATTTATTTCTTACTTAAGAAATTTTGGTTGTGTTGTATATGCACCAATTGTACCTCCTCAACGTACAAAGATGATACCACAAATAAGGTTCGAGATATATTTTGGTTGTGATTCTCCATCAATTATATGATACCTATAACAACAAACTGGTGTCTTTTTAACGGCACGACCGTTTGCTGATTTGTATTTATATGAAAAAGTATTTCCGGTTGTAGGGGAAAAATAAACAAGTAGAAAAGGATATCAAATGGTATATACCATCTTTATTACATCTTGATCCTCCTGCAAAACAATCATAACTATAAGTTGATATATCATGGTTTTTACCAGTTTTATGCCATGAAATAATTGTGTTTTAGTGTCTTTTTGTGTTCTTTTAGAGTCTATTATAGGTATAATCAGGTTTGGAGCAGAATTGGAGATATTGGAGCATTTTGGGGTTTTTTAGAGTGTTTGGCCAAGAGATTGAGCTCACTGTCCAGAAATCAGGATTGCATCGATCGACACACTAGCGAGTTGGGCCGATTCGGCGGTTTAATGAAGATTCAAGATTTTGCATTTTGGCCCAGAAGTTTCTAGTATTTACAAAGAAGCCCCAACCGAGATTAAGCCTATATAATTAGGATTTTGGTGTTTATTTTAGATACGCTTTCATAATTAAGAGCAGAGAGTTTTTAGAGCTATTGGGGCTGATCTGATCCTGTACTTCACTTTATTTTGGAGAAGATTTCGAACCCCTTTATTTATTTAATCTCTTTTATGATCTCTATTAATTCATTGATTATGCTTTCATATTCTATGTCTGAGTAGATTCATAGTTAGGTTTAGGGTTTCTCATTAAGGATTTCATGACTTGCTAGACTTGTTTAATTCAGTTAAGGATTCACATGAATAGAATGTTCTTCGATCTAAATTGAGTTTATAATGCTAGTTCTAACCTGATTAATTAGAATCTAGATCTTAGGTTGCTAAATACGACACGAGAGTGTGATTTAGAATCTGAACTATTTAGGTTGAGCAATTAAATTATTCGCAAAGGAATTTGGTTTAGTTTAATTGTGAACATATCGAACTTGAAATTAATGATGGTTTAATCTGTTAGTAATTGCAAAGGAATTTGGATTGATGCACTTAGACTTAGAGAATTCTCGCAAAGAGATTTGGTTAATTCTATATCCGTGATTTGAGTTCTAGAACTGTGCTTAATTAGATCCTGACTGATTGATTTGTCTGCTTGTCTGATTTCCTGAGAACGCCCTAGACTTAGCGCCTTTAATTGACTGCTTTCGCCACCAATAATCTGCTACTTGTTTACTTTCTCATTTTGCTTTTAGTTTACTACAAATTGCTTTCTTCTAGTTTAAATCTCTACAGTTCTAATCTATCGAGACCAGAGTCTCTGTGGATTCGATACCATATATACTACAATCACTTAACTGTGCACTTGCAGTAGAATAGGAATTAAAACTGACCCTATCAAGTTTTTGGCGCCGTTGCCGGGGACTCTTAGAGTCTTCGATAGGATCGAACTTAGGGTTTTTACTAGGATTTTTATTGTTTTTGTTTCGTTTTGTTTTTATTTTTGTTTTTAGTTACTAATTTTTCTCTGTTTTCTCTCTGTCGCAGGTACCGATTTCGCTTTGCGTCGATCGTTGCACCTTTGTGTCGGTCGTGACTAGGCGATTCTGAGATTGAATCGATCGTTGCACTGATAGCATCGATCGTTGCTTGACGATTACAGACAGTTTATGCAGACGCGTGAAACTCGAAGTAATCAGAACTTGAACCTCGTTAATCTCGGACTTGAAGAACTTGGACGTCTAGAGAGAACTAACAGAAGAGAAAGAAGAGCAAGGATGGTGGTACAGAAGGTAATCATTATGCATGATGCTCAAGGTACCCTGAGGGACCGAGATAACAATCCGTACAATGCTGCTGGGCATCGGATTGATGCTGAAGGGAATGTAATTCCTGATCCTCTTGAGCAACCACAACATGAGCAGAACCAAGGCCAAAGACAGGCCCAAGGTAGAGAGATGGTTGTCCATGAGAGGACTTTAGCTGACTACAACAGACCAGATGAGTTTCATGCAAACCGGTCAGCTCTTGTGATGCCTGGTTTTGAGAGGAATGATTTTGAGATCAAAACCATCTACTACTCGCTGATGAGACAGAATGCCTTCCATGGTCATCCCACGGAGCAACCTATGGATCACATTGATCAGTTTGAGGATATAATCACTGGCATGAAGTATGATGGAGTTTGCCAGTATTATCTGTTTCTCAAGCTCTTTCCATACAGTCTCGCTGGAGACGCTGCTGCATGGCTGAAGCAACTGCCACCTGGGCAGTTTAATACTTGGGCAGCCCTGAAGAGTGAATTCCTGCGTCACTTCTACGATGATGCACGCTCTGATCAGTCCAGACAGGACATACTCACCTTTTCCCAAGGTCCTACTGAGCCTCTTAAGACTGCCTGGATGAGATTCAAGAAGTACCAGCGTGACTGCCCACACCATGGATTCACCGAGGTCACATTGCTAGGTATCTTCTTCAGAGACATAGATCTTCCATATCAGTCTGCGCTGGATAACTCCAGTAATGAAAACTTCAACACCAGGACTCCTGCACAAGCTAAGCAGTTGATTGAGAACTTAGTGAGCAGCAACAGTTGCAAGACTATGGATGAGAAGAGGAAGAAATCTGGTGGAAGTGTAGAAAATTCAGAGATTGCTGAATTTAGATCTAAGCTGGACACAATTTGCAATCTCCTGTCTGGTAAGAAGGCTGTCCACTTTGCCCAAGATGTAGAAGTAATTCAAAATGAGGAGGACACTCAGGAAGAAGATGTGAATTACATTGGAGGATCTGGTTTCCAAGGTAATAGATTTGGTAATCAGTAGGGAAACAGGTTCTTCAATGGAGGTCAGAAGAGTGCCTTCACAGGCAATCAGAACTCAGCTGGTTTTGGACAGACTAGTGGTTTTCAGAAACCTTTTGGACAAGGTACTCAGAGAACCTATAGATCTTCATCTTATCAGACTCCTCCTGCAGCCACTGCTCATGAGAGTAAGATGGAGGCAATGATGGAACAACTGCTGGAGAGTCAGACCAAGATTTCTGTGGACTGCAATAAGAAGTTGGATGCTGTCTATGAGGATCTCAATGGAAAGTTTGAGTCTCTGAACACTCATATGAACCAGTTGGATACTCAGGTGAATCAGATTTCCAGTTCTATGAAGGGAAAAGGAGTGGCAGACACCCATATTAAGGCCTGGTCTGTGTACATTGATGATGGATCTCACCTAGGTGAAGGATTTGAGCTAAGCACAGCTGAGTTGGTAGAAGAGGTTGAATTTTCGGATTTTGGAGAAAATCTCTCGGGTGAAAACTGTGAAAAAGTGTTGCATCGATCGACACACCGCTAGTGTCGGTCGATGCAGGTCGTGAACGGACAGACTCGCCGAATGATGATGGCATTGACGCAGATTTGGAGCTTGATCGCTTATTCCCTGGAGTCTCTGAGATTACTCAACAGGAGATTTATGCACAATTCATTAGATTATATCCCTCAGTGTCTGAAGTGATTAAGCAGGAGATTGAAGAGCTTAAGCAGCTAGAGGATATTGGTGAAGAGTTGGAAGAAATTCCATCATCTGATGATCCACCTTATCACCCATGTGTGCAGAGGTACTTGAATAAAATGTTGCCTTTGGATGAAGAGCTGAAAGATTGGGTGATTGTAGTCCCTCAACAAATAAGTGATGTGCTGTTAACCAAAGTTCCCAAGAAGCTGCCTGATCCTGGGATTTTTGTGCTAAGTTGTTCTATCTTTGAGGATAGTTTTAGGCGCTCTCTTTGTGATCTGGGAGCTGCTGGAAGTCTTATGCCATATTCTGTGGCAGAGAAGCTGGGTATGCTGGATTTTTCTCCTACTAGGACATCTCTTGTCCTAGCTGATGAGTCTATACGAGTTCCAGAAGGACTCCTTGAGGACATCCCGGTGAGAGTTGGAAACTACTTGGTTCCAACAGACTTCTTAGTGCTGAAGTATGACAGTGATCCTGATGATGCGTTGATACTTGGGAGACCATTCTTGGCTACAGCGGGAGCAGTGATAGATGTTAGACACAGTCTGATAGACCTCCACCTGGGAGATGAGCGGCTGCATTTTGAGATGGACAAGCTGCGCAAGCCACTGATAGATGGGCAGACCTTCACCATTATGGATGGAGATGATGAGCAGTCAACTCACACTACGGTTTTGGATCCTGGAGAGCAGTTTACTCCTTCTTTTCTAGGACATGATCATTCTGATACAGCTTATTCTCCACCATGGATGAGGAGGCTTGCACAGAGGCAATCAAAGTCTCTGTCAAGATCTCCAGCAAACTGATCTTGTTCGTCCGGTCAAGCTAATGACCTTAAACAAGCGCTGAGTGGGAGGCAACCCACTGTTAGGTTTAAGTGTTTTTCTTTCTTATTTTTGGTGTTTTTCTTAGGATTTCACGTTTTTGTTTGTTTTTCCTAAGTTTCAGATACAGAACTCGAGTCTGGAGATGTGTGACGATCGATGCACTTGTGCACCGGTCGTTGCAAGGAGATTTCGACGAGGAGAGGTGATCGCATTGTGACGATCGTTGCGGTCCTGTGCAACGGTCGTTGCAATTGTTTCAATTGAAAAATTAAGGTACGCACACTAAACCGGAATCGATTTGGTTCAACCAACATCGATCGTTGCTCTCTAGCAACGGTCGTTGCACCCACGACCGAGGTAAATTGCCTTAAACCCTTCTCTTCTCTTTTCTTCTCCATTCCGCCGACCGTACAACCGAGATTCTCCACTCCTAAATCTCTCAATTTTTCATCATTTCTCGTGTTTCAAAGCGCAATTCTACTTGTTTTAACATCATCTAGCTATTTCTATAACCCATTTACAAAGATTCCAAGGTATGAGCTCTCATTTTCATCATTTTCGGAATTGATTTTAGGGTTTATGAAATTCGGATGTTTAGCCTGAAATTGATGATTCTGTGCCGATATGAACATGATTTAGGTTGTTTAGTGACGTGTTATTGTTGATTTTGTGACTGATTGAACGAATTTAGAACGATTTTAGAGATTATTGTTGACGGCCAAAATCGCCTTGCAACGGTCGTTGCTTTGCGATTTTGGGGAAATGATCGACCATACACGAAAATCGCCTAGCAACGGTCGATGCACCTAGTGCAACGATCGATGCCTGAGCGACAGAGGTAAAACCAGACAGAACTCAACCATTCCTAAAACAAATTTTTCTTTCTTTTCGCCAATCCTTCGCTTGATACTACTGGAGACAGTGTGTCTTAAGTGTGGGGGAGGTGCTACTAACTTCTTTCTTTTTGTCTTCTTAGAGTCAGTTAAATTTTTCAAAATTTGTTTTATTGAGTCAAAAACTTTTAAGTAAGAAACAATGATTTTTTTAGAAGATTAGCAGCACTTGCAGGAACTTAAGTAACCATTGGGATGAAACTGCAAATTATCTCTGACTATTAGAAAACCCAGACATGGATCAACCTACTAAGGACACCCACATCACTTCAGGTATCAGAGGATCCTTTTACTGACTTCACATACTGACTTAGATTTCTCACCTAAGGGCTTGGTATACTTTGTGTCGGATTCTCTTGTTAGTTCTGACACAGTCTGTAAACCTGTCCTATTTAGTTCCCTTCTTCCCTTCCATAAAAAAAAAGATAATAAACTGAGGATGAGTTAGTAACTCCGAAGTGGTCATTGGAATGGTAGCTACAACTTTCATATCCTGTGCATCCATGGAATGTGTCCAAAGTACACCCCTTAACGGGAAGAGCACTAATAAAAAAAATAAAATGATACCCAATAGGGAAAAATCAGAATGCTAAGGAAGGGAAAAGAGAAGAAAGGGACTAGAGAAAGATAGTATGGTGGTCTAGAGCTGATAAGGTAAGAGTCCATGTGCCTTTGATCGATACTCCTTAGGTGAGACCGCACTTAAATACTTGCAGAAGTCAGTAGGGTGAATTTGAATGCGTGAATGTGATTGTGGAGTTTACTTAGGACAGTTGCTAAGTGTGGGGGAATTATATGTTGGTCTTGATGTCTGCAGGTTGATTCTTTCATGTGGTTTACTAAAGGGAATCTGAGTGTTGCTGCTTCTAAGATGAAAAGAGTTTCTGAAGAGTTTTCAAACCTCTTCACTACATTCTAGTTCTCTGTTTTGCTTGAGGGCAAGCAAAGGCTAAGTGTGGGGGAGTTGATATATCATGGTTTTTACCGGTTTTATGCCATGATATAATTGTGTTTTAGTGTCTTTTTGTGTTCTTTTAGAGTCTATTACATGTATAATCAAGTTTGGAGCAGAATTGGAGATATTGGAGCATTTTGGGGATTTTTAGAGTGTTTGGCCGAGAGATTGAGCTCACTGTCCAGAAATCAGGATTGCATCGATCGACACACCTTTGGTGTCGATCGACACACTAGCGAGTTGGGCCGATTCGGCGGTTTAATGAAGATTCAAGATTTTGCACTTTGGTCCAGAAGTTTTCAGTATTTACAAAGAAGTCCCAGCCGAGATTAAGCCTATATAATTAGGATTTTGGTGTTTATTTTAGATACGCTTTCATAATTAAGAGCAGAGAGTTTTTAGAGCTATTGGGGCTGATCTGATCTTGTACTTCACTTTATTTTGGAGAAGATTTCGAACCCCTTTATTTATTTAATCTCTTTTATGATCTCTATTAATTAATTGATTATGCTTTCATATTCTATGTCTGAGTAGATTCATAGTTAGGTTTAGGGTTTCTCATTAAGGATTTCATGACTTGTTAGACTTGTTTAATTCAGTTAAGGATTCACATGAATAGAATGTTCTTCGATCTAAATTGAGTTTAATTCTAGTTCTAACCTGATCAATTAGAATCTAGATCTTAGGTTGCTAAATACGACACGAGAGTGTGGTTTAGAATCTGAACTATTTAGGTTGAGCAATTAAATTATTCGCAAAGGAATTTGGTTTAGTTTAATTGTGAACATATCGAACTTGAAATTAATGATGGTTTAATCTGTTAGTAATTGCAAAGGAATTTGGATTGCTGCACTTAGACTTAGAGAATTCTCGCAAAGAGATTTGGTTAATTCTATATCCGTGATTTGAGTTCTAGAACTGTGCTTAATTAGATTCTGACTGATTGATTTGTCTGCTTGTCTGATTTCCTGAGAACGCCCTAGACTTAGCGCCTTTAATTGACTGCTTTCGCCACCGATAATCTGCTACTTGTTTACTTTCTCATTTTGCTTTTAGTTTACTACAAATTGCTTTCTTCTAGTTTAAATCTCTACAGTTCTAATCTATCGAGACCACAGTCTCTGTGGATTCGATACCCTATATACTACAATCACTTAACTGTGCACTTGCAGTAGAATAGGAATTAAAACTGACCCTTTCATAAGTCCATCAAATTATGGATTTGTAAAGTATCGCTAATCGGCTACCTGATGCATTTGCAGATACCAAAACGGTAACAAAAATCGCATATACCAGCCGCAAATGCCCTTGATCGTATTGAAATACCACAACAACGTGGAAAATAAGATGATACACAAGAGTCTAGAATACGTTTGAGGTGTTGTAGACCTACTGGTTCAAAGGATAAAATCCTAGAAAATGAAAAAAAGACTGAGAAACAAAATCTCTTCAATATAACAAAAATTTTGGAAGAAATGAATAATGAGAATGATAATAATATTGAACATTCTTAATCCGAAGAAAATCATGAGATTTCTATCAACACAATTATAACTAAAAATATGGAATATAAACAAAATGAATTTGTAACATCCCGGTTTGTGGTATATATGGAAAGGCTTAAAAGAACTAATTTGGCTACCTATGTCACCAAGTGCACTTACCTTTTCCGGTCACTTACCTGAAAGAACTCCAGAGTTAAGCGTGCTTGGGCTGGAGTAGTCCCAGGATGGGTGACCTTCCGGGAAGTGATTCGTGGTAGCATGTGTGTGAGGACAAAACACATGGGAAAAGGTCTTGGGGTGATTGTAGGGTCAGTAAATTAATTTGTCGGGCCTACGAAAAATAACGCACCGACCGTCGGACAGAGGTGGGGCCCACGAGCCCGGAAGAGGGATGGGTGACTCACCGGTAGGGGCGGGCGGGGCGTTACATAGTGGTATCAGAGCCGAATCCGAGGACGCGTGTGGAGTCAGTGAGGACTCACACCGTCAAGGATAACGATCCTGGTGCGCAACGAGGGCGTTGCGCTCTGTGAGAGTGGGTGAATTGTAACATCCCGGTTTGTGGTATATATGGAAAGGCTTAAAAGAACTAATTTGGCTACCTATGTCACCAAGTGCACTTACCTTTTCCGGTCACTTACCTGAAAGAACTCCAGAGTTAAGCGTGCTTGGGCTGAAGTAGTCCCAGGATGGGTGACCTTCCGGGAAGTGATTCGTGGTAGCATGTGTGTGAGGACAAAACACATGAAAAAAGGTCATGGGGTGATTATAGGGTCAGTAAATTAGTCGGTCGAGCCTACCAAAAATAACGCACCGACCGTCGGACAGGGGTGGGGCCCACGAGCCCGATAGAGGGATGGGTGACTCACCGGTAGGGGCGGGCGGGGCGTTACAAGTCTTTATAACGCCCCGTCCGCCCCTACCGGTGAGTCACCCATCCCTCTTCCGGGCTCGTGGGCCCCACCCCTGTCCGACGGTCGGTGCGTTATTTTTTGTAGGCCCGACAAATTAATTTACTGACCCTACAATCACCCAAGACCTTTTCCCATGTGTTTTGTCCTCACACACATGCTAACACGAGTCACTTCCCGGAAGGTCACCCATCCTGGGACTACTCCAGCCCAAGCACGCTTAACTCTGGAGTTCTTTCAGGCAAGTGACCGGAAAAGGTAAGTGCACTTGGTGTTATAGGTAGCCAAATTAATTCTTTTAAGCCTTTCCGTATATACCACAAACCGGGATGTTACAATTCACCCACTCTCACAGAGCTCAACGCCCTCGTTGCGCACCAGGATCGTTATCCTTGACGGTGTGAGCCCTCACTGACTCCACATGCGTCCTCGGATTCGGCTCTGATACCACTTGTAACGCCCCGCCCGCCCCTACCGGTGAGTCACCCATCCCTCTATCGGGCTCGTGGGCCCCACCCCTGTCCGACGGTCGGTGCGTTATTTTTGGTAGGCTCGACCGACTAATTTACTGACCCTATAATCACCCCATGACCTTTTCCCATGTGTTTTGTCCTCACACACATGCTACCACGAGTCACTTCCCGGAAGGTCACCTATCCTGGGACTACTCCAGCCCAAGCACGCTTAACTCTGGAGTTCTTTCAGGCAGGTGACCGGAAAAGGTAAGTGCACTTGGTGTTATAGGTAGCCAAATTAATTCTTGTAAGCCTTTCCGTATATACCACAAACCGAGATGTTACAGAATTATGTTGATGATATTTTCTCATACTTCAGTGTCAAAAGAGAAAAATGAAGAAAGCGAAGATCCATGACCGAAATCCAGTTATAATGTCAAAAGAGACATAATTGGATAAAATGGAAAGATGCCGTAAAAGTTTAAATTGATTCTATTAACAAACAAGAGGTATTTGGACCTATTACAGTTACATCTGAAGCTGTGAAATCCGCTGGATACAAATGGGTATTCGTTTGAAAACAAAATGAGAAGAACAAGAATATGAGATATAAGGCTCGCTCAAGTTTTTTCTCAAAGACTTGGTATTATTATGAAGAAACATATTCTCCCCTTATGAATGCAATCAATTTAGATTTTTAATATGTTTGGCGACAAATAACAAATTTGTGATGCGTATAGTGTATTTTTTACAACATATTTATATGGATCTTTAGACATTGATATATATATATATGAGAATCCCTGTAGGATTTAAGAGGCCAGAAGCATTAAGTTCCAAACCAAAAAAGTTATGTGCAATAAAATTTCAAAGATCAATAAATATAGACGTTTGTGGTGTAATCGCCTCAGTGAACATTTGATTAAAGAATGATACGTAAAAAATCTCATATGCCCATTTTTTTCATCAAGAAAACATTATCTGAATTTGTTATTATTGATGTATATACCGATGATCTTAACATTTTATGGAATCATGAAAAAATACATAAAGCAACAATTTATCTAAAGGGAGAATTTGAGATGAAAAATCTCGGACAGACAAAGTATTGTCTTGACTTACAAATTAAGCATAATGAAAATGGTATATTTGTACATCAATCCACATATACTAAAAGAGTGTTAAAGCGTTTCAGCATGGATAAAGTAACTTCTCTCAGTATTCTTATGGTTGTTAGATCACTTATGTTGAAAATGATTTTTTCGACCACATGAAGAAATGAATAGATACTTGGTTTTGAAGTACTATACCTTAAGTGTAATAGGAGCACTTATATATTTTGCCAAATGTACTCTATCTGATATATCATTTGCCATTAATCTTTTAGTGAGGTTCAGTTCATTTTCTACGCAAAGACATTGGAATAGGATCACACATGTCTTTCATTACCTTCAAGGAACGATTGATATAGGATTATTTTATACCAATACAAGAAAACAGCGTTTTTGCGACTATATTTGTAGTCGTAAAAATTGTGACTACTTGGAGACTAATTTACGACTGTATTACGACTATTAAAATATGGTCGTATATTAGTCGCTAATTTACGACCAACAAAGTTAGTCGTCAATTTAGTCGCCAATTAACGACTAACTAACGAATATTGCCAAGACCGAAAAAATTAGTCATCAAGTAGTCACTAATTTTGCGACTAAATTAGCGACTACCTTTGTTGGTCGTAAATTAGCGACTAATATACGACCATATATTGGTAATCGTAAACTAGTCTCCGAGTAGTCGCAAAATTTACGACTAATTAACGACTATTGTCGAGACCGGAAAATTAGTCGCCAAGTAGTCGCTAGTCTAAAACCCTAAACCCCAAACCATAAATCATAAACTCTAAAGTTTAAATCTTAATCATAATTATAAAATTAAAATGTAACTATTAATTACATACATACAACTAATATTTAAACCCTAACTCTAAACCCTAAACAAACCCTAAAACTCTAAATATAAACAAAAATCTAACTTTAACATTATACCCTAAACACAAACCCTAAAACTTTAAATTTTATATAAAAATATAACTACTATAATATATCCAAAAACCAATTTTCAACATTTATCAAAGAAATTAAACTTTAACCTTATACTTCAACTATAACTCTAACTCTATACCCTAAATACAAACCCTATAACTTTAAGTTATATATAAAAATATATCTACTATAATATATCCAAAAACCAATATTTAACATTTATCAAAGAAATTAAATCTTAACCTTATACTTAAACTTAAATCCTAATCCTATACCCTAAACACAAACTCTAAAATTTTAAATTATATAAAATTACAAATACTATAATATATCCAAAAAGAAAGATTCAACATTTATCAAAGAAATCAAATCTTAACTTTATACTTAAACTTAAACCCTAACCCTATACCCTAAACTCCTAAAACTTTAAATTATATAAAAATATAAATACTATAATATATTAAAAAACCAAGATTTAACATTTATCAAATAAATCAAATCTTAACCTCATACTTAAACTTAAACTTAAACTCTAACCCTATACCCTAAACAAAAATCCTAAAATTTTAAATTATATAAAAATATAAAAACTATAATATATACAAAAACCAAGATTCAACATTTATCAAAGAAATCAAATCTTAACCTCGTACTTAAACTTAAACTTTAATCTTATACCTCAAACTTCAAACCATAAATTATTTTGGAGGTAAAACACTTAACCAAAACATTAAAATTAAATTAAAAAACACAAAAATAAATATAAAATGTAAACTTAATTCTTATTGGTGGATAAAGAACACACAAAGATCACCATCAACTTAATGTCTACCGCTGATTACAACAAATCTAGTGGACACCAAATTTAATTCTTTTTCTTTTCTCTTATTCTCCTTTGTCTCTTTCCTTCTCCACCGACAGAAATCCAGAAGATGGCTATGGCGTTTGATTTTTCAAATTCGTTATCTCTCCGATTCATACCCGTTTCGTTCTAGAATTAGGGTTTTAAGGTTTTTTACTACTCAAGATTTTTTTAAATTCGTTCTCAATGAATCTCTGTTTGATCTTTATTCTATGTCGTTCAAGTAGGAGTCGTTGTGAAGAAAATAGACGACAAATTCAAACATAAAACAAAATTAGCGCGTGCCACACACACGTGCACCTCTATTCTCTCCCAAAACCTAAACTCTGGAACTCCGCCGTTAGAGAGCATGACGCCTCTCCGGCGCTCGGCCTTCGCCGGCGTCGCGAGAGGGCAGCTGGTTTCTCCTTTAGCTCCTTCTAGTCCAGTCTGTGTGGTTATCCGGCTCAGATCTGTCTTCTTCTCGCAAGCCATCTTCAGCTTTTCGGCGGAGCTTCAGTTTTAATGGCAGCAGCGGCGGTCTTCAGGCGATAATGAGTGGAGGCGTGGGATCTCTCTTCTCGGTTTGTCACCCTGCTCGAGGACGGTGGGGTTAGGTGTCGGAGGAGGGTGAATTCGTTTTCTTAGGCGCTCAGATCTGATTTCCCGCTTCTGTGAAGTGACGGCGTTGGTTGTGAGAAACTCGGTGGTCTTGAGGTGATGCGGCGACGGCTGCGGTGGCAGCTCCTTGTTTTCCTCCGGGATGCGAGTGTTTCAGGAGATGTGTCGGGTATTCCGCTTGGTTTCGTGTTACGGCTCCTCCCTTGAGGAGTCTTTTCGGTGGTTGGACTCGCCTCCCTCCCGTTTTCCGGCGAGGTGGTGCTGCTCTCTCCGTCTTCATATGCCGGCAAATTACGCGAGGAGGCTATGGCGTGGTGAGCTTTGGTTTCGGCCAGATCTCTTCGGTGAGGTGGGTTTGGTTCGGTTTAGCTATCCGACCTTGCTTTTGCTTAACCAATTTGCGTTTATTCCAATGAATTGTGTTGATTGGTTTGGCTTGGCTGGTTGTTTGAAGTTTTGGCTGGTTGGTGTCTAGGTTAGTGCGGTTCCGGTTTAGTACGGTCTCACTTTTAGGGTGTAGGAGGAAGTATTAAGGCTTCGGAGTGGTGATGCGTGGTCTCTTTTCTAGCCGACTACGGGGAATGTACTTGGTAGATCGAACAGCCGCTATTAAGCGCCGTAAGTTAGTGTAATCCTAGGCTTGAATCGGATCTAGGTGTGTTGGTGAGCGTCGATCCAATGACGTGGAGGACAGTCTGTGATCGGGCCTCACCGCCATCGTTGAGGAATGGTTCTTGTTCTAGTTTGCCCGATGAATCAGCTTCCTAGACCTCTTTTTCGCGTGTTCTGTCTCCCCCGCGAACGCTTCCAAACTGAGTGCTCTCAGCTTTGCCGGCTTCTGAACCTCCAGCAGTTTGTCACTATTTTGTCTACTATGCGTCCAAGCAGAAGTAGTAAAATACGGATTGTCATTTGCTTCCATGTTTTTTACTTTTTTGCCATGGGACCAATATTTTAGGTGTTGCAGTTTGTTAACTCATTTTGTAATCCCAGGACTTTCATTATTTTTAATGATATTTACAATTTAGCAAAAAAAAAAAAAAAATAGACAAATGCATTGAAAACACCGAGGCAAAAGCTCTCTTTTTGTACTTTGAGTTGGGTCTTAAAGTTTTTTCAGTGTCCAAGTTGTTTCAAATGTGAGAATATGTGTGTTTAATATTGATATTGGGTCAATTTCTCGGATTTGTGGTTTTTCTTTGTGACATTTGAGTCTCGGACTGCTCCTAAGTCGGACGATGTCTACTTCAAGCTTAGCTTCAAGGTCAATTTTATCATACAAATTTGAAAGAATGGGTGTATCTCTTAAATACAGGAATGTAAAAGTTAGCTTGAAGTTTTAAAATAGTGTTTATGCTGCCATGTTACAGCACAACAGGAGCTCGTGATCCTATAACATTTGCGCTGCATATCATTCTAGGTAGAAAGCTCTTCCTTGATGCAATGCAGGTTGTGCGTTGGAAAACGGCATCAACCTCAATGACTGAACCTTTTATTCGTTACGCAGCCTCGTTTGCTGGGTAATGACTAACCTTTTTATTGAAATGTTTTGCATTCCCGGGTTAAGGAATGACAGATTATGTTATGTCATGAAGCACTAAAATCAATTGCGCTGATCTCTAACAGAGTTTATGTACAATTGATTAGTTCAGATACGAGCGGTTTCTGACTATAGGAGCTTCAGTGATGTCAAAGAGAAATGAAAGAGCACCTGATGGGCTTGTAGTGGATGCACACCTCTCAGACGGTTTCCTTCATTTCATACTTTTCAAAGATTGTTCTCGTCCCAAGTACTTATGGTAATGCCTTATTCTCTTCTTTGGTTCTTACATTGCCATTGCCTTATATAGATACACACACTTGGGATAATAGCAATAGTACATTTGAACATGCTCTTCATACGTTTTGCTGCAAGAATAACGTAGCAATATACTTGGTGTATAACAATAGTCTTTTCTTTTTGGATTTCTTTACGGTAGCAGGCACCTAACTGAGCTTGCGAAAAAGGAGGGAGACCTTTAAACTTTGAGTTTGTGGAATATCATAAGGTTGTTTAATTTGAAGAATTTTTTTTTCCTTTCAAATCCCTAAGTCATGTCTGTTTCTGATCTTCTCTGCTCAAATTTACTGGGAATATGCAGACACAAGCTTTCAGCTTTACTTCGATTGGGGAAGGCTGGTCACCATTTATCAGCTCAAGTCTTGCGTGGGCTTATACCTCTGTTCGCATCTGGTCCCAATGTATAACAACATGCTTGTGAATATGGTATTTATATGGGACCCAAGTGAAGCATATAAGACGGTAACAAGGATCTCTTATTCTTTTAACGAGGCAGTTTAATTTAATTATTTATGTTTTGTAATTTTATTTATTTACTTCGGTATTGCAATTTAATTTTTAATAAAAGATTATATCAAATTAATTTTTTATAATCGCTAAATAGTCACCAAAATTTACGACTATTTGGTGACTACATTTGTTCGACTGCATCTGGACCCAATCTTTAGTCATCTAATAGTAGTCAATATAGTTGTAAATTAGTCACTAAATATTACGACTACGCTGCGATTATCTTACAACTACTCATGTTAGTCGTCAAAATAGTCGTAACCAGCGCTTATTTTTGCGACTATCCAATTTAGCGACTAAGGATTTAGAACTACCAGATTTAGTCGTTATTTAGTCGTAAAACCTCGTTTAGCTACTATTTAGCGACTAATAGAGCAATATCAAAAATGCTGATTTCTTGTTGTGTACTAAAAACTCAAACGGAGAAATGGTTGGTTTTGTAAATGTAGGATATTTATCTGATTCTCATAAAGCTCGGTCACAAACATGATATATTTTCACTGTTGGAGGAGCCACTATATCATGACGCTTTCAAAAAACACTTGTAGATACTTCCTTAAATCATGATAAAATCATCGCTCTCCATGAAGCAAGTAGAGAATGCGTACGGTTTATATCAATAAGTCAACATATTCAATCATGTAGCGGTATCCGCATATGTACATTACCAACCATCTTATATGAAGATAATGTTGCATGTGTTGCTCATACAAAAGAAGGATACATCAAATGCGACATAACTGAACATATTCCACCTAATTTATTCTCATACACTTACGAACTCGAGAAAATAAAGAGATTGAAGTAAAATATTTTCGATCCTCGGATGATTGTGAAGATCTCTTCACAAAATCGCTACCTACTTCAGTGTTCCAAAAACATGTATATATTGAAATGTGTCATCAACAAAACATATCCTAATTATTCGAGGGAGAGCTTGTATACTTAAACTCATTTTACTTTAATATGGGTATTTTCCAAAAAAAAATTAAAATGTTTTTAGCAAGTCAATTGAAAACTCACCACAAAAATATGAATTACAATAGATTCCAGAGGGAAGTTTTACAAATGTCAAGAATCACATACGTAAAAAATAGAGATGGAGACAATGTCGTCATTAATTCACATATTCATTTACAAAAAGTTTCTATAAATATAAAGGTTTCCGTTCATTTGTAACACATAATAAATATCATTTCCTTTCTTCTATCAATTGGTATAATATCTTTTTTTCTTTTACCAAAATACTTATTTATAGTTTAATAATTTATAAGTAAATATAACATATAATTATAACAATTTTAAATTATATTATAGGAGGTGTATTAGAGGATTTGGGTTTTTTCAATAAATCCCATTTTATTCAACTAAAGATTTCAAAAACTCTTCTCAAATCTTCTGTTATTGAACATGACATTTATGTAAAGTCACTAAAAACACTTGTAATCTCTTGTTATTCAATCAGCAATTTATAAAAATTATATCAAATTCACTGTTATTCAAAATTGAACAATATTTTAAAGAAAAAAAAATTTGTTAAAAGAATTTCAACAAACTTTGCATCCACTTTTAGCTAAAATTAGTTACCATTGAATAGGCACACCAACTAGCTAAGGGGGGTTTATTCCTAGATGAATTTATGTGGAGTTGGTTGATTTGAAAAGTTGAGAGATTTGTTAATTTTTTAAAGAGTTTTGTTAGATTTGGTAAGAGTTTGTATATTTAGAAAATATATCAAAATGTTTTTACCATATTGATTTTGAGAATCTAAAGTATATACATAGTATTTTGAAAATCGTGCTCTATGAGTTAAATTGTTTAAAATCTATGTCCCAATAACACAAGATTTTGATAGAATCATAAAATCATTAAAAACCAAACTTTTTGAATAACAATGGATTTTGTGTGGATTTTTAAAATCATCAAACCAATAACAATATATTTTTAATAAGAATGTTAGAGTTCATCAACCAATAACAATAGATTTTGAAAATTTTAACGATCATTTGAAATTCATCTACTAATAACCCCTCCTTAGAAAAGCATTGGAGAAAATAAAACTGTAGTTTCTCTCTTTTTCTGTAAACACTCAATTAATATATCAGTGCAAGTTTTGTTTCATGTTTTAATTACACGAGACAAGTATCTTATTCTTTCTCTTTCTGGGTCAATTTAGCTCCTATTCGGTCTCCTCGATTAAGAAATTTTGTTAGACTTCACTGATTTCTTGATGTCCCAATGACTAACTGACACGGCGAATGTAGTATGTGTGTGTTCTAGTGCTGAAAATGGGTTGCTATATGGTGTGAAAGCAATCAGGAAAGAAAATACATTGTGGTTTAGCTAAAAATAATGTGTTTGCAGGTAATTGTGTATGTTGGCAGTGGTCCTTAGCACCAATTATTGGAGGTGAAAATTCACCGGCACTTGCAATTGGAGCAGTTTTATGCATCTTGGCTATTCCACGAACAAGGATTAAGAATCCCATACCTCTCCCATAACATCCTCTCTTTTTGCTAGAGAATATGTCGCAATTTCCCCTTTTCTGTTACAAAAGTATAATAAGCATTTAACTTGTCACTGATTAACAAATATGATTAATGCAAAATAGACGAGTTAAAGGCATGATGGAAGGAGATGCACCACTTAGTGGGATACTTGTCTAATATATGCAATGGCTTCTCGTGTGACTAACTTATTTGCAACTTATAGGACCTGATCCCCTATGCTTTGGGGCTATGATCCTTGTGTCCACGAGGAGCCGTAGAAGCTTACCAACAAAAAAATAACACATCATTCAATTCGTGAGGTATATGCATCTCTGATTTTTTGAAAGCACCCAAATCAGTTTCTTCTCTATTTGGCTAAGATTTGATTAATTTACCATGTACTTGTAAATTACAGTGATAACATGTGTGTGGTGAATGTGATTGAATTTTTGATTAAAAAAACATAGAGAAAGAGAAAAAAAGATCTTGTTTACCTCCCTCTCCGCCGTTCGGCTTTACCGGTGACGTGAGAGGGAGGCTCGCTTTCCTCACCGGCTAATAAGAGAGGTTGCATGGAGGGTCAATGGTGCCGGTTGTCTTTTCGGTGTTGGGTTGGAGTGTAGCGGCAAAGCGGCGAGGCAGAGCGACGGTGGATTCTAAACCGCCTTGCCTGATTTCTTCGGAGCTCGGAGCTGGTAGAGGGTTCTGGCGGAGTGAGCAACGAAGGAGCTTTCGGCGATGGCCTTGAAGGTGTTACTTGATACGATCAGGTTTTAATCCCTAGATCTACACTGCAAGTGCACAGATATGCAATCGTAGTACAAAGGGTATCGAATCCACATAGACTCTAGATTCTTGCGATAGATTATAGAACGTTAGATTAAGCTATGTAAAGCAGTAGAAAGCAGTGAATCAAACAACAGAAAAGTGAATAGATCGGTTTGTAAATCAGAAGGCGAAGTGTTAGGTCAAGGGAGTTCTTAGGAAATCAGGAACATAGGCAACCCATCAATCGGGATCTAACTAAGAACTGTTATAGAACTGGAATCACAGAAGTATAAGAAGCCAACTTTCGTTGCGAATCCTATCTATGTCTAACAACCTAGCAAACCAACTTTCGTTGTGAATTCTAGAGTTCTAAACAAGCATTAATCACGAGTTCGTTCGTTCACAATTCCTCTAAACCAAATTTCTTTGCGAGTAGATCAAATTGCTCATCTAGGTTCTTTCTAGCTAATTAACTAATTGTCGTTGCATCAATCAACCTAACATCAATAATCTAAGTAGCCAATTCAGATCAAGCACTAAGAACAACCCTAGATGAAGAACTAACAGATATGAATCCCTACAGATTAATTAACCTATAATTCCATGAAATCCCTAATGAGAATCCCTAAACCTAACAAGCAAACTACTCAGACATGACAATCATAACAAAAGACATGATGAATAGAATACTGAATATCATAAAACAGAATAAGAAACAGGGGTTCAAAATAATCTCTCTGTCGAGTATCTGATCAGCCCCTCAAACTCTCTGAATGTAAAATAAAGCGTAAGTAAAGCGTAGCCTAAACAATGGCTTAAAAACCCTAATATAATGGTCTAATCACGGCTGGGGCTTCTTTGAAATTATGAGAAACTTCTGGGCAAAAGTGAAAATTCCAAAACTCTTCATTAACCGCCGAGAATTTGTCTGTGTCGACCTTGTGTCGATCGATGCAAAAGATGTGTCGATCGACACAGGTCTATGAAATCGACAGTGAAGTCTATCTCTCGGGTCAATACTCAAAAATGCTCCAGAATGCGCCATAATCTCCAAATCCGCTCCAAACGTATCTAGACCTGAAAACATAGATAAAAAGACTACAAAGGACTCTAAATGACTCGATAGCAAGACATATACCATGGTTAAAATCCCTAAAATCCATGGTATATCAACTCCCCCACACTTAGCTTTTGATTGCCCTCAAGCAAGTAAAGAACCAAAGTATAAGAAAAGAGGTTTGAAAACACAGAAACTCATTTCGTCCTAGGAACTTTCGCATTCGCATTCGCTTAGTAAGCCACTGAAAACTTCCCTGCAGAACTCAAGACCACAATATACTTCCCCCACACTTAGAAACTGTCCCAAGTAAACTCCACAATCAAGTTAGGACATCCAAATTCACCACACTAGCCTCTGTATACGATTAGGTGCGGTCTCACAGAGGGAGTATCGAATCAAAGGACACATGGACTCAACCTATTCAGTATCTGACCACCAAATTGTCGGTTTCTGGTTTCTTTCTTTTTCCTTTCTCCCTTAGCACTGATTTTTCTCCACTGGGTATCATTTTATTTTTTCTATCAGTGCTCTTCCCTTTTTATTGGGGTTTTAACTTTGGATCTTTCCATGGATACACAGGAGGTAATAGGGGTCTCTACCACTCCCGTGACCACTTCGAAGCTACTAGCTTATCCTCGGTTTTTATCTCTTTTTTTTTACTTTCAAGGGAGGAGAAAATCAGAAACCATACTTTAGAACAGGATCATAGGCTGTGCCAAACACATCAAAGGAATCCGACCCAAAGATTACCAAGCCCCTAAGCGAGAAATTAAAGTCAATATTAAGTGTAAAACTAGTGATGGATCCTCTTAATACCTGGTTAGATATGGGTGTCCTTGGTAGGTTGATCTGTTTGGGGTTTTCTAATACTCATAGAGGCTCTGCAAGTCTGTCCAATGGTCACTTAGTTCCTGTTCCAGCGAAAAATCTCTTCGAAAAATCATAGTTTCATACAGATTTTGACTCAATAAAACAATTTTGAAAAACAAAGGTCTGACTCTAAGAAAACAAACGCGTACGTCAGTAGCGACCTCCCCCATACTTAAACTACACTGTCCCCAGTGTAATCAAGCTCAGGATCGGTGAGAAAAATCAAATTGAAGAACAATCCGAAAAGTTACAGAATACTTACTTGTTGTCGCCCTGCATCGACCGATGCCACTAGGGTGTCGATCGATGCAAGGCGAATATGGTCGCGGTTATTTAAATAACCGGTGTCTGAACCGCAATCGAATCGACTAATCCGTAAATCGCAACTGTGTCGACCAATGCACTATGTGTGTCGATCGATGCAGTGCGATTTTTCATGTTTCTCACGCCTTTGAACACACAAAAATAGAAAATCAAAAACACCAAATCAAAACGAAAAATGGAAACAAAAATGAACCTAACAGTGGGTTGCCTCCCACTCAGCGCTTGTTTAAAGTCAGTAGCTTGACTATGTAAAGGAGATCAGACTTATGGCGGTTTCAACAGAGACTTTGAGTGTCTCTGTGAATGTCTCCTCATCCATGGTGGTGTATATGCTGTCGGATAATTAGATCTCCCAAGGAACGAAGGAGTAGAACCAAGGCGGGAGCGAAGCGTGGGTGGGATACTGCGTTTTCCTGCATTCACATCTGAGGGATTAGGAGGTTTAAGTTTAGAAGCTTTATACCTGTGCTTTGGTGGACGCAAGAGATCAGGAGCTTTCTGCTTAAGAGCAGTTGCAGTTTCTAAAGATGTTAGAGCAAGTTCAGAATGAACTGCCATCTTCTCTTCTCCAATAGGAACCTCTGGTTCCTCCTCAACACTGAAGCTATGTCCATCAATGGTGGCTCTCTGCTTCCTATCCATCTTGAACTGCAATGGCTTATCTCCCAGTTGGAGATCAATCAGAACACATCTCACATCTATCACAGCTCCAGCAGTAGCTAAGAATGATCTTCCAAGTCATAGAGGATCATAAGGCTCAGTCTCATACTTCAGCACTACAAAGTCCGTTGGAATCAAGTAGTTTCTAACTGTGATAGGTACGTCCTCAAGAACTCCTTCCGGATATCGCTTTGAACGATCAGCTAGGATAAGAGAGATCTTAATAGGCTGGAATTTCATCATTCCCAATCTCACAGCAATTGAGTACGGCATTAGATTCACACAAGATCCTACATCACACAGAGAACGATTGATTCTGTCCTTAGAGATGGAACAGTCTAGCACAAAGGCTCCTGGGTCTGGTATCTTCTCTGTGATCTGAATCATCTTCTTTTCCATCACTTTCATGCAGTTACCCACTTCTAGCTCATGTTTATACAGTTTAGGAACCATAAGATACGGCACAAGGGGCTTATAGAATCGTTCTTGGATTGTTGCAGGTTTCTGGTCCCGTCTGCGATCTGTGTCGATCGATGCACGAGATGTGTCGATCGACAAAAGGCGATTATGTTCAGATCCATCAGACGTATCGGGGATGCATCGATCGACATTGAGAGTGTGTCGATCGACGCATGTCTCAGACAGACAATATTCATCCAGAAAATCCGAGATTATGCTCTCTTCTTCTCCCAGCAAGTCAATCCCATCTCTTATGGTCACAACATTGATGTACAGCTTCTGTTCAGCTTTCCCAGCTTGATTTTGCCTTTGTATTGCTCCAGTTGTTTGTTGAATTCAGACATCTAGCTTCTTCACCTGTGTACTCAAAGATTCAAACTTTCCATTCAGATCTTCATACAATGCATCTATCTTTGAGTTGTAGGACACAGTGATCTGTTGTTGTCACTCAAGAAACTGCTCCATCATGGTTTCCAATCTGCTCTTATATGCAGGTGCAGGCGGTGCTTGGTAAGAGGAAACACCATAGTTCCTCGAGAAAGAGTTACTCTGCTGCTGGAACGGTTCCTGAAAAGCAGATTCTTGACTGTAGAATCCATTCCCTCCAACGTAGTTGATCGCTCGTTGCGCATACCTTCCAAGTAGAAGACTATGCAGAGAGTCAACTTTGTTCTTCAACCCAGCTATCTGTGAACTGTCAGTCCCTGAGCTGAAAATATCATTCCGACACATCGTCCTTACGATCTCTTCTTGGTGCTTCCGCGACATGTGTCGATTGATGCAGGAAGAGCGTCGATCGATTATGCGAAAACTATGTCGATCGACACACATGACCGTGTCGATCGATGCAAGACGATTCTGTCGAATCTAACCTGCATAACAGAGAAAAACAGAAAAATAAATCAGTAAAACAAAAACGAAAAACCTAGTCACAACCCTAAGTTCAAATCTATCGAAGACTCAAAAGAGTCCCTGGCAACGGCGCCAAGAACTTGATACGATCAGGTTTTAATCCCTAGATCTACACTGCAAGTGCATAGATATGCAATCGTAGTACAAAGGGTATCGAATCCACAAAGACTCTAGATTCTTGCGATAGATTATAGAACGTTAGATTAAGCTAGGTAAAGCAGTATAAAGCAGTGAATCAAACAGCAGAAAAGTGAATAGATCGGTTTGTAAATCAGAAGGCGAAGCGTCAGGTCAAGGGAGTTCTCAGGAAATCAAGAACATAGGCAACCAATCAATCGGGATCTAATTAAGAACTGTTCTAGAACTGGAATCACAGAAGTATAAGAAGCCAACTTTCGTTGTGTATCCTATCTATGTCTAACAACCTAGCAAACCAACTTTCGTTGCGAATTCTAGAGTTCTAAACAAGCATTAATCACGAGTTCGTTCGTTCACAATTCCTCTAAACCAAATTTCTTTGCGAGTATATCAAATTACTCATCTAGGTTCTTTCTAGCTAATTAACTAACTGTCGTTGCATCAATCAACCTAACATCAATAATCTAAGTAGCCAATTCAGATCAAGCACTAAGAACAACCCTAGATGAAGAACTAACAGATATGAATCCCTACAGATTAATTAACCTATAATTCCATGAAATCCCTAATGAGAATCCCTAAACCTAACAAGTAAACTACTCAGACATGACAATCATAACAAAAGACATGATGAATAGAATACTGAATATCATAAAACAGAATATTAAACAGGGGTTCGAAATCTTCTCTTTGTCGAGTATCTGATCAGTCCCTCAAACTCTCTGAATGTAAAATAAAGCGTAAGTAAAGCGTAGCCTAAACAATGGCTTAAAAACCCTAATATAATGGTCTAATCACGGCTGGGGCTTCTTTGAAATTATGAGAAACTTCTGGGCAAAATTGAAAATTCCAAAACTCTTCATTAACCGCCGAGAATTTGTCTTTGTCGACCTTGTGTCGATCGATGCACAAGATGTGTCGATCGACACAGGTCTGTGAAATCGACAGTGAAGTCTATCTCTCGGGTCAATACTCCAAAATGCTCCAGAATTCGCCATAATCTCCAAATCCGCTCCAAACGTACCTAGACCTGAAAACATAGATAAAAGGACTACAAAGGACTCTAAATGACTCGATAGCAAGACATATACCATGGTTAAAATCCCTAAAATCCATGGTATATCATTACCCGCGGCGGAAGTCGGCGATATTTTGTAGTTGGAGGTCCACATGCGCGGTTGCTCTGCTCCGGTGACTCAATCTGGTTGCGTTTGGGCTCTATTTCTGCTAGGGGAGAGCGGTGAGAGCGGGATTGGTGGCTTGTCGTTAGCTGGTAAGGGGCGGCGGTGTGGTGGTGGTTTCAGAGGAGCGATGTGAAGGTGCACCGCGGAGAAGACCAGAGAGCTTGGTAGGTAAGTCGAAGCCTGTGGTTTGTTGGTCTGTGCAGTGGAGTGTGTAGTCTTTCTTTTCATTGGTGTATTTTCGGTTTTGGCCGTGAGATCATTGTCAACATAGCCGAGCTCGTCGGAAAGTGGTGGTGTGGCATGATGAGCTTCCGGTTTCGGACGTGTTGGCAGGGGTCGGTTCTCCGGTGGCCTCAGACGGAATCATACGCAAATCGGCAACCTACCGCTTTGTAACCGCTGGCGAGTTTTGCAGATATGCTTGGCGGCGGACCTTTTCAACTTGTATTAATTTTCTCTAGTAGACGGTTTCCAATTAGGGTTTTGCTATACCCGATTCAATTCTATCAGTTTTCTATTGTAACCAAATCATTCTCTCCCAGTTTGGGAATTAATATATATTATTATTAAAAAGTGATAACATGTGTATAACATAAAGTTTTTAGCGGAAATGGAATCTCTAAAATTGTTGTTATGTACTAAATACTCTGATAAAGAAACATGAGATCTGGTAGCAAAAACAATGCATGTTCTGTGTGTAGTGTAGCAAAAGTATAGATGAACCTTTCACATTAGGATCGTGAACAGGTTTGGTGAACAAATGTTTCACTGCCAGCAGTCAACTGCAATCAACTATAGTACCAAAGACAAGACATCATAATATTAAAACAATTTATAGTAAATAAGTATGTATCTTGTTTGTCAAATATATACTGCAATCAACTGTGGCTTTGCTTTTCTATTATAATCGACAATTCTGCTTATACTTTGAAGCATTTCACATGAATAAAACATCAATGTACATAGTCTTCATGCAGATTATAAAGGAGATGAAGAAAAACCGATGAGCTTTAGCTACCATTTAGAGGTCAAGTGGCAATGGCAGAAAGCTGATATGGCAATCATTCAATACAGTCACAAGAAGTTCTGTGACTGCAAAGACAGCTTCACTCTCAAATTCAGAACTTCAAAGTTCTTGCTTGAGCATTAGTGAAACTGACACATATGTTAATGAGGAAATAAATAGAGAAACCCGCAAGTAAAATGGTTCCAGACAAGAACTATCATTTAACATTTCAAGTCACCCAAAGAACTCTCAAATTTACAGAAAATATCTTACCAAATCATTATAGATTTTTTATTTATATTTTTAAACCCCACCCAAATCACCCAAATATACTCAAACCTCATTTAAATCTAAGCTGCTTGGAAACGGAAGCGGATACGCGGAAGCGTTAAAAAGCGAAGAAGCAATTTTTTAAAAATATTTAGGAAGCGGGTTGGAATCGCGTATATATATATATTAGAAAACTCTAAAATATAATTATAATTAAGAAAAAAAAAACAGTACATATATCGTGTCAAAGCTAAGACATGTACATAAAAATCCAATAAAACAAAAGGAACTTTAACCTAATACTACATATCATATATGTCCAAGATAAAAGATGATTTTATGTATCTGAAGAAAAAGTTGTATTTTTTTGTCGTCGAAAAAGTTGTATTTTAATTATTAAAACAAAAAAACATGCATGTTTTACGATTCTGTAAAGTTTAGTAATTAAAATAACAATTTAGTCATATGGGCTAAGTTGGGCCTCACACAAATTAAAATTTGTAAGCCTAGAATTATCATCTTCCCTAAAGTTATAAAAAATTATCGTGTCTAGTACAACCGCCGTCATTGCTTCTGGTCTGCAACTCGACGCTTCCGACCTGTACCTCGACGTTTCCAACTATGAATCGTGTGTTTCCTCTGCGCTTCCAATTAGAACCGCGATTACACGACGTTTCCGAGCGATTCCGATTGCTTCCGCTTCCGGTTCCGTTTTTGGAGCGAGAAACGCGTCACCACCGACGATTCCATGCTACGTACATTTAAATCTCACCAAATTTAAACCTCCTCAAAATCTCCTAAAATTCCTATTCCAATACACCGCCCTATTAGTATTTCAGTTGATTTATTTTCAAATTAGGTATGGGTCTACGCTACGAAGCGGGGATTAAAAAAAAAATTATGTGTTTTTTAGATAAAAATATACTGATGTTGTAATGTAGTTTGCCCAAAATAAGCTGTGTGGTCCCGAGTAGCTCGATGTTGTACCTAAAATATATATCCAACATGCAAGTCAAGGAAACTGAGTAATACCATTATCCAAAACAGAGCAACTTCAACAATGGTACCATAACTTACAAGATCCGTGATCTTATCAGTATGAACATTCCCCTCGTATGTAGTGTAGAAGAAAACTTATTTGACAATATAGCTTCCTTACCACGTTGCTTATACCTAAATAAAAGTTCATAAGGGAAACAAAAGTGTAAACATGAATCCAAATATCTTACACAGAAAATTTGTCTACACTTGTTTTACTTGAAACTCTAAAAATGAGGAAACCTACCCGAAAATGTGGTCAATCCATTCATGCAAATGTGCAGAGACATGTTCCCACTCGAGAGCCATTCGTTGCTTTTGTACATAGTCGATCGGGCTTTTAGCCTAAGGAGGAAGTTTTACGGAATCTGATGGATCAAGAACAATATCATAAAAACTAATGGTTCTTAATTTCAGAAGTAACAAACATTTCGATAGAACAAAGAAGGGAACACATAAAAAAACTCATACCACGCTTTTCTCCCAACTGTGTTGTACCAAAGTTGATCAAGTTCTCGTTGCTTAACACCTCTGGAATGTAAAACAACTCTGGAACCTACGAAACAAAAAGAGGTATCATGGACATGGCTACACTGTTCACTTGCAAATAAGAGGAAGGAGATTAAAGATATTTAATTTGGTGCAAAAAAGAGGATTGTGATTAAAGACACAAAAGATTCCTATTTCTCTAAATCACAAGTCACAACAATAATTAAATATTTCTAGCTTCTGAAAATCTAGCTTCTGAAAATTCAACCTGCAACAAGAAGCTTTTGCAAGCATCTGACCATTCTTCTTAGCAGTTCCATGATCTGAAGCAATAAAAACACGCATGGGTGTGAGTTAAAAGAAGGGGAAGCTCCATATCCATATTATTGGTTAAGGATAAAACTTTGAACTTAGAGCTCATACCGTCTGATCCACCAATAAGCTATCCACCAATAAGCTTGCCATTTAAAAAAATTTGGGGGACAGTACGACGACCAACGAATTCCAGAAACTGGTATTGAATTTGATCTCTGTCCTCTGAAAAAATAAAAAAAAATCTCCGTTTAAAAAAGTTGTTTAAAAATCCTCAAAAGAAAATGCAACAAAATGTTAGTACCTTTCTGATCAAGCTGCACAACAATTGGATGTTCCTTAAGTTGGCTGAAAATGCGTTTCGAGCGCAAGCAATGCCTAGCAAGGTCAAAAGACAGAACCACAGCTATTGATCCAAAGAACATAACTTTGCTCCTAAAAGCCTTTGTCTATTAATCACTTTAAGGCAGAAAATGTGTATTCTACTCTAAAGAAAAGGCTACTGATTCACTTTCCATGACATGTTACATTTGTAATAAACATTTGAAGGACTATTCAACAGATGCTTCGTCTGCTTCCTTGTTTCAATTTAATCACCTGAAGCCAAATACTTAAGCTTTAGCAAGTGAATTAAAGACCAAAAATAATACATATGCTAGAACATCTAATACCAGTTGTTGTCTCTAGACAACAAAGCTATTCTAATGGCTACGCCTCAAGATTCCTACAATCCAAGATTGTTTATGCTCTGTTCGCTATGACAAGTGCAACGTGGACAAAATCAAAGGCTCCTCATGAAACTCAATATCAAAAACTCAGAATTTAACGTTCCATAGAATAAAGTAAGCAATTTTAAGCAAATCCAGAATCAGCAAACTGTTCCTTTCTAATTCTAACACTTAAATAGCCACTACAATTCAACAACATCTAGAAGATTGTGCTACTACCATAATCCAACAAAGCTAAGCTAAGATAAATCCAGATTGCCAATTTTCCATAACATTTGTCAAAGAAAGGTCGGCTCAATGAATTTTACCTCACGAGACCAATCAAGAGAAACTCTAGACGCCGTAGTCGAGTTAGAATCATGCTACCATGTTAGTTCTTCCACTTCCACACCTTTTCCACGATCATAAAAGAACCACAATTTTTTTTTTTAAAACAATGCAAAATGGAAATAAATTGTTGAGAAAATGAGGTGCTCCCTCTATGACCCCGTAATCCACTGATAATCAGTTTAAGCTTGTAGGTGACAAACCTGGCCTGAAGAAAATCGACAATCCAAATTCAATTGCTTTCAGCGGCGAGTTATCCTTCTTGTTGGCGAACAAAAAATTCTACGGGCTTCAAATCTCTATGAATGACGCCGTGCTTGTGGCAGAGTTGCACAACCTCCAAATTGTTGAGAAAATGAGGTGCTCCCTCTATGACCCCGTAATCCACTGATAATCAGTTTAAGCTTGTAGGTGACAAACCTGGCCTGAAGAAAATCGACAATCCAAATTCAATCCAAATTCTCTATCTACAACCGCGGGAGTTCTGCAACAGTGATCGTGAACCAGACTCCTATCTTCGTGATTCCCTTGTTATCCACTGTTGTGACCCCTCATCTCCTCCTATATCACCGTTTTAATAGCAAGGCACTCATCTCAGTATGTTTGATCTAAAGGAAGACTAACGTAGATGGGTTGAGAAGAATTAGAGACTTGGAAGAAGAAGTGTCGATCTATCTCTTTTTTTTTTGAGAAATCAGGTGATATAGGAAGAGGAAGCTAGCTAGGGTTAAAGGGAAAGAGCTATTTTGACAGAAATAAAAAAATATTGATATATTCAATAAGACTTACATCTGGATTAAGGATGTCAAACGTGGACAAAAGTTATGTTTTTATTGGTTTTGAGAGTTTTATCATAGGTGTCATCTCTTGTGAGCTTTAAAATACTGAGGTGTCAGTCACAGAAAAGACATTTCTTTTATTATAATTAGGGTTTAATCTGCGCATTCGCGCGGGCTATTATATATCTTTTGTGTTTTTGATATTTTAAAATTTAGCCTTTTTCTTATAACTCATATTGATGTAGTTAATTACTTAATTCTATGTTTTTAGTCTTTATTCAAATAACATAAAAATAAATTGTTGAATGTTGTATATGAATATAAATTAGTTTGCTCAAAGAAAAGATCAACACGACCGTCCCCATGAGATTTATCATCGACAGCCTGCCAATGTGTAGACGTGAGAAAAAGAAAAAAAAAATAGTTGAACATAAAAGTTAAAGAAATAATTTTCCCAAACAAATAAATGATTCAAATAACAATTTTTTTCCCGACATCGTCACACTGCAATTGAGTACATCACAAGATTTACATTCGGAGAAGGTGAACCCAAAATTAGAGAAATAACATCCACAGCCTCTTTTTTTTCCACATCACCAACAACTTTCTAAAAAACCTTCATTACTTTTGTTACAGAAGATAAAAGAAACTTAACCAAAAGACAGAAAATTGTTTCTTCACTTACATTCTCGTCAACCATTTTGAAGCCGAAAAATTGTAGCATCTCTGAAAGGGACTTTGACTTCCTCTGCCACTATAGCCGCATGTGCCTTACATTTTTGAAAGTCTGCAACAATTTCCAAAAAGGTTACAAAAGAATTATATCAAATGATGCGTGCTTACCTTAATGGCAAATTACAAGGAACTTACGTCCACCTCTTGACTGCAGTAGTCTCTGAAGTTCAATAGTGTCTTCGAGGCAGAACATGCGAGGTCTTATATATCTGCATGACGTGTTCCATTCACAGTCAGACTTTTCTGATGTAATATCCTGAGCATCTGTAAAATTAATAGACGCAATTAACATGCTTCAAACGGCTAATATTGATACTGTAGTTCACAACTTGGGTTAAAAAAAATGAGGGCTTGTTACTATCTCTCTGAGAGATCTTTTAATGCATTTTCAGAAGGCTGTACCACAGACATAAAGGGGAAGCCAAGAACGCCACACGCCACACATGCCAAGGATCCAGAATCAACTTGGAAATCATTAAGCAGACCATCATCATCGTCGTAGTATACATCTTTTAGCTTCTCCATGAATAAACTCAATTCCTCTGAAAGAGTAGGCTTCTCTTTATTCTGCGTTCCAGAATGTTGCCTCTGATGGAGATGAAACAGCAGAAGTAGCATCAACCCCAGCAGCTGCAAGAGCCAGTACACTATGACGTGGAAGTAAATCATGGTCCCACATTACCAAACAAAATCCTGGTGCTCGAAGTAGAGCTGATAAATTCTTTTTGTTCCTTCAATATATCCTCTACAAAAGCTTTTTCACATGGAACTCCCGTTCTTCTCTCTGTCAATCTCTCAGTCGGGAGCTACGACCACCTGGTAGCAATGATCGTGGCACTCTGGAAAATTTAATATTTACACGAATATGAGAACAGACATGGTCCAGCAAAACTTAACCAGTTCTATGTACAATGGAATTTGCCTTGAAACAAAGGACATGGTCAAGAGATAGGAACCTCTGATGGGACAGCATGGGGAGATAATTCATGGCTGCCCGACGAACAACAGCTTCCTTAGAGCCACTGTGGAGTTTCAAAATTAGTGGCTTCCCCACAGTTAAAACCTAAAAAACGTTAGATTAAATCGGCTTAGTTAAGGATTTTGAAAACGTAAGCAATATTTATTCCTAATCTAAGCCAAACTATCCACTTATAATATGTAATTGATATCAGTACTTAATAGAAATATGGTTCTACATTCTCCTGATTAGAAGATCAATCCTCACCTCATGCTATGTCGCCCTTTTCTCCAATGCTTTATTCAATTTTTACAATTTCTCAAACCCTTTGAAGAGTGCAAAATGGAAGGAATCACTAAGACTTGAAAGAATGTTTCAAGATAAAAAGTTTTTTACCGTGGCTGAATCCTACATTATAAGACCTCGGGAAAGTCACAACAAATTCACCAGGATTTTGTATCAACCTAGGTAGGAAAACAAACATAGATTAACATACTGCCTCGCATCTCCGCATAACAGAAGTGAGAGTTAAATAAATAAAAGGCCTACCTACAGCAGGGAATGTCGGATGAAACTATCATCGCCCAACGCCAAAGTAAAATGTCGAAGACCAATTTGAGATTAAACCAAGACTTAGAATCTCGTTTGTATCGAAACCGACGATTTAGATGTATCACGTCGTGAGACAGTGGAGCAAATCTGAGGAAGAAGACCGAGAAATCCTAGGCCATGAAGAACCAAAGTTGAAGAATCTCGCTTAATTGCAGTTGAAATAGATTTTTATAAGGTAGAAGAAATGCCTCTGTTGCAATCGACCATTGCGTTTTTACAAAAAAAAAAAACATTGCGTCTGATACAAAGAAGTGTAAAGTGATCTACAGTCACGATTTTTGTTTGTTTTTCACAAGAACATAAGACCAAAATATATGGGCTAACCAATTAAAAGCCCAACCGAAAAGTTACTAAATTTGCATTTTTTTGTGCTTGAAAGGGACACGTGTCATTCAACAAAGGCATCAAAACCTAACTTTTATAATATATATATAAATAATGATTCACACAATTTTCGTAAAAAAAGTTTTACATATCTTATAAAGCAGTCCACAACCCACCATGCCCATGGACTTCCAATAAATTTACCAAACTAACCTACATAATCTGTGACCACTTATATGCAGAGCCATCTAGAAATTGAATTACACAGTGACTTGCTACATGAAATGAAACATATTAGACTAATCTATACGTAGTTTCAGAATCTCTCTGACGCGTTCTTCGAGACAAGCCGTCGACTTCGATTCCTCTATTTTCTCCCCGGACGGCTTCCATTGCCGGTGTCGGGGAGGGTCTCAAGCCTTCGTCTGTAGTTTCTGATCTCATCTCAAGTGCTTGTGCCCTGTTCCGACGGTTTTTCCGGTCCTGTCATCGCCATCATCTCATCTCCTCTCCTCTCCTCTCCGGCCGTCGCCTTCCCTGCTTGCTGCCGGTCGCCATGGTTTCCGTCTGGTCGGCGCACGTGCCTCCGTTGTGTGGTCGACTCCCCAGCCGTATCCGGGGACTCTGCTCTCCTCGTTTGGTGAGTATGCGTTTCTTTCTCCGATCTATTCAACCGGTGTTTTGTTTGGCTGTAAATTCAGATCTGGCGCCGTCAAGCTGTGGTTTGGTTCTTGTGTTCGGATCTAGTTCTATGCATGATTTTAGACTTGTTCCGGGTTAGGGTTATCTGTTTGAGATGTGGTCATTTGGTTTTAGAAGCTCTGTTTTGTTACCTCTTCTCTCCAGGTTGTCGTTAGTCCTCATATACGGCTTAGCTTCTGAACTTGTAGGTTTTTGATTTGTGGTGGACGATTGTTGTGGGTGCTTTCTAGTCTGAGTTTATTTCTGGGTTAAGTTTAGTGTTGGGATAGCTTGGATTGGTTTGGCTTTGGTTGTTTCAAATCTGGTGTGATTTGGAATTCTTTTAGGCTTCTATCTAGGTGTTTATGGGCGTATAGAAGTGTGTCGCAGACGTATCCGAGAGAGTCTTAGAGGTCCCTGTAGGGGTTCTTTCTTGTCGGGTTGTGGAGTCTTGGTTCATTGAGTCTGAGAGAGGGTCTCTCAGCATCTGTTCGTGTAGCTGATGTTATCGTTGGTTGGCCGTAGGCAACATCGGTAAATTTCGCTCAAGCACCTCCACATGGATCAAGATTTGCAAGTTCGGTTTGTATTTTGTTTGATTTTGGATTGTATAGATTGTTTTTTTGAGTAGTTGTAGGTTTTGTTGCCGGGAATTTCCTTTTGTTCCATCGGTTTAGTTTCCCTTTATGGGATTAGTTACCGGAGAAGGTTCTGTATTCTCTCGGTTTTATATTACAAAACGCATTTTCCATGGTTAAATAAATGTATAAATGGAAAAAAGACTAATCTCAAAAATCAGAAGCTCTCAGGCGTCGTTTCCAAAGCAGCTTCATCCTCGTCGCCCTCCGCCTCCTCCCTGGCCGGCGATCTCTGTCGTGGCTGGGGAGGGCTCCTTTGCTCGCCTGTTTAATTCTCGGCCCCGTCCTCTTACGTCACTAACGACGGTTCAGTCTGCTCTCCACCTTCCTCCTCCGTCTGCCCTGCTCCTCGGCCTGATATGTGTGTCGCTGGCTGTCGCATTCTCCTCTTGGTTGCTGGCGCGTCCGTGGTTGCCGTCGCCGCCTCCTCTGCCTTTTCCGGTCTTCCTGCTCGATGTGGTTGGTGAGTATGAGCTTTAGTGCTAGATCTTGTTTAGTCCGGTCTCTGTTTTGGCGATAGGTTCTGTTTGCGTTGATGGCGTTGTCGATTTGTAGTCGGGTCTTTAGTTAGGGTTTAGTTTTAGGTGCGGGTTGGTTGCAGATTCCGGTTTATGGCGTGATATGGGTTGTGGGTCAATCGGATCTACTCTAGAAATTATTAGGTACCTCTTCTATTCGGACTTTCGTTGATTCAAGGCTCGGTTTTGTCATCCGTGGTGGTCTTTCTTGTCTCGTTGCTGGAGATTGCGTGAGTGGTTTCTAATTCTTTAGTTCTTCCGGGCTAGTCTTCGGGGTCTTTGGGTTAGTTTGGCTTCAATTGATTCAAATCTGTGGAGATTTGGATTTTTTATAGGCTTCTATCTAGGTGTTTATTGGGCGTATAGAAGTACGTCGCAACCGTATCCGAAAGAGTCTTAGTGATCCTTTCTTAGGGGTCTTCTTGTCGGGTTATGAAGTCGGGTTTCTTTAAGTTTGAGAGAGAGAGTCTTTCAGCTTCTTTTCGGATAGCCGATGTTATCGTTGGAGGGCCGTGGGCATCAGCGGTAAATCCCACTCAAGCATCTTCGCACGGATTAAGATTTTCAATTTCGGTTTGTTCTTGATTGGCTTTGGATTGTCTCGTTTGCTTTTCTGTTTTAGATGTAGGTTTTGTTTCCGGGGATATCTTTGTTTTCCGCCGGCTTAGTTTCCCATGTTTGGGCTTTGTTTCCAGAGAAAGTTTCGTTTTCTGCCGGCTTTGTATTCCAAAATCGCATTCCACCGTGTAATAAATATAATTTCAGACGAAAAAAAAGGAAAAAAGACTAATCTATACGTTTTGGACCATGCCTATACAGAAACCAATTTATTTAATAATCTTTTAATTTTATTATATTTATTACGAAAATGCGTTGTTCCAAGTTGCACAAAATAGTAAAAAGGCTCCTTTGTTAAAACACAAAACGCGTAAATCTGGGGCGTTAGATTTACACATGACAAAAAACTGTACTTTTTGAACTTTTGGATCTAAAACAATAATTCTAAACAGGTACGAACGGGGGAACAAACGTCGATGATGGCTCGTAACAAAACGGCGCCGAAGGATGCTGCCATGTCTTAAAAACTAGCGTTTTCTCAACCGAAACCGTAACAGCTTTCGTCTGTTTCACAACCGGCGGTTGGTCGACCGGTGAGTCTGGAGAAAGAGCTAACGGTGAGAGGAGAGGGATAGCAGTTTTCCAGTTATTTGCCGGAGCTGGAACGATTTTTAACGCCGGAGGTCGTTTTTGTAGACGAGTGGGCTGTTGCCGATTACCGGAATCTGAGCTGCAGCCTGGTCTATCCATCGTTGTCGACATAAAGGGGGTGTTGAAGAAGACTAAATAAGCGATTTGGAAGCTAAAATGATATTTGCGGTTTTCCGAACAAATCAGAGAGAGAGAAAATAGGGGTTTAATATGTGAGTCTAAAGATTCGTGTGCGTGTGTGTTTATATATTGTGAAGGCGTGTGCGTGTGTTATCCGTAGAAAGGTGTTTTTATGTGGACTGTATACACAGTTTGGGTACGGTCAAAGATAATGAAAGAGAGGAATTAGCTTTTTTTATTTATTAATTTATTTTCTACTTTATTTTCTGTGGTTTTGCTGGATTTCTCAATCCTTCCGTTTCTACTTTTCTAAAATCTAAAATTTTCTCACTTAATAATAGCTATGATTGGTAACAACGGTAGGCTTTTAAAACTAAAGACTTTTATTTTTCAGTTTAATGTAGAAACTTTTAAAATTTTGAAAAGTGGCTGTGACTTAAAAAAAAAAAAAATCCAAATATTCATGTTTTAGAAAAAGGATCGTTTGCATTGAGTATATATTTTTATCTTTTTCATTGCAACTTTGTATTTTTCAAATAGTCTTTGTATTTATGTATTTTTTTTGTAGGATCCACCATTAAAAAGATTATTTTATTTTTCACAAATAGAGAAAAGAGAGAAATGAAGTTTGGATGGATAGGTGGCGTCCCATGCATTCCTTTTTTTTTTTTATTTTTTTTTTCTTTTCTTTCCCCCTTCATTCTCTTTCTTACTTTTATATTTATTTCACCCCATAATTTTTGAACGGTGAATATGATACAATGGATGAGGTTTCTGGTCATATAAACCACCAGAATGTAGTTAGAACCGGTCGATCTACCGGAATTAAAAAAAATCGGACGTAATACGGAAATTGCGAATAGACAGTTGAGATTAGCTGTCCACAATATCCATCCATGTGGATACTACAATGATCATATCATATGCAAGATGCTTACCATGGGTAGGAAGTAGCCAATCAAAATGTTGTTTTTGAATGGATAGTGGTCTACACCTACCCTGTGTCCACAAATTCACAATCATGTGAACTCTTAACCAACTTTTGTCCATCAGACCCGTACTTTGTGTCCACGGATCACAATAATGTGAACTCTTGACTACCATATTGTCCATCATAAGCGTTTAACATGTGATATAATCGTGGTAGTGTCCACGGATCACAATAATGTGAACTCTTGACCACCCTATTATCCATCATAAACGTTTAACTTGTGATATAATCGGGGTAGTGTCTACGAATAATCGACTCAACATACTTTTGTGACCACGGATCGCAATAATGTTAACTCTTGACCACCTATTGTCCATCATAAGCGTTTACCCATGATAAACATCTTGTTAACTATTATCCATCATAAGCGTTTACCAATGGTAAGTATCTTGTTAAGCATCTTGTCCATCATAAGCGTTTACCCACGGATCGCAATAATGTTAACTTTTGACCAACCATTAAAAATTTGTTGGCCACTTTCTACTCATGGTAAGCATCTTGAATGAGATATGATCGTAGTAGTATCCACGTGGATGAATATTGTGGACATATACTCTAAACTATCCATTCCCAATTTCCGTATTAAGTCTAAATTTTTTTTTTTTTTGAATTCTGGTACATCAACCTATTTTATCTCCATTCCGGCGGTCTATATTGTCGGAATCATCATCTCCCCCCTCCTATCCACCGTCAAAAAAATGAGGGGTAAAAAAATAACTCATAAAATAAGAAAGAGAGTGTAAGAGAAAAGAAAAGAATTAAAATAAATAAATAAAATCGGATGGATAGAAGGATTCATGTGGATAGGTTGTGCGATTAACTATCTATGACAAAAAGACAAAAGCTAAGGCCAAAATAGTCTTTAAACAGCACTAAAAGACAAAAAGATATAAAAATGCAAAATCTTTTTGAAACATACAACTTTGCTATTACTTTTTGAATAAAATACATTGGGTGCAATTAATCCTTAGAAAAATGTGTCATCCCTAGAGAAAAATTAGTAAAAATAACTGCGAGAATTTTTAGGAGGATTTTTAGGACTTTAAAGGCTGTTTCTTTTATAAATTTTGATTGTTTAATTTTAGCTTTTAAAGCTGTAGATATTTTCTAAAGTCTTCACATCTCTCACAGCCTAATTGCCAATCAGACCCAATATTTTTCTTACCTTTTCCCCCTAATTTACTAATAATTTTGGATGATTCATAGTGTTTGATAAAAGCACCTAGATTTTTTGTTGTTGCCAATTTGATTTTGAAAATGCGAGAGCTACGTAATACAAGATATAATACAAGGTATTCCTTTTTTTCAAGACTTTTTTATTGTAAAGTAAACTTACAGATTCATCTTAACAATCTAGTTTCTCACTTACTTTTCGATCTAACAATGATCTTAAAGCTCCTTAGATTCACCCTTAGCACCCAAGTTTGATTCTCTTACAAGAACTCTCAAACCCTTGCTAAAAGCAATCTCTCACTAAACGGCACACCAAGCACATGCCCTAGACGACCTATTTATACTTCATAGGTTGTTTTACAACTTTCTAAACGGCACACCAAGCACATGCCCTAGACGACCTATTTATACTTCATGCTTCAGTTAGTTCGTTGCATCTTCAATCTCCCCCTTTTTAGCTTCGTGTGCCTCTCAAGTAACATGTTCATCAATAGGCTCACACATACATATAGCCGAAGCACAAGCATTCTAATCATCACACAATTCATTAGGCAAAATCCATCATAAAACAAACTCCAGTCAGAAATGTGCCATAAGTTCAATACCAAAAGAGAAGAATTAAAAAAAGACAATCAAAAAACCAAATTTTTTTTTCTACTCCCCCATAATTTTAGCACTCGTGACTAAGCTCTAAACAAAAACAAACATCAAGATACACTTAGTAAATCCCCCACAACCCAAGCACGCAATCTAAGCATCACTCGAGGTCATCTCATCAGAGTCATCATCTCCATCAGGAGACTCTTCTTCGTGATCTGACTTTTCAGAGTCTTCAACCACCGTCTCATTCTTTTCTCCCCCTGCTTGAGAACACACAAGTTAAAAATACTCATATCAGAATAAGAATCAAGGAAAAGGAGTAGACTACTTACCTTGAGTCCTTTCACGGAGATGGAACACTGTGTCAGTCAGATTCTTAAGTCCTTTAGCAATGTCCTGAAGCGCTGTCTGAACTAACACATGAGTTACACCAGCACTGATTGGCATGCGAACTGTGCCAAGCTGCATTATTTCCACATAGTCAGCAGGAGTAGACTCAAAGGACCCAGAGTGAGCAGTTGAGGTAGTGGCGGAATAGACTTTGCGCTTTCCAGATGCAATCTCCTTTTTCTTCCTTTCAGCTTCCTTCTTGAGAAAGGATTCACCACTCCGTGGGTCCTTCTTGCACAGAACATGCCCAACCATTTCTTCCCCATCAAAAATGCAAGGAAAGTGTTGCATTTCCAATACAACTGAGATAATCCTAGGAAAGTTCAACCAGCGACTGTCATTTTGCTGTGTAGTGGTCATACTCATCACTTGCATGTAGACTAATTTTCCAAAGTCAATCTGAATCCCATGAGCTAGCTTGTATATCAGTCTTGTCCTATCAGCTTAGATGTGGTGCTTGTGGGTCGAAGGAAACCAATTGGAAGCTGCTAGAACCGTCAGTGCAACATACTTTGGTGGAAGATCCACCGACTTCAATCATGCCCATGTTTTATTTTGCCCCTCAGTAAGATATTTGGCCAGAGTGTTAGGAGAGACTGCATCAATGCTTGCATCAGCCCTGATATCAACATTTCTCAGAGGAGCTAAATAATGCTTCTCAACATTCCTATATTGATCAGTTCTAGATAGCTCCACTTATCTACTTCATCAAAGTCCACAATCCTTTCAACTAAGATTCACCTTTCCTTAAAGAGAGCATACCTGGATTTAACCTCTTTGGATGGAAAGCGCTTAGAGACGGACACCTTTTTGGCACGGGCTGATGTACCAGTTGTGTTAGAAGGACCAGCTGCCTGAGAATATTTCTTCTTCTTCTTCTTCTTCTTCTTCTTCTTCTTCTTCTTCTTCTTCTTCTTCTTCTTCTTCTTCTTCTTCTTCTTCTTCTTCTAATCAGGAAGTGGTCCCACTTATTTTATTGCCTTCCTCTTCTTAGATACTGGGACTAGCTCAGATGGCCCATTTTCCGTGTTCTGCTCATGAAGATCGACATCGATTGGATCCTCATGGACTGGCTCTGAGATACGACATGAGCTTTGTCATCCCCTTTTCCTTTGACACAACTTCTTCCACCGGATCTGTTACCTCAACATCCTGTGCCGTTGCAAACGAGTTTGTGCTAGCTGGTTCTCTCCCAGAATTTGATCGGAAACAAGATTAGGGTTTCAGGGTGGAGGAACTTCATCCTCAGAGCTTGAATCATCAATCAGTTGAGGCAGCACTTGTTCTGGCTGAGTCTGAGCTTGTCGCTGTGTCAAGCTGGTACCAACTTTTGCTCTTCTGGTTGCATGCACCATGGTGATTTCCGAAGATTGAAAGAGAGAAGTCTGATTGAAGAAGAAACACTGTTTTGTCGGAGTTTTTGATTTCTCTAAAAGATATGATTTTTTTCTTTCTTTTTGCCTTCTCTCCTCTTTTATTGAGCAGAGGCAGAATCTGTGTTAGAGATCTTATTTCTTTTTTGCATGCAATTTGATTGGGATATCGATATTCCAAAGATTTTGAATTTTAAAATTCAAATCTATTTTCTTCTTTTGTGCCCAAATATCTCGGATTTACGTTTCTTGCCAACCGAATTCGAACCAAAGATAACCAGCTTGAACCGATTTTTCTTTTCATTGCGTCACTCACATAGATCATTAGAACCACTCATACAAGTATTGCTATATAAGAGCAACCACATTCAATTTAGAATTAATGTGAATTAAAATATAGTGAGTTGCCTACATATTTACTGATGCACTGGTTTTTATACATAAAACGTACCTTTCTCTTTTGAATCCACAAATCAGTGCTCTGTGTGTCAGGTACTGACACTTTACATGACTCAGCCCATATATTTTGCCCATATGATTCTTTGAATTTGGTCATCATTCTCCTAGTGGCTAGCTTTCACATCTCATACCTTTATCTTGTCTCATACAGTTTTCAACCTTTATCCTTCGAGTGAAGCCGCTACTTTCACTTTATTTTTTTATTATTTTTTTGATTTAGTAACTCAACTATTGCAGGAGTTGATTCCATCACTTAACTCTTTTCCACTAGTTATCCTGACTCCAAATTAAATCAGAACTTGATGTACTTCTTGAATCAGTGGCTGTATCAGTCTTGTACACTTGACAACTTATTACATTTCACAGACACCGTTTGAGTTTCGTAGAGCAATAAAACGGTTAAAATCCAGAGGTTTTGTAAAGAAATCAGCTAGTTGCAAATCACTAACTATGTATTCAACCACTACCTGTTTTTCCTCTTCTAGCTCCCGGATGAAATGGTGTCTTATGTCAATATGTTGGTCCGAGAATGTTGGACTGGGTGCTTTGGGATGCTTATAGCACTTTTGTTTTCGCAGTGAACTAGAAGTGGTCCTGAATCGATTCCATGGCTGATATTTGTTTCATCCACAGTAGCTGAGCACAACAACTTTCCATCACAATATATTCAGCTTCTGCTGTAGACAATGACACATAATTCTGCTTCTTGCTCATCCATGCAATCAGATTATTTACAAGAAAGAAATATTCTCCACTAGTGCTCTACCTATCATCCATGCTTCCTGCCTAATTTGCATCACAGTAACCAAGCAGGTGCTTGTTGGATCCTTTTGAATACCAAATTCCCAGATTGATCGTTCCTTTGACATACTTGATGATCCTTTTAAGTGCCTCGAGATGCGATTGTTTTGGTTTAGCTTGGTATCTTGCACAAATTGCTACACTCAGACACAAATCAAGTCTGTTGGCTGTCAGATACAATAGACGAATGATTATTCTTCGATACAGCTTGACATCTACATCAATTCCATCATCATCTCTTGACAGTTTGGTTGTGGTACTCATTGGTGTCTTAGCCTCCTTGCATTGATCCAATTTGAACCGGCCTAACAGATTCTTAGCATATGTGCTCTGAGAGATGAACACTCCATCACTAGTCTGACTGAATTCTAGCCCCATAAAATTCCCCCACTATACTGATTTTGAACTCTTGAGTCATATCCTGTAAAAACGCATCAACCAGGACTTGAGACGTTCCCCCGAAAATAATATCATCAACATAGATCTGCACTATTATATTTACATTCTTTTGTTCCATCACAAAGAAGGTTTTATCCACACTTCCTCTTATTTATCCTTTCCTCAGAAGAAATCTTGTGAGCATTTCATACCATGCTCTAGGTGCTTGCTTTAGACCATACAAAGCTTTCTTAAGTTTGTACACATGTCTAGGATTGATTGAATCCTCAAATCCTTTTAGTTGTTCTACATGCACCTCTTCTTGAAGAAAACCATTTAGAAATGCACTCTTCACATCCATCTGATATACAGTGAAGTTCATGATGCATGCCATTCCGAGAAACAACCTGATTGACTCAAGACGTGCTACATGTGAAAATGTCTCTTCAAAGTCAACACCTTCAATCTGAGAGTTACCCCTGAGCAACAAGCCGAGCTTTATTCCGAACTACCACTCTATTCTCATCAATCTTGTTTTTGAAGATCCACTTAGTTCCCACATTGTTCACTCCTTCAGGACGTGGTACAAGTTCCCACAGATCATTGCGTACAAACTGTTCCAGTTCTTGTTCCATTGCCACAATCCAGAACTCATCATCTAAAGCCTGAACAGTTTTATGCTCTATGACTGAGACACAACAGGCAAATCGCACCATTTCTATGAAGTTCAAATGAACTATCCTAGTCATTCGCTCATCATTCACATCCCCTAGAACTTCTAAGATAAGGTGATTCTTGTGAGTTCTACTTGGTTTACCTTTTTCTGGTGACGTTACTTCTTCTGACTGACTTGCCTCTTGAATTTCTTCTCTTTCCTCTGTTCCTTCGTCTGTTGGCTTGTGTTGCTAACCTTGTTCTGAATCCCTGTCAGAGGTTGTATCAGTAGACTTCATTTGACAGAGATCATCAAATACCACATTAGCTGATTCAACAACCATACAAGATCTTGTGTTGTACACTCTGAAGGTTGTACTAGTCTCTGAGTAACCCAAGAAAATACCTTAATCACTTTGTGAATCAAACTTCCCAATATGATCTTTGTCATTTAGTATATAGAACTTCCCACCAAAGATATGAAAGTAGTTTAGGTTTGGAGTCTTTACTTTCCACATCTCGTATGGTGTTTTGGTTGTTCCTCTCCTTACATACGCTCGGTTGATGATGTAGCACGCTGTATTAATTGTTTCAGCCCAAAATTTCAATGGCACATCATTACCGTGGATCATGGCTCTGGCCATTTCTTGGAGAATCCGATTCTTCCTTTCAACTACTCCGTTTTGCTGTGGTGTTCTTGGTGTTGAGAACTGATGCACAATTCCATTATCTTCACAGAACACCTTTATGGCTTCATTCTAAAATTATTCACCATGATCACTTCTGACTCTTTTGATTCCACCTTTCTCATTGATTAACTGAAGTGCCCAAATCCGAAAGCTATCTACCATGTCAGACTTATCCCGAATGAATCTTACCCATGTGTATCTTGTGTAGTCGTCTACCAAAATAAACACATATCTTTTGCCAACCACACTTTCAACTTGCATTGGTCCCATCATGTCCATGTGTACCAGATCCAATCTGTGTTTTGTCTGAACATCTAGCACTTTCTTGTGCTGCATTTGACCTGGTTGCCTTTTTTGCACGCTCCACATACCATCTTGTCACTCTCTTTGAGTTGTGGTATCTCTCGAACTATCTCATTCTTAACTAGACTGGTTAGATTTCTTTGATTCATGTAACCAAGACGTTGGTGCCATATGTGAACATCATCCTTTGTACTGAGACATTTAGTATCGTTCTCCCACATGTAACAATTGTAACCAGACCTTTTTCCCTGTAGAACGATATCACAGTCTCATCTATTGCCTTGCAGTCATAACTTTTGAAGCACACAATTAATCCTTCATCACATAATTGACTCACATTGATCAAACTCACCTTGAGACCTTTCACAAAATAGACATTCATCAGCTTAGGTAGATCTGAATCACATGTCTTACCTTTTCCTTGTATTGCCCCTTGTCCTCCATCACCGAATGTGACCTTACCAGATTTGATCACTTTGATCTCTTTAAGATGATCTCTTGTACCTATCATATGCCTTGAGCAGCCACTATCAAAGTACCACTGATTGGTGGCCTTCTGTTCATTAGCTACAAAGGCCATACTGCACCTGATATTTTATGCTGTTGTACCCTTTGTACGATTCTCTATTGCATGTTGATACATATCTGTTTTTCTGACCCAGATCGGATACTTATTCATGGTTCAGTTGAATCTTCCCAATTGTCTGAGTTCTCTTATTCTCTCCTAGAATCGGTAGCAGTGAGCTTTGAAGTGAAAATTCTATCCACAATAGTAACAACCCATTGATGATGTGTCATACACCCTCTGTGTTAAACTTGTTGTACTTGCCTGGACAAATTTTTTTACCCGAGTTCATTGCAGCACCTCAAGTATACCCATGTCCCCACTTGATATTCTCAGTCCTTCCATAACTCAGAATCTTATCCAGTTGCATAGTTCCGTCAAACATGTGAATTGTGAGGCGATGTTGATCTAGCTCAGATTGAAGCTGCTTTGTCACTTCTTTTTCTGTCCTCAACATCAGCTATAACTCTTCCGATTTCTTAGCTAGTGTCAACTTTTTACTTATCAAGGTGACACTTTCTTGACTAAGCTTCTTGTTATTGCATTTTAGGCATTTTAAGCTTGATTTATGTACATATTTTGTTACCATTTTGCATACATTCATGTTCTTTTCTTGTTTTTTTTTTGTTGCATTTAGAGTTTAGGTGCATTTAGTGTTAGCATTTACATATTTTGTTGTTTCTTGGAGTGTTTCTTGAGTTTTGTAGGTTCTTGAAGTTGCATTGGAGCTTTGGTGAGCTAAGGAGGCAAGAATGGAGTTCAAGGAGTGATGAGGAGGAGCCAGCATCACCCATCGGTATGGAGTATCGGCCTAAAGTGTCCGATAGAATAGCAAGCCGATCCACAAAATTCCCACAGAGATTCTATCGGCCTGTCACACCGACCAAACGAGACCGATAAGTCTTGATACAATCCATCGGCCAACATACATCGGCCAAAGTCAACCGATACATACCGTCGATATTTGGGTCGAAATTCACCAGGGAATCGATCAGGATGCATCCATCGGGAAACTCAAGTCGATACTTGCCACTGATATCCATCGAGCGGGTGTAACGCGGAAACGTAACCGATACTTTCTGTTGGAATTGTGTCCAGTAATCTCGGTACTGTCTCTAGAAAGTAAGAGTATGTCAATGATCAGACATAAGTCATATAATACTGGGGGTCATGATGGCTTGCTAGAGTCCGCTCATGATCTATAAGTCTTGGACTTATTGCCTTTATTATATGATCCCATATGGGTCACACGCCTAAGCTAACAGGAAAATGTGTAGGAACGTTTTAGCAGAAGTACGGTAAAAGTGCTAGGCATTTACTGTACTTAGAGAGAATAAAACGGTTTAGCCACTGTGTGTCGATCGATACACAAGGGGTGTCGATCGACACAGTGGGCGAATACCGTCGAGTTAATTGGTGTTTGGGCCAAATGGCCCAAACGGAACCGGACAAGTTTTATAAGATAAAACTCGAGTTCAGAACAATTAACCCTAGCCCCTTAGCCGAAACTCTCTCTCTCTGCGCCGAGTTCCTTAGTGGTCTAGCAGCCGTTTTCTGTGATCGCGTGTGTGAACCTCTGGAGGATTCATCTCTCGGTGTTTCTCTGATCTCAGACATACCATCTCTTTCCGCTGCAAACATGTATAAGGTGAGATCATCAATTGTTTCTATTCGAGAAGAACCTAGATCAGCATGTTTAGGATGATATGAATCTGAGAATTGAATCAGGATCAACTAAACATTCCTTCAGTGGTATCAGAGCCAGGTTTTGGTTTTTCTTGTTTAGATTCATGTTTAGGATTGTTTTCTTGTTTAAAAGTGTTTTGAATCAACTATTGATAAGAGAAATCACTTAAGCAACAAGGAATTGAAACCTAAACACACATAAAATCGCAGAAACCAAGCTATATGATTTGGTAGAATGCGATTTTCAAAAGTCAGTATCGACTGCGATCGCATGGATCGATCGATACGATCGCATGGATCGGTCGATACAGTCTATCGGCTAACCCTGTTAACGCGTGAAAGCATCGATCGATGCAGGATCGATGCAGGTTCGATGTTGGTGCATCGACCGATGCGGTTGGTGCATCGATCGACACGGTTAGGGTTTTGGCTCGGTTCAGTGCATGCGTGAGAGCATCGATCGATACAGGATCGATGCACGATCGATGCAGGATCGATGCTAAGAGCATCGACCGATGCGGTTGATGGATCGATCGACACGGTTGGTTCATCGATCGACATGGTTGGTTTAAGGCTCGGTTTAATATTTTGATTAAAATTAATTCGTCCTGGTTTAATAAACAGATTTAATAATTTTATTAAGTCTGGTTAAACCGGGACAAGAAATCCAATGTCGAAAGAATTATTGGATTTAGTGCCTAAACCAGGATTTTCTAATTTGATTTGGTTGGACCAAATAAATTGAGAAAATCCGGTTTAGTAAATAACCGGTTGACAATTGTGGTCATCGTAGTAATTAAAATTTGGTTAGACCAATTTTAATGAACCAGACCGGTTATGTCATTTAATTGGACAATTGGGTCATGTCTTGGACATGGACCAATTCTTGGGCCTCGGGCCAAGAAGTTAAAACAATTGGGCCAATTATTTGAGTCTTTCTTCAGATTAATTTAAAATTTATTTTATAAAGAATATAAATCGATTTTAAATTAAAGTTTCCGATATTTTGAAATTAGAAAGTTTCTTAATTTATAGAAGTTTCTAGATTTGCATGATTCGGATTTTAAGAAATTTCTAAAGTTAGAAAGTTTCCGTTTTTAGAAAGTTTCCAATTTTAGAAAGTTTCCAAAAATAGTAGGTTTCCAAAAATGGAAAGTTTCCCGAAATAGTAATCTTCTATTTTGGGAATGAATTTTTAAATAAACCTACGAACCTCAAATAATATCAAGCGTTGGATGTCTTGTCCATTCTATGTCAGCTGTCGAAGCCCATTCAATTGTATTCATGGCCTTACAGTGTGAGGGTGTCTGCTTTTGCGTGGATAAGACGGTTTGTGATTCATAAATGTCATTGGGAGTCCCAGACATTAATGATTACATGACTGTATAGTCTGGTTTTCTTGACTAGGCCATCGGGAGTCTCGGGCCTTGAGACATCAGAGTGAATTGGGCCTCGGGCCCAGATTCACAACCAAGAGTTATATCACGGATATAATTAGCCGATATAGGGCTTACCGATATAAGCTAAGGTTTGGTGACGGCCAGTGGCCCACTTTAATCTTAGTTATATGTGGATCTTGGAATCATTATATTCTATTGAGGGTAACTTATGTTATTGAATATAATGCGTGATTAATCATATTAAATTTAATACGAGATTAATCATATTGAACATTTTAACTAATAACCTTTTTATCTATATATTTCAGCTATGACTACTACAAGCACACAAAACACATTCTCAATCCGGTCTGTTCTCGAGAAGGAGAAGCTGACTGGAACGAACTTCCTGACGTGGTCAAGGAACTTGAGGCTGGTCCTCAAGCAGGAGAAGAAGGATTATGTCCTTCGTGATCCTCTCCCCGAGAGGCCTCCTGCCAATGCCGCCAGGACTCTGCATAATGCTTGGGAAAAGCATTCGTCAGATGAAAATGATGCCTATTGCCTGATGTTGGTAACAATGACTCCTGAGCTGCAAAAACAGTTCGAGAGTGTATTGTCACCCATCGAGATAATGGCAAGCCTGAAATCGCTTTTTCAGGAGCAGGCTAGGACTGAGAGGTTTCAAACAGTTAAGAACCTCTTGGACTGCAAGTTGGCTGCGAATGCGGCAGTGAGTCCTCATGTCTTGAAGATGATGGGTTATCTCGATCATCTTCAGAAACTCGACTGCCCAATCAGCCAGGAACTTGCCTGCGACATCATTCTGCAGTCATTACCTGCAAGCTATGATCAGTTCATTCTGAACTTTAACATGCATGGCTTGAGTAAGACATTGCCTGAGCTTCACGGAATGCTCAAGACTGCGGAGCCCAATTTGAGGAAAACCGCCAAGGACCCCAATGTGCTTATGGTGCAGAAGGGCAAGGGGTTTAAGAAATCCTCTGCTAAGGATAAGGGAAAGGCCAAGGCTGTCCAAGTCGCGGACAAGGACACGCCAAAGCCCAAGCCCAAGTCCAAGGCTGGGCCAACTGACATATGCAGGTTCTGTAAAGAACCAGGGCATTGGAGGAGAGAATGTAAGAAATTCCAGGAAGGTCTAAAGGAATTGAAGAAGAAGACTTTTGAGACTTCTTCAACAGGTATTTTTGTTATAGAAGTTAATACAACTACTTCTGATAATACCTCATGGGTTATGGATACTGGTTGTGGGGCTCATATTTGTACTAATATGCAGGCACTCAGCAACAGTAGAAGGCTGAAGCAAGGACAAGTGGAGCTACGAGTTGGGAATGGAGCGAAAGTTCCAGCACTAGCTGTAGGCACTTACTTGTTGTCTTTACCTTCGGGATTGATTTTAGAACTCAATAATTGTTATTTTGTACCTGCTATAAGCAGAAATATTATTTCAATTTCTTTGTTGGATTTGGAAGGTTATGATTTTTCAGTTAAGAATAAATTATGTTCCTTCAATCGCAACAATTTGTTCTATGGTTCTGCCCCTCTTATGAATGGGCTTTACATACTCGATCAATCCGCGCCAATTTATAACATTAATACCAAACGGTTCAAACCTAATGAGGAGAACCGAACGTTTCTATGGCATTGTCGTTTAGGGCACATCAGCGAGAAACGCATCAAGAGGCTCCATTCGAATGGACTTCTTGGCTCATTTGACTTTGAGTCATGTGAGAAATGCGAATCCTGCATGATGGGCAAAATGACACGGCCCCCTTTAATAAACCTAACGAGAGGGCCAGTGACGTATTGGGCCTGATACACAGTGATGTGTGTGGCCCAATGTCCACAAATGCAAGAGGAAACTATCAGTACTTCATTACCTTTACTGATGATTTCAGTAGGTATGGATATGTTTATTTAATGAAACATAAGTCTGAATCTTTTGAGAAGTTCAGAGAATTCCAAAATGAAGTACAAAACCAACTTGGCAAAAGCATTAAGGCTCTTCGGTCCGACCGAGGAGGAGAATACTTAAGCCAAGAATTCAGTGATCATCTGAGAGAGTGTGGGATCGTATCCCAACTCACTCCTCCTGGAACACCTCAATGGAATGGTGTGTCCGAAAGGAGAAATCGGACCTTATTGGATATGGTTCGATCTATGATGAGTCACACAGACCTTCCAATATCCCTTTGGGGATATGCTCTGCTAACAGCAGTGTTCACTCTAAATAGAGCGCCGTCGAAAGCAGTAGCAAAGACACCATATGAATTATGGACTGGAGAAGCTCCAGTGCTGTCTTATCTCAGAATTTGGGGTTGTGAAGCCTATGTCAAGAGATTGATCTCAGACAAGCTTACACCAAAATCTGACAAATGCTACTTCATTGGTTATCCACGGGAAACCAAGGCTTATTACTTCTATCTACGTTCCGAGAACAAGATCTTTGTTGCCCGGGATTGTAACTTTCTTGAGAGGGAGTTTCTCTCTAAGAAAGACAGTGGGAGTAAGGTACTGCTTGAAGAAATTCAAGATGAACAGGATACTGCTCAACCTAATGAGGAAGAGCAGCAGGAGGACCTACAAGAAATTGTAGAGCCTGAACCTGTAGTACCTGAAGTTCGAAGATCCGGGAGGATCCGTCACGAACCCGAGAGATATCAAGGATTCCTCGTGACTGACTGTCATGATCTTCTGATCATTGATGGTGATGAACCATCGAACTTCAATCAAGCCATGATGGGCCCAGATTCCTCTAAGTGGCGCAAGGCCACTGATTCCGAAATGGACTCCATGTCGGTCAACCAAGTTTTTTCGTTGGTTGACTTACCCGCTGGTGTAAAAGCCATCGAGTGCAAATGGATCTTCAAGAAGAAGATTGACGTGGATGGAAATGTCCAGATTTATAAAGCCAGGTTGGTGGCAAAATGTTTCAGACAAGTTCACGGTGTGGATTACGATGAAACCTATTCACCAGTGGCTATGATGAAATCTATTCGGATTCTACTAGCAACTGCAGCTTTTCATGATTATGAAATTTGGCAGATGGACGTGAAAACCGCCTTCCTGAATGGTATTCTGGAAGAGGATGTGTATATGACACAACCTGACGGTTACATAGATCCAAAGAATGCTGGAAAAGTATGCAAGCTTCATAAATCCATTTATGGATTGAAGCAAGCATCGAGGAGCTGGAATCTTCGTTTTGATGAAGCGATCAAGCAATTTGACTTCATCAGAAACGAAGAAGAACAATGCGTGTATAAGAAATCTAGTGGGAGCAAGATTGTATTTCTTATTCTGTATGTCGATGACATACTGCTTCTCGGAAACGACGTTCCAATGCTGAAGTCCGTAAAGGACTGGCTTGGAAGTTGTTTTTCCATGAAAGACATGGGTGAAGCCGCATACGTTCTTGGAATCAGGATCTACCGGGATAGATCTAGAAGGCTGATAGGCTTGTGTCAAGATTCATACATTGACAAAGTCCTACAAAGATTCAGCATGAAGGATTCCAAGAAGGGCTTCACGCCAATGGTACATGGCACAACGCTAAGCAAGAAGCAGAGCCCTACGACGGCTGCTGAGCTTGAGCGCATGAAGAATATTCCTTATGCATCTGCAATAGGATCTGTCATGTATGCCATGATCTGTACTCGTCCTGATGTTGCTTATGCATTGAGCATGACGAGTAGATACCAGTCAAATCCAGGTGAAAACCATTGGATTGCCGTAAAGAATATCTTGAAGTATCTAAGACATACTAAGGATAAGTTCTTAGTGTACGGTGGAAATGATGTGCTTAAAGTCAGTGGATTCACGGACGCAAGTTTCCAGACAGACCAAGATGATTTCCGGTCACAGTCCAGTTATATCTTTTGTCTGAATGGCGGTGCAATCAGTTGGAGAAGCTCCAAGCAAGACACCGTTGCAGATTCCACTACAGAAGCTGAATATATCGCCGCCTCAGAAGCTGCGAAGGAAGCTGTTTGGATACGAAAGTTCATTATTGAACTAGGTGTGATACCAGACGCGGCTGAGCCTCTGGCACTGTTTTGTGACAACAATGGTGCTATAGCTCAGGCAAAGGAACCAAGATCACACCAGAAATCCAAGCATGTTCTAAGAAGATTTCACTTGATACGTGACATCATTAATAGAAAGGAAGTCAAGATCAGCCGAGTTCAGACAGATGATAACGTCGCTGATCCGTTGACAAAGCCACTCCCAAGGCCTAAGCTCGAGTTTCTGACTGAAGCTGTAGGCATTAGAGACATTGAAATGTAATCTAAATTTGAGTGGGAGTTTGAGGGCTTTTATTTAGTTATTTAATATGTTCTTGTAAAACATTCTTATGTTTAATGAAATTATTATTTCAAGATTATTTTAACTGTGATGAAATAATCGTTCCAAAGTGATATGAACCATTTTATAGGTCATCGAAGTAAATGACTTGATCTTGAGTCATCGAAGTCATTTAGCTTGATCATGAGACCCTATATTTGATAGATGTTTTATATCATCCCGTCCCTAGTCGAAGGTTGTTGAAATTGGAACACCAACAACCGTGTGAGACTGGATTGGTACGTGACTTATGACAAAGTCTCAGTGTGTCATAGATGCGCGGCATCAAAGTCAGTACATAGGTGTATGTTTGGGAACATACGACCGGACAAGACCCGCTTATAAGAACTCTTCAGGATATTTATATCTGTGTCATAAGAGATTCTTACTACGACTATAGAGTATAGTCCTTAGACCTGAGTTCGCATGCATGTGACTGCACATGGACTGATGCACTTTGATCATTGTCTAACGCTATCGTTATGCGATAGTTATAAGGACCTTGTTTGGGTACATTATGAAATTAGTAGTTTACAGTGATGGAACAAGACGGAATTTGTCCCTCCAATATAAATGGAGTGAATATCTCTAGGCCAATCGGAGATTTGAATACTGGAAAAATGCATGGCCATGCTCAAACGGACTGTCCCGAGTCGTTTGGATTGTCAGTAACGAATCAGAGTCCGATGAACAAGATTAGGCTTTATAAGGATGACACCAATCTTGCCTTATGACTAATCGAGATATTGTGACAAAAGGATTATGAATACAGAGATTCCAGTACAAGTGGGAGATTGTTGGAATTGTGTCCAGTAATCTCGGTACTGTCTCTAGAAAGTAAGAGTATGTCAATGATCAGACATAAGTCATATAATACTGGGGGTCATGATGGCTTGCTAGAGTCCGCTCATGATCTATAAGTCTTGGACTTATTGCCTTTATTATATGATCCCATATGGGTCACACGCCTAAGCTAACAGGAAAATGTGTAGGAACGTTTTAGCAGAAGTACGGTAAAAGTGCTAGGCATTTACTGTACTTAGAGAGAATAAAACGGTTTAGCCACTGTGTGTCGATCGATACACAAGGGGTGTCGATCGACACAGTGGGCGAATACCGTCGAGTTAATTGGTGTTTGGGCCAAATGGCCCAAACGGAACCGGACAAGTTTTATAAGATAAAACTCGAGTTCAGAACAATTAACCCTAGCCCCTTAGCCGAAACTCTCTCTCTCTGCGCCGAGTTCCTTAGTGGTCTAGCAGCCGTTTTCTGTGATCGCGTGTGTGAACCTCTGGAGGATTCATCTCTCGGTGTTTCTCTGATCTCAGACATACCATCTCTTTCCGCTGCAAACAGGTATAAGGTGAGATCATCAATTGTTTCTATTCGAGAAGAACCTAGATCAGCATGTTTAGGATGATATGAATCTGAGAATTGAATCAGGATCAACTAAACATTCCTTCACTTTCTTCAAGGTTTATGCACGAAAAAATTCTTGGGGTTCTATCGGTTAGATGAATCGGCTAAAACCAACCGATAGTTTTGAACCAGTTCAAATGGGTTGCCATCATCGGTCAAACCGAACCGATACGTGCCTTCACCCAGGTAAGTCTTCCAGACCAAATCGATTTTAAACCGTTTTTAACCAATTCCAAACCTATTTTAAGTTGGATTTCAACCAAATTAACCGATTTTGACCGAATTTATTGTTTTCTCAGCCCTCTTCCACGTGAAACTCTCCTTCCCAAAACTCTCTCTTCCCAAAATCAAAATGTTTTCAAGAACACAAAACATCTTCAAGCTTTCTCTCTCTCAATTCTCACGTTTTTTTTTAACAATTTCAAGTTCTACATTCGCGATTTCAAAGGCTCTTTCACATTCTCTCACTAATTCCTCCACTCTCTCATCAAAGAAACAAGGTAAAACTCAAAATCTCTTGGTGATTTTTGAGTTCAAAAACTCAAAAATTTTGAACTCGGATTTTTCTCTTGTTTATGGATGATTATGCTTGAAAACCACTCCCCATATGTGTTTAGATGAATACCCAATGCCAATTTCGCCCTAGGATTCAAGGAATTTGTTTTTTTAGAATTAGGGTTCTTGAGAAAATTGGGATTTTGAAAATTTTGGGAGAAACTTAATTTGATGGTTTCAAAGGATGCAATTGGTTGTTCTTAGTCTATATGAGTGAGACTACTCGATTTAATAAAGTTTGTCTTCACATTTTTTTTTGAAAATTACGTGCTAAGAG